>CM022393.1:86421392-86863947 GCA_011833715.1 Carcinoscorpius rotundicauda | reverse complement strand
TTATAAAACCGTAACTTAGGCCTACTTTACGAAATGGAGGAAATGTCGACACTTCGGCAGAAACGTCCATCTTCCGTCTGTAAACCTAATTACTAACTGCATTTCTATTCAAATCAAACCTTTTGAAGTTAAACACAATGATCTGTGAAAACTAAACTGTTCGAATTGCATTCCTTCGATAAGGCAAAACATTCGCACGCTACACTTACATTACTTGTCGAGAATTTTCCCGAAGTTACCTCGAGCCCATAGTACACCTACAGTTAGCTAGAAGGAAAGCCGTGATTGGCTAAAGAACACGCGGGAGGGCGCTGTCTAAAGAGCATTATGAGTCAACGTTCGAGAAATTTCGAGAAAAGGCACAAAGAATATAAATATTGCGCTCTACGAAGAGTTCGAAAACGTTCTGCAATCGAGTAGTATTTGAAAGAATTTTCGAATTACTTGCTGTTAACAGTTTTGATAGTGCATATTAAGTTGAAAAGTCTGACTTATACAAGGAAACATGTCGTGTGGAAGAGTACCAGCGATCGGTATTGACCTCGGAACAACTTACTCTTGTGTGGGAGTTTTCCAAAACGGAAAAGTCGAGATCATTGCCAACGATCAAGGTAACAGAACAACACCAAGTTACGTTGCCTTTACAGATACAGAGCGATTGATTGGAGATGCAGCGAAATCCCAAGTATCTCTGAATCCCGAAAACTCAGTATTTGACGCCAAGAGACTCATCGGCCGTCGGTATGATGATCCAAAGATCCAGCAAGACCTGAAGCACTGGCCTTTCACTGTCGTTAATCAAGACGGTAAGCCAAAAGTGAAAGTTTCATTTAAAGGGGAAAATAAGCTTTTCAATCCTGAAGAAATCAGTGCCATGGTTCTAACAAAGATGAAAGAAACCGCTGAAGCCTACCTTGGCCAGCCGGTGAAAGATGCAGTAATCACAGTTCCAGCTTACTTCAATGATTCCCAGAGACAAGCTACCAAGGATGCTGGAGCTATTGCTGGACTTAATGTACTGAGAATTATCAATGAACCAACAGCTGCTGCATTAGCATACGGTCTCGATAAAAATCTTCAAGGTGAAAAGCATATCCTCGTATATGATCTAGGAGGTGGGACCTTTGACGTGTCAATACTCACCATTGACGAAGGTTCAATGTTCGAAGTAAGAGCCACTGCTGGTGATACGCATGGGTGGTGAGGACTTTGATAACAGGATGGTTAGCCATTTTGTAGAAGAGTTCAAGAGAAAGCACAAAAAGGATCTGCACAAGAGTCCTCGTGCTCTTCGGAGACTGAGGACTGCTTGTGAAAGAGCCAAGCGAACGCTGTCCAGCAGTACAGAAGCTTCTATTGAGATTGACGCCCTCTTTGAAGGCATCGACTTCTACAGCAAAATCACCCGTGCCAGGTTTGAAGAACTGTGTATGGACCTGTTTCGAGGTACACTGGAACCTGTTGAGCGAGCTCTTTCTGATGCCAAGATGGACAAGCATAGGATTAGTGAAATAGTTCTCGTTGGAGGATCCACTCGGATCCCCAAAATTCAGAAGTTGTTAAAGGATTTCTTCAATGGGAAAGATCTATGTATGTCGATCAACCCTGACGAAGCTGTGGCCTATGGAGCTGCAGTCCAGGCAGCCGTGTTGAGTGGTGATACCAGTCGTAATATCAAGGACGTGTTACTAGTAGATGTAGCACCTTTGTCTCTTGGTATAGAGACTGCTGGAGGAGTAATGACCAAAATTGTAGAACGAAATTCCAGAATCCCTTGCAAGACCTCTCAGGTTTTTACGACCTATTCTGACAACCAACCTGGAGTCACCATCCAGGTATTTGAGGGAGAAAGAGCAATGACCAAAGACAACCATCTGTTGGGGAAGTTTGAACTGATGGGTATACCTCCAGCACCTCGTGGTGTGCCTCAGATTGAGGTGACTTTTGATATTGATGCAAACGGCATTCTGCATGTCTCGGCCAAGGATAAGAGCACAGGAAAGGCTGAAAGTATAAGGATCACCAACGAGAAAGGACGACTGTCGAAGGACGAGATTGATAGGATGCTAGCAGAAGCTGAAAAGTACCAACAAGAAGACGAAAAACAGCGAGAAAGAGTAAGTGCTCGTAATCAGCTAGAGAGTTACGTGTATAGTGTAAAACAGGCAGTCAACGAAAGTGGCGAAAAATTGTCATCTGCTGACAAAGAGAAGGTTAACCAAAAGTGCGAGGACACGATTAGGTGGATAGACAACAACAGCCTAGCAGAGAAGGATGAATTTGAGTATAAACTTAAAGAAGCTCAACAAGAATGTAGTCCTATTATGACCAAACTTCATCAAACAACTGATTCTCGAAATACTTCTAAGAGTTCACGATCTGGTCCAACGGTTGAAGAAGTGGATTGATTGTAAAAATATATAAAACTGTATATAATGTAAAAACTAAAAACATGTGATAAATCGCATAACACATTTTAGGAACAATATTTTCCCACGTGCTTCATTTAATTTATTTTCATCATAATGTATGTATGATATGAAGGTTGTTCTTAGTCATCTTATCCTAGTCAACGTTATATTTTCTATAAATAAAGCTAGGTTTTGTTAATTACGCTTTTTCTGGTGTGTTCATATCTTGTAATGTAAGTAGTAAATATCACGTTTATGTCCGTTAATTGTTTTGTTGGTTTTTTTATAAGAGGACTGTCACGTTTCTTGATGACGTAAGTTTGCCATTTTTCCAATTAATTGGATGATCGGTAAAGACACCAAGCAGATAAAACTTTAGATTAAAATGTGTACAGCATCTAACTCCATTTACTTTATAAATCGATTAGACAAAGTAAACACTTGTATTCAATATGGACTAATTTTTCCAAGTTGGAAACTTGTAAGCATTTATGATAACGAGTTTGGAACTGTAAGCGCTAAATTTCTTTGTTCGAAGTTAAGCACGAAGCTTCACACAATGAGTTATCTGCGCTCTGTCCACCACGGGAATCGAAGCCCAGTTTCTGGCGTTCTAAGTCCGAAAACACACTGCTGTGGCGAGGCTTGCGGGGGGATTGATAAGCGCGGAGCCTCGTTACTCCTAAACCAACTTTCGATTCTCGTGCACAACGTAGCACAGATAGTGAATAGGGGTAACCTCGTGTTTAACAAGAAAAAACAAAATTCGACTTTCGAAATTGTGCAAACGGTTGAGACAAATAATAAAGGAAAGATAAATTGTCAACAACTGAACAATTTAGCGGGAAACAATTATCGCAATGTAACTTTTATCAGCAAGAAAATCGAGTTATCTCTTTGAAACAAAGCTCCTACTCGTTTGTTGGATACTGTGTTTAAATGCACTTTAAAATATTTCTTTCTTTCGCCCAAAAGACTTTCTGTTTGTTTGTTTTGGAATTTTGCGCAAAGCTACACGAGGGTTATCTGCGATAGCCGTTCTCTAATTTTGCAGTGTAAGAAGGAAGCTAGTCATCACCGCCAACTCTTCGGCTGCTTTTTTACCTACGAATAGTGGGAGTGACCGTCACATTATAACGGCTCCACGGCTTATAGGGCGAGCATGTTTGGTGCGACGTGGATTCGAACACGCGACGCTCGGATTACGAGTCGAAAGGCCTTAATCCATCATGCCGGGACAAGACTTTCTGTGTGTAGCTTTTCCTAACTTTGAACTGATAGACCAGAGAAGGAAGACAGTTAGTCAACAACACTCGAATCGCCAGCAATTTAGATAAACACAACACAAATCGTGAACTTTCGAACCGACATATATTTTCTATTATTACCAGGTTTAGTCCCCTATTTGTTACGAATTTTATATTATCATTTATATCATTACGCATTTCTCTAAATTATCTTTTTTTTCTCAACTGTGTTTCTGTGGAAAAATAGTCTATTCTAATACGTAATAAATCTGTAAATATATCGTGTAGAACATTGATTTTTATACACAAGCTATGGATTCGATAAATTTTGCTCGTTTTGCAGCCTCCAGCACTAGATGGCATGTGACAGTAGAAACCGGGCTAATTTATTTAACAAAATAGTAACAGTAAACAAGAAACAAAAAATGTTCATATTTAAAACTAAACTTGCTTTCTCATCCTCCTTGGCTTTGCTAATATACTCTCTTTTAACAGCCCTAAACCAGCATTTTGTGAAAACGTTTGAGTTTTCCTTTCGACCTCAGCGAACCTGTATACTAACGTGAGGCTTGCCAGTTTTATCCACTACCAGAAACGTTAAAATTCGTATCATCGTACAATATGTAAAAATAAATATTCAGATTGTGATTTACAAATGCGTAGAAGATCAAGTGATGAGAATGTGCTGTCATCTGTTGTTCGACAATAAAATTAAACCGTCTTTCTATTAATTCAGTTGTGAAACGAGATTTTTTTTACCACCTTTCACGAAGTGGAATTATCTTTGTACATGCATAGCCTACACATTAATTGACTAAAGTCCAATACTGTAGAACAAATTATTTTGAAACTTTCTACGTGCTTATATTTCTATGTCGTGGGATTATTTCAACATTTTATAGCATCCAGTAGCTGCCTTGTATTTAATTTATTGTTGAGTAAATACACTATGTATAGATTCATTTTGACCGTTACTTTCCAATTAATTTATTTTTCTTCTTGTTCGTTTGTTTTCTTTAGTTATTCTACCGTCTCCAATTTCACTTACATTCCAACTGGCTATTCAAGCAGTATTCATACTTATTTTGAGGTTCCTCCTCGTATTTCAGAAATTAATTATTTCGAACTTTACCAATTTCTCAAAAAATCACCATTTTAATACATCTGAAGCATTCAGCATGGCATATATGTATACTAAATGCTGGAAATTGGTCTTTTTTCATCACTTCTTATGTAAAAAACCACGAAAAGTGCGAAAAATCTAGAAAGGTATCAATACTCGTAAGAAAGACATGCTGCTCCCTAGCATTCTATCAATACGTAATTACAAGTGGGGTCCAACCCCCCTTTAACACTGTGCAAGTTCGGTTCAGATTGATGAAGATATGTTAAAACTTATAAAATCATACACACGCATGTTCTGAATTATTTATATAATCAAATGAAAAACTGTAAAAACTCCACAAGTTAGTACGTAACACTCATTTCTTAAAGAAATATACGAGTACAGCACATCGACCCGAAAGCTTACATACAGGGAAACCTGTAAGCTGCGACTTTAGAAATCATTTTACGCTGACAAACAGTATTAAACTACAGGGTGGTCGCCAGAAAAGCGGAAAATTTGTCAAACAGCTATTTATTTTTACAAAGTTTTTTAAAGGCATATGTATATTACACTCATAGATGCTCAAAATTATTAATATCATGCATTTTATTAATGACGTAAAGAAATCAAAATAGAAATGAGTAAGCACGCATTTTATTCATGATCTCATCTGAACCTCAAATTTTCCGCTTTTCTAGCAACCACCCTGTAGGACGATGCAAGTTTATTTATTAATATCATGAGAAAATTCTCGTTAACGAAAAACCTCACCCAGTGTATTGTTTTAGTTAAGAAAAGTGAAACATAATATACTTGTCGACCAGTTTCAATACAGAAAAATGTGAAAAGTAACATATTGACAGCCTCATCTCTCAATGACTAGATGACATTTAACTACCAAATTTTGACAAATACGGTGTAATAAATTTATTCTCGTATTGAAAATCTTAAGAACATGGAAAAGTAAATTCGTAAGGTTAACCATAATTGCATTATCATCATTTCACCAGTGGTGTCTTTTCAGTTGTACATCATTTTACATCTCTGCAAATACACCGATTTTCCTTCTTCTTATTAGCATTACTTACGAAATGTATTGATACTATATTCCCATTTCAGGCCATTGATAATGGTGAATTGTTTGAAATTTTTATACTGTTAAAAAGAAAGACGTAAATTTAATGTAAATCAACTATTCAGAATCTTTCTAGAATGAAGTGATATTAAAATATGTCTATGCATCGTGCAAAGAATTTAACTAGAAAATTATTTTGGCTGTCTTTAAAGCCTCTGGTAATATATAATTATTAAGTAATTCACACAGGCGAGAAGATAGAACATGACTACATATTTTGACAAATTTCTTGGAACACTTCGAGGTTCTGGATAGCTTCACGATTATTCGTTGCATTATCAAATAAAGACGTCATCCGTAGTAACACGTTTCAACAAAACGTATTTTATCCTTAACATTGTGAATGAACATTTTGAATCCAACACTTGATTTTCTACTGAGAATGCCAGATTAACTCGTACGGTAGAAAAAATGAACAATAAAAACATTACAAAGTTAAACCAGATCAAATCATTAATTTTACAGAATTTGAGTATGCTTTAGGCGAGTACATATACATCTGATGTTCAGTGTAAACCACGTTGCAACTACCTGCAAGTGTTTTGTGTTTATTTGTTTCTTACCTTTTATGGAGCTCTTTTCGAAATTTCTTGTTTATTTCTTTCACAAGTCTGTTTGTTTGTTTTTTATCTCATTTCCATGCAAGTACTGTTTCTTACATCTTAATAAATATAAATTGAAATAATCATGATTTAGTGGTCAGCCTACTTCCTTTCTTCTTATCCATTACTAAAATTTTTAAACAGTTCTTTGAAGACATCATTCACACCATCTCTTTCTATATTAATTGAAATAATTTAAATGCACCTTCCATAAAATTTCTCATATCCTTTATTGTTGATTGCTGAAGCATTGGACAGCCTAACAGACTGACTCTGAATAAGTACTGATATATGATCAGATACGAGTTACTTTTTATGCTCCCTGTAGCCAGATTCAAAGAATTCTGGGTAGAGATGTTATCAGTTAAATTACAACACATTAAAATTATTCTACTTGGTCTATTAATTAGGAATAGATCCTTCAAAATAACAGCATTAAAGTTACAACTTGTGATCATTCATATGGTACTTTAGCAAATGAATATTTATGTTGCCACACATAGCTAGTAATTAAAAGCTTCAAATATGTATTTGTTTATATTGTTCTCACAATAATCCAAATGACAACAAGTGGCTCTAATTCTTATATTTATTTCTTTGCTTAGATATGTACATCTTCAAAACAAGAATCATGTAGCTAAATATATTTCACATTTTAGAATTCTAAAAGAAAGAAGCCCATTACCACCACTTAAATAAACCTTCCCTAGAATCTAATAATTAGCTTTACTGTAATTAATATCCCTGAGGTTAGTTCCAGGAAGGCATGGAAGTTCCCACATTAGTTCTTAAATTCTACACAGTTTGTTTGTTTCGGCCAAATTTTTAATTTTACAAGTACTTGCTTGAAATCTGACTAACACAAAGAGCAGGATTGCAAACATTCTGCTCCGGTACATCAGCAAACAAAGCAGATCAGTTAAAAAAAATGAAAGTCGTTATAACTTAAATTGGAAACAACATACAAAGATGATTACTACTAACCTGTTAGAAACTGTTGGAGTGATGTCAAATCTCAATATATGACAGATGCTCTACTATCAGTTGAGGTTACATACTGTTTATAAATGAAATTACAAAATATGTAAACCTTGGATCAAAGATGGACCATGTCACAACTCTCTCTTTACATTAAAATATTTTTAAAATGAGCAATACTTGCAAATTAGAATTAGCAAAATTTACTTATAAACTCCGAAATGAAATGTTACTACAACTTTGAGAAATTTATTTTCATTCTTCAAGTTCACATTACTACTCCATCTGACTTTTACCTACCTCAATGTCTTACTTCTTTAGATTAAAAGTCAGTAAAGTTGAGGAGTTAAACTGTGATTATATTGCTTACAATTTCAAAAGGCTTTCAGCATCATTCTTCTTAAATCACATAAAGCAATAATGTGTTTATTGATGTATTTATTAAATGTATTCTTGTGCCCCACACACATTTACAATTCAATTAAAATCAAACAATTAACAAAACTGAGTAATGATTTCCTCCAATTCACACTTTGGCAGTTCATTAATTTAATTCTTAAAACTAGCTTCATGTTAGAACAGCTTGAAACATGCTGTCTTGCTTCAACCACATTCATCACTAAAAATAAAATGGACTAATAAATTAGTAGAATAAGAAAACCATTAATGGGCACCAACTAAATCTGGACAGTTTAAAAAGGAACTGGACTACGACACAAGGTTATTTCTAGTAAATTGTGTAACGTAAACAAATGGTTTGACAGAAGAGCTTGCCTCTTCATCACGTTTTCCAAGCGTCAACACTTATAAAAACTAAAATATTTGTCTTCATTGTTATACTGATATCATATTTTACATTATTTTTTGGAACTCGCATGCTGTTGGGGAAACACGATCAATAATGTCGTGAAATCACAAGTAATTAGTTGCATAATAGTTTTAAAAGAACATGGAGGTCCGTGTGGCCATATAGCTATAGATACAGGTAAATGAATAACACGTACGGGCTTCTTTTCTAAATCACTACATATTTCCTCGCGACATTAAGATGTTCGAGTTTTAATAAACGTTTATTTACAGTCACTTTACTCTGATCACGAGTTCCGAATAATAAAAAAAAAGAAGAAAAGAAACAAGCTCTCTAATCAACTACTTTTTCGAAACACAAAGTTTAATACTAGTTCTACCTTTACTTAACACATTATTCTTAAACTCTCAGTGTATACAAGACAGCGTAATAGCACGTATGACATTCTAATTTTATATTCGGAACGTGTCAGTACTAACTTTTAATCTCACTGTGACGGTGAAAATTTATAAACACCGTAACTTAGGCCTACTTTACGAAATGGAGGAAATGTCGACACTTCGGCAGAAACGTCCATCTTCCGTCTGTAAACCTAATTACTAACCTGCATTTCTATTCAAATCAAACCTTTTGAAGTTAAACACAAATGATCTGTGAAAACTAAACTGTTCGAATTGCATTCCTTCGATAAGGCAAAACATTCGCACGCTACACTTACATTACTTGTCGAGAATTTTCCCGAAGTTACCTCGAGCCCATAGTACACCTACAGTTAGCTAGAAGGAAAGCCGTGATTGGCTAAAGAACACGCGGGAGGGCGCTGTCTAAAGAGCATTATGAGTCAACGTTCGAGAAATTTCGAGAAAAGGCACAAAGAATATAAATATTGCGCTCTACGAAGAGTTCGAAAACGTTCTGCAATCGAGTAGTATTTGAAAGAATTTTCGAATTACTTGCTGTTAACAGTTTTGATAGTGCATATTAAGTTGAAAAGTCTGACTTATACAAGGAAACATGTCGTGTGGAAGAGTACCAGCGATCGGTATTGACCTCGGAACAACTTACTCTTGTGTGGAGTTTTCCAAAACGGAAAAGTCGAGATCATGCCAACGATCAAGGTAACAGAACAACACCAAGTTACGTTGCCTTTACAGATACAGAGCGATTGATTGGAGATGCAGCGAAATCCCAAGTATCTCTGAATCCCGAAAACTCAGTATTTGACGCCAAGAGACTCATCGGCCGTCGGTATGATGATCCAAAGATCCAGCAAGACCTGAAGCACTGGCCTTTCACTGTCGTTAATCAAGACGGTAAGCCAAAAGTGAAAGTTTCATTTAAAGGGGAAAATAAGCTTTTCAATCCTGAAGAAATCAGTGCCATGGTTCTAACAAAGATGAAAGAAACCGCTGAAGCCTACCTTGGCCAGCCGGTGAAAGATGCAGTAATCACAGTTCCAGCTTACTTCAATGATTCCCAGAGACAAGCTACCAAGGATGCTGGAGCTATTGCTGGACTTAATGTACTGAGAATTATCAATGAACCAACAGCTGCTGCATTAGCATACGGTCTCGATAAAAATCTTCAAGGTGAAAAGCATATCCTCGTATATGATCTAGGAGGTGGGACCTTTGACGTGTCAATACTCACCATTGACGAAGGTTCAATGTTCGAAGTAAGAGCCACTGCTGGTGATACGCATCTGGGTGGTGAGGACTTTGATAACAGGATGGTTAGCCATTTTGTAGAAGAGTTCAAGAGAAAGCACAAAAAGGATCTGCACAAGAGTCCTCGTGCTCTTCGGAGACTGAGGACTGCTTGTGAAAGAGCCAAGCGAACGCTGTCCAGCAGTACAGAAGCTTCTATTGAGATTGACGCCCTCTTTGAAGGCATCGACTTCTACAGCAAAATCACCCGTGCCAGGTTTGAAGAACTGTGTATGGACCTGTTTCGAGGTACACTGGAACCTGTTGAGCGAGCTCTTTCTGATGCCAAGATGGACAAGCATAGGATTAGTGAAATAGTTCGTTGGAGGATCCACTCGGATCCCCAAAATTCAGAAGTTGTTAAAGGATTCTTCAATGGGAAAGATCTATGTATGTCGATCAACCCTGACGAAGCTGTGGCCTATGGAGCTGCAGTCCAGGCAGCCGTGTTGAGTGGTGATACCAGTCGTAATATCAAGGACGTGTTACTAGTAGATGTAGCACCTTTGTCTCTTGGTATAGAGACTGCTGGAGGAGTAATGACCAAAATTGTAGAACGAAATTCCAGAATCCCTTGCAAGACCTCTCAGGTTTTTACGACCTATTCTGACAACCAACCTGGAGTCACCATCCAGGTATTTGAGGGAGAAAGAGCAATGACCAAAGACAACCATCTTGGGGAAGTTTGAACTGGGGTATACCTCCAGCACCTCGTGGTGTGCCTCAGATTGAGGTGACTTTTGATATTGATGCAAACGGCATTCTGCATGTCTCGGCCAAGGATAAGAGCACAGGAAAGGCTGAAAGTATAAGGATCACCAACGAGAAAGGACGACTGTCGAAGGACGAGATTGATAGGATGCTAGCAGAAGCTGAAAGTACCAACAAGAAGACGAAAAACAGCGAGAAAGAGTAAGTGCTCGTAATCAGCTAGAGAGTTACGTGTATAGTGTAAAACAGGCAGTCAACGAAAGTGGCGAAAAATTGTCATCTGCTGACAAAGAGAAGGTTAACCAAAAGTGCGAGGACACGATTAGGTGGATAGACAACAACAGCCTAGCAGAGAAGGATGAATTTGAGTATAAACTTAAAGAAGCTCAACAAGAATGTAGTCCTATTATGACCAAACTTCATCAAACAACTGATTCTCGAAATATTCTAAGAGTTCACGATCTGGTCCAACGGTTGAAGAAGTGGATTGATTGTAAAAATATATAATAAACTGTATATAATGTAAAAACTAAAAACATGTGATAAATCGCATAACACATTTTAGGAACAATATTTTCCCACGTGCTTCATTTTAATTTATTTTCATCATAATGTATGTATGATATGAAGGTTGTTCTTAGTCATCTTATCCTAGTCAACGTTATATTTTTCTATAAATAAAGCTAGGTTTTGTTAATTACGCTTTTTCTGGTGTGTTCATATCTTGTAATGTAAGTAGTAAATATCACGTTTATGTCCGTTAATTGTTTTGTTGGTTTTTTTTATAAGAGGACTGTCACGTTTCTTGATGACGTAAGTTTGCCATTTTTCCAATTAATTGGATGATCGGTAAAGACACCAAGCAGATAAAACTTTAGATTAAAATGTGTACAGCATCTAACTCCATTTACTTTATAAATCGATTAGACAAAGTAAACACTTGTATTCAATATGGACTAATTTTTTCCAAGTTGGAAACTTGTAAGCATTTATGATAACGAGTTTGGAACTGTAAGCGCTAAATTTCTTTGTTCGAAGTTAAGCACGAAGCTTCACACAATGAGTTATCTGCGCTCTGTCCACCACGGGAATCGAAGCCCAGTTTCTGGCGTTCTAAGTCCGAAAACACACTGTGGCGAGGCTTGCGGGGGGATTGATAAGCGCGGAGCCTCGTTACTCCTAAAACCAACTTTCGATTCTCGTGCACAACGTAGCACAGATAGTGAATAGGGGTAACCTCGTGTTAACAAGAAACAAACAAAATTCGACTTTCGAAATTGTGCAAACGGTTGAGACAAATAATAAAGGAAAGATAAATTGTCAACAACTGAACAATTTAGCGGGAAACAATTATCGCAATGTAACTTTTATCAGCAAGAAAATCGAGTTATCTCTTTGAAACAAAGCTCCTACTCGTTTGTTGGATACTGTGTTTAAATGCACTTTAAATATTTCTTCTTTCGCCCAAAAGACTTCTGTTTGTTTGTTTTGGAATTTTGCGCAAAGCTACACGAGGGTTATCTGCGATAGCCGTTCTCTAATTTTGCAGTGTAAGAAGGAAGCTAGTCATCACCGCCAACTCTTCGGCTGCTTTTTTACCTACGAATAGTGGGAGTGACCGTCACATTATAACGGCTCCACGGCTTATAGGGCGAGCATGTTTGGTGCGACGTGGATTCGAACACGCGACGCTCGGATTACGAGTCGAAAGGCCTTAATCCATCATGCCGGGACAAGACTTTCTGTGTGTAGCTTTTCCTAACTTTGAACTGATAGACCAGAGAAGGAAGACAGTTAGTCAACAACACTCGAATCGCCAGCAATTTAGATAAACACAACACAAATCGTGAACTTTCGAACCGACATATATTTCTATTATTACCAGGTTTAGTCCCCTATTTGTTACGAATTTTATTATCATTTATATCATTACGCATTTCTCTAAATTATTTTTTTTCTCAACTGTGTTTCTGTGGAAAAATAGTCTATTCTAATACGTAATAAATCTGTAAATATATCGTGTAGAACATTGATTTTTATACACAAGCTATGGATTCGATAAATTTGCTCGTTTTGCAGCCTCCAGCACTAGATGGCATGTGACAGTAGAAACCGGGCTAATTTATTTAACAAAATAGTAACAGTAAACAAGAAACAAAAAATGTTCATATTTAAAACTAAACTTGCTTTCTCATCCTCCTTGGCTTTGCTAATATACTCTCTTTTAACAGCCCTAAACCAGCATTTTGTGAAAACGTTTGAGTTTTCCTTTCGACCTCAGCGAACCTGTATACTAACGTGAGGCTTGCCAGTTTTATCCACTACCAGAAACGTTAAAATTCGTATCATCGTACAATATGTAAAAATAAATATTCAGATTGTGATTTACAAATGCGTAGAAGATCAAGTGATGAGAATGTGCTGTCATCTTGTTCGACAATAAAATTAAACCGTCTTTCTATTAATTCAGTTGTGAAACGAGATTTTTTTTACCACCTTTCACGAAGTGGAATTATCTTTGTACATGCATAGCCTACACATTAATTGACTAAAGTCCAATACTGTAGAACAAATTATTTTGAAACTTTCTACGTGCTTATATTTCTATGTCGTGGGATTATTTCAACATTTTATAGCATCCAGTAGCTGCCTTGTATTTAATTTATTGTTGAGTAAATACACTATGTATAGATTCATTTTGACCGTTACTTTCCAATTAATTTATTTTTCTTCTTGTTCGTTTGTTTTCTTTAGTTATTCTACCGTCTCCAATTTCACTTACATTCCAACTGGCTATTCAAGCAGTATTCATACTTATTTTGAGGTTCCTCCTCGTATTTCAGAAATTAATTATTTCGAACTTTACCAATTTTCTCAATAAAATCACATTTTAATACATCTGAAGCATTCAGCATGGCATATATGTATACTAAATGCTGGAAATTGTGCTTCTTTTTTCATCACTTCTTTATGTAAATAAAACCACGAAAAGTGCGATAAAAATCTAGAAAGGTATCAATACTCGTAAGAAAGACATGCTGCTCCTAGCATTCTATCAATACGTAATTACAAGTGGGGTCCAACCCCCCTTTAACACTGTGCAAGTTCGGTTCAGATTGATGAAGATATGTTAAAACTTATAAAATCATACACACGCATGTTCTGAATTATTTATAAATCAAATGAATTGAAACTGTATTAAAACTCCACAAGTTATGTACGTAACACTCATTTCTTAAAGAAATATACGAGTACAGCACATCGACCCCAAAGCTTACATACAGGGAAACCTGTAAGCTGCGACTTTAGAAATCATTTTACGCTGACAAACAGTATTAAACTACAGGGTGTCGCCAGAAAAGCGGAAAATTTGTCAAACAGCTATTTATTTTTACAAAGTTTTTTAAAGGCATATGTTATTACACTCATAGATGCTCAAAATTATTAATATCATGCATTTTATTAATGACGTAAAGAAATCAAAATAGAAATGAGTAAGCACGCATTTTATTCATGATCTCATCTGAACCTCAAATTTTCCGCTTTTCTAGCAACCACCCTGTAGGACGATGCAAGTTTATTTATTAATATCATGAGAAAATTCTCGTTAACGAAAACCTCACCCAGTGTATTGTTTTAGTTAAGAAAAGTGAAACATAATATACTTGTCGACCAGTTTCAATACAGAAAAATGTGAAAAGTAACATATTGACAGCCTCATCTCTCAATGACTAGATGACATTTAACTACCAAATTTTGACAAATACGGTGTAATAAATTTATTCTCGTATTGAAAATCTTAAGAACATGGAAAAGTAAATTCGTAAGGTTAACCATAATTGCATTATCATCATTTCACCAGTGGTGTCTTTTCAGTTGTACATCATTTTACATCTCTGCAAATACACCGATTTTCCTTCTTCTTATTAGCATTACTTACGAAATGTATTGATACTATATTCCCATTTCAGACCATTGATAATGGTGAATTGTTTGAAATTTTTATACTGTTAAAAAGAAAGACGTAAATTTAATGTAAATCAACTATTCAGAATCTTTCTAGAATGAAGTGATATTAAAATATGTCTATGCATCGTGCAAAGAATTTAACTAGAAAATTATTTTGGCTGTCTTTAAAGCCTCTGGTAATATATAATTATTAAGTAATTCACACAGGCGAGAAGATAGAACATGACTACATATTTTGACAAATTTCTTGGAACACTTCGAGGTTCTGGATAGCTTCACGATTATTCGTTGCATTATCAAATAAAGACGTCATCCGTAGTAACACGTTTCAACAAAACGTATTTTATCCTTAACATTGTGAATGAACATTTTGAATCCAACACTTGATTTTCTACTGAGAATGCCAGATTAACTCGTACGGTAGAAAAAATGAACAATAAAAACATTACAAAGTTAAACCAGATCAAATCATTAATTTTACAGAATTTGAGTATGCTTTAGGCGAGTACATATACATCTGATGTTCAGTGTAAACCACGTTGCAACTACCCTGCAAGTGTTTTGTGTTGTATTTTTGTTTCTTACCTTTTATGGAGCTCTTTTCGAAATTTCTTGTTTATTTCTTTCACAAGTCTGTTTGTTTGTTTTTTATCTCATTTCCATGCAAGTACTGTGTTTCTTACATCTTAATAAATATAAATTGAAATAATCATGATTTAGTGGTCAGCCTACTTTCCTTTCTTCTTATCCATTACTAAAATTTTTAAACAGTTCTTTGAAGACATCATTCACACCATCTCTTTCTATATTAATTGAAATAATTTAAATGCACCTTCCATAAAATTTCTCATATCCTTTATTGTTGATTTGCTGAAGCATCTGGACAGCCTAACAGACTGACTCTGAATAAGTACTGATATATGATCAGATACGAGTTACTTTTTATGCTCCCTGTAGCCAGATTCAAAGAATTCTGGGTAGAGATGTTATCAGTTAAATTACAACACATTAAAATTATTCTACTTGGTCTATTAATTAGGAAATAGATCCTTCAGAAATAACAGCATTTAAAGTTACAACTCTTGTGATCATTCATATGGTACTTTAGCAAATGAATATTTATGTTGCCACACATAGCTAGTAATTAACAAGCTTCAAATATGTATTTGTTTATATTGTTCTACACAATAATCCAAATGACAACAAGTGGCTCTAATTCTTATATTTTATTTCTTTGCTTAGATATGTACATCTTCAAAACAAGAATCATGTAGCTAAATATATTTCACATTTTAGAATTCTTAAAAGAAAGAAGCCCCATTACCACCACTTAAATAAACCTTCCCTAGAATCTAATAATTAGCTTTACTGTAATTAATATCCCTGAGGTTAGTTCCAGGAAGGCATGGAAGTTCCCACATTAGTTCTTAAATTCTACACAGTTTGTTTGTTTCGGCCAAATTTTTAATTTTACAAGTACTTGCTTGAAATCTGACTAACACAAAGAGCAGGATTGCAAACATTCTGCTCCGGTACATCAGCAACAAAAGCAGATCAGTTAAAAAAAATGAAAGTCGTTATACTTAAATTGGAAACAACATACAAAGATGATTACTACTAACCTGTTAGAAACTGTTGGAGTGATGTCAAATCTCATATATGACAGATGCTCTACTATCAGTTGAGGTTACATACTGTTTATAAATGAAATTACAAATATGTAAACTTGGATCAAAGATGGACCATGTCACAGACTCTCTCTTACATTAAAATATTTTAAATGAGCAATACTTGCAAATTAGAATTAGCAAAATTTACTTATAACTCCGAAATGAAATGTTACTACTACAACTTTGAGAAATTTATTTCATTCTTCAAGTTCACATTACTACTCCATCTGACTTTTACCTACCTCAATGTCTTACTTCTTTGATTAAAGTCAGTAAAGTTGAGGAGTTAAACTGTGATTATATTGCTTACAATTTCAAAAGGCTTTCAGCATCATTCTTCTTAAATCACATAAAGCAATAATGTGTTTATTGATGTATTTATTAAATGTATTCTTGTGCCCCACACACATTACAATTCAAATTAAATCAACAATTAACAAAACTGAGTAATGATTTCCTCCAATTCACACTTTGGCAGTTCATTAATTTAATTCTTAAAACTAGCTTCATGTTAGAACAGCTTGAAACATGCTGTCTTGCTTCAACCACAGTCAATCACTAAAAATAAAATGGACTAATAAATTAGTAGAATAAGAAAACCATTAATGGGCACCAACTAAATCTGGACAGTTTAAAAAGGAACCTGGACTACGACACAAGGTTTATTTCTAGTAAAATTGTGTAACGTAAACAAATGGTTTGACAGAAGAGCTTGCCTCTTCATCACGTTTTCCAAGCGTCAACACTTATAAAAACTAAAATATTTGTCTTCATTGTTATACTGATATCATATTTTACATTATTTTATGGAACTCGCATGCTGTTGGGGAAACACGATCAATAATGTCGTGAAATCACAAGTAATTAGTTGCATAATAGTTTTAAAAGAACATGGAGGTCCGTGTGGCCATATAGCTATAGATACAGGTAATGAATAACACGTACGGGCTTCTTTTCTAAATCACTACATATTTCCTCGCGACATTAAGATGTTCGAGTTTAATAAACGTTTATTACAGTCACTTTACTCTGATCACGAGTTCCGAATAATAAAAAAAAAGAAGAAAAGAAACAAGCTCTCTAATCAACTACTTTTCGAAACACAAAGTTTAATACTAGTTCTACCTTTACTTAACACATTATTCTTAAACTCTCAGTGTATACAAGACAGCGTAATAGCACGTATGACATTCTAATTTTATATTCGGAACGTGTCAGTACTAACTTTTAATCTCACTGTGACGGTGAAAAATTTATAAACACCGTAACTTAGGCCTACTTTACGAAATGGAGGAAATGTCGACACTTCGGCAGAAACGTCCATCTTCCGTCTGTAAACCTAATTACTAACTTGCATTTCTATTCAAATCAAACCTTTTGAAGTTAAACACAAATGATCTGTGAAAACTAAACTGTTCGAATTGCATTCCTTCGATAAGGCAAAACATTCGCACGCTACACTTACATTACTTGTCGAGAATTTTCCCGAAGTTACCTCGAGCCCATATACACCTACAGTTAGCTAGAAGGAAAGCCGTGATTGGCTAAAGAACACGCGGGAGGGCGCTGTCTAAAGAGCATTATGAGTCAACGTTCGAGAAATTTCGAGAAAAGGCACAAAGAATATAAATATTGCGCTCTACGAAGAGTTCGAAAACGTTCTGCAATCGAGTAGTATTTGAAAGAATTTTCGAATTACTTGCTGTTAACAGTTTTGATAGTGCATATTAAGTTGAAAAGTCTGACTTATACAAGGAAACATGTCGTGTGGAAGAGTACCAGCGATCGTATTGACCTCGGAACAACTTACTCTTGTGTGGGAGTTTTCCAAAACGGAAAAGTCGAGATCATTGCCAACGATCAAGGTAACAGAACAACACCAAGTTACGTTGCCTTTACAGATACAGAGCGATTGATTGGAGATGCAGCGAAATCCCAAGTATCTCTGAATCCCGAAAACTCAGTATTTGACGCCAAGAGACTCATCGGCCGTCGGTATGATGATCCAAAGATCCAGCAAGACCTGAAGCACTGGCCTTTCACTGTCGTTAATCAAGACGGTAAGCCAAAAGTGAAAGTTTCATTTAAAGGGGAAAATAAGCTTTTCAATCCTGAAGAAATCAGTGCCATGGTTCTAACAAAGATGAAAGAAACCGCTGAAGCCTACCTTGGCCAGCCGGTGAAAGATGCAGTAATCACAGTTCCAGCTTACTTCAATGATTCCCAGAGACAAGCTACCAAGGATGCTGGAGCTATTGCTGGACTTAATGTACTGAGAATTATCAATGAACCAACAGCTGCTGCATTAGCATACGGTCTCGATAAAAATCTTCAAGGTGAAAAGCATATCCTCGTATATGATCTAGGAGGTGGGGACCTTTGACGTGTCAATACTCACCATTGACGAAGGTTCAATGTTCGAAGTAAGAGCCACTGCTGGTGATACGCATCTGGGTGGTGAGGACTTTGATAACAGGATGGTTAGCCATTTTGTAGAAGAGTTCAAGAGAAAGCACAAAAAGGATCTGCACAAGAGTCCTCGTGCTCTTCGGAGACTGAGGACTGCTTGTGAAAGAGCCAAGCGAACGCTGTCCAGCAGTACAGAAGCTTCTATTGAGATTGACGCCCTCTTTGAAGGCATCGACTTCTACAGCAAAATCACCCGTGCCAGGTTTGAAGAACTGTGTATGGACCTGTTTCGAGGTACACTGGAACCTGTTGAGCGAGCTCTTTCTGATGCCAAGATGGACAAGCATAGGATTAGTGAAATAGTTCTCGTTGGAGGATCCACTCGGATCCCCAAAATTCAGAAGTTGTTAAAGGATTTCTTCAATGGGAAAGATCTATGTATGTCGATCAACCCTGACGAAGCTGTGGCCTATGGAGCTGCAGTCCAGGCAGCCGTGTTGAGTGGTGATACCAGTCGTAATATCAAGGACGTGTTACTAGTAGATGTAGCACCTTTGTCTCTTGGTATAGAGACTGCTGGAGGAGTAATGACCAAAATTGTAGAACGAAATTCCAGAATCCCTTGCAAGACCTCTCAGGGTTTTACGACCTATTCTGACAACCAACCTGGAGTCACCATCCAGGTATTTGAGGGAGAAAGAGCAATGACCAAAGACAAACCATCTGTTGGGGAAGTTGAACTGATGGGTATACCTCCAGCACCTCGTGGTGTGCCTCAGATTGAGGTGACTTTTGATATTGATGCAAACGGCATTCTGCATGTCTCGGCCAAGGATAAGAGCACAGGAAAGGCTGAAAGTATAAGGATCACCAACGAGAAAGGACGACTGTCGAAGGACGAGATTGATAGGATGCTAGCAGAAGCTGAAAAGTACCAACAAGAAGACGAAAAACAGCGAGAAAGAGTAAGTGCTCGTAATCAGCTAGAGAGTTACGTGTATAGTGTAAAACAGGCAGTCAACGAAAGTGGCGAAAAATTGTCATCTGCTGACAAAGAGAAGGTTAACCAAAAGTGCGAGGACACGATTAGGTGGATAGACAACAACAGCCTAGCAGAGAAGGATGAATTTGAGTATAAACTTAAAGAAGCTCAACAAGAATGTAGTCCTATTATGACCAAACTTCATCAAACAACTGATTCTCGAAATACTTCTAAGAGTTCACGATCTGGTCCAACGGTTGAAGAAGTGGATTGATTGTAAAAATATATAATAAACTGTATATAATGTAAAAACTAAAAACATGTGATAAATCGCATAACACATTTTAGGAACAATATTTTCCCACGTGCTTCATTTTAATTTATTTCATCATAATGTATGTATGATATGAAGGTTGTTCTTAGTCATCTTATCCTAGTCAACGTTATATTTTTCTATAAATAAAGCTAGGTTTTGTTAATTACGCTTTTTCTGGTGTGTTCATATCTTGTAATGTAAGTAGTAAATATCACGTTTATGTCCGTTAATTGTTTTGTTGGTTTTTTTTATAAGAGGACTGTCACGTTTCTTGATGACGTAAGTTTGCCATTTTCCAATTAATTGGATGATCGGTAAAGACACCAAGCAGATAAAACTTTAGATTAAAATGTGTACAGCATCTAACTCCATTTACTTTATAAATCGATTAGACAAAGTAAACACTTGTATTCAATATGGACTAATTTTTTCCAAGTTGGAAACTTGTAAGCATTTATGATAACGAGTTTGGAACTGTAAGCGCTAAATTTCTTTGTTCGAAGTTAAGCACGAAGCTTCACACAATGAGTTATCTGCGCTCTGTCCACCACGGGAATCGAAGCCCAGTTTCTGGCGTTCTAAGTCCGAAAACACACTGCTGTGGCGAGGCTTGCGGGGGGATTGATAAGCGCGGAGCCTCGTTACTCCTAAAACCAACTTTCGATTCTCGTGCACAACGTAGCACAGATAGTGAATAGGGGTAACCTCGTGTTTAACAAGAAACAAACAAAATTCGACTTTCGAAATTGTGCAAACGGTTGAGACAAATAATAAAGGAAAGATAAATTGTCAACAACTGAACAATTTAGCGGGAAACAATTATCGCAATGTAACTTTTATCAGCAAGAAAATCGAGTTATCTCTTTGAAACAAAGCTCCTACTCGTTTGTTGGATACTGTGTTTAAATGCACTTAAAATATTTCTTTCTTTCGCCCAAAAGACTTTCTGTTTGTTTGTTTTGGAATTTTGCGCAAAGCTACACGAGGGTTATCTGCGATAGCCGTTCTCTAATTTTGCAGTGTAAGAAGGAAGCTAGTCATCACCGCCAACTCTTCGGCTGCTTTTTACCTACGAATAGTGGGAGTGACCGTCACATTATAACGGCTCCACGGCTTATAGGGCGAGCATGTTTGGTGCGACGTGGATTCGAACACGCGACGCTCGGATTACGAGTCGAAAGGCCTTAATCCATCATGCCGGGACAAGACTTTCTGTGTGTAGCTTTCCTAACTTTGAACTGATAGACCAGAGAAGGAAGACAGTTAGTCAACAACACTCGAATCGCCAGCAATTTAGATAAACACAACACAAATCGTGAACTTCGAACCGACATATATTTTCTATTATTACCAGGTTTAGTCCCCTATTTGTTACGAATTTTATTATCATTTATATCATTACGCATTTCTCTAAATTATCTTTTTTTCTCAACTGTGTTTCTGTGGAAAAATAGTCTATTCTAATACGTAATAAATCTGTAAATATATCGTGTAGAACATTGATTTTTATACACAAGCTATGGATTCGATAAATTTTGCTCGTTTGCAGCCTCCAGCACTAGATGGCATGTGACAGTAGAAACCGGGCTAATTTATTTAACAAAATAGTAACAGTAACAAGAAACAAAAAATGTTCATATTTAAAACTAAACTTGCTTTCTCATCCTCCTTGGCTTTGCTAATATACTCTCTTTAACAGCCCTAAACCAGCATTTTGTGAAAACGTTTGAGTTTCCTTTCGACCTCAGCGAACCTGTATACTAACGTGAGGCTTGCCAGTTTTATCCACTACCAGAAACGTTAAAATTCGTATCATCGTACAATATGTAAAAATAAATATTCAGATTGTGATTTACAAATGCGTAGAAGATCAAGTGATGAGAATGTGCTGTCATCTGTTGTTCGACAATAAAATTAAACCGTCTTTCTATTAATTCAGTTGTGAAACGAGATTTTTTTTACCACCTTTCACGAAGTGGAATTATCTTTGTACATGCATAGCCTACACATTAATTGACTAAAGTCCAATACTGTAGAACAAATTATTTTGAAACTTTCTACGTGCTTATATTTCTATGTCGTGGGATTATTTCAACATTTTATAGCATCCAGTAGCTGCCTTGTATTTAATTTATTGTTGAGTAAATACACTATGTATAGATTCATTTTGACCGTTACTTTCCAATTAATTTATTTTTCTTCTTGTTCGTTTGTTTTCTTTAGTTATTCTACCGTCTCCAATTTCACTTACATTCCAACTGGCTATTCAAGCAGTATTCATACTTATTTTGAGGTTCCTCCTCGTATTTCAGAAATTAATTATTTCGAACTTTACCAATTTTCTCAATAAAATCACATTTTAATACATCTGAAGCATTCAGCATGGCATATATGTATACTAAATGCTGGAAATTGTGCTTCTTTTTTCATCACTTCTTTATGTAAATAAAACCACGAAAAGTGCGATAAAAATCTAGAAAGGTATCAATACTCGTAAGAAAGACATGCTGCTCCCTAGCATTCTATCAATACGTAATTACAAGTGGGGTCCAACCCCCCTTTAACACTGTGCAAGTTCGGTTCAGATTGATGAAGATATGTTAAAACTTATAAAATCATACACACGCATGTTCTGAATTATTTATATAATCAAATGAATTGAAACTGTATTAAAACTCCACAAGTTATGTACGTAACACTCATTTCTTAAAGAAATATACGAGTACAGCACATCGACCCCCAAAGCTTACATACAGGGAAACCTGTAAGCTGCGACTTTAGAAATCATTTTACGCTGACAAACAGTATTAAACTACAGGGTGGTCGCCAGAAAAGCGGAAAATTTGTCAAACAGCTATTTATTTTTACAAAGTTTTTTAAAGGCATATGTTATATTACACTCATAGATGCTCAAAATTATTAATATCATGCATTTTATTAATGACGTAAAGAAATCAAAATAGAAATGAGTAAGCACGCATTTTATTCATGATCTCATCTGAACCTCAAATTTTCCGCTTTTCTAGCAACCACCCTGTAGGACGATGCAAGTTTATTTATTAATATCATGAGAAAATTCTCGTTAACGAAAACCTCACCCAGTGTATTGTTTTAGTTAAGAAAAGTGAAACATAATATACTTGTCGACCAGTTTCAATACAGAAAAATGTGAAAAGTAACATATTGACAGCCTCATCTCTCAATGACTAGATGACATTTAACTACCAAATTTGACAAATACGGTGTAATAAATTTATTCTCGTATTGAAAATCTTAAGAACATGGAAAAGTAAATTCGTAAGGTTAACCATAATTGCATTATCATCATTTCACCAGTGGTGTCTTTTCAGTTGTACATCATTTTACATCTCTGCAAATACACCGATTTTCCTTCTTCTTATTAGCATTCCTTACGAAATGTATTGATACTATATTCCCATTTCAGACCATTGATAATGGTGAATTGTTTGAAATTTTTATACTGTTAAAAAGAAAGACGTAAATTTAATGTAAATCAACTATTCAGAATCTTTCTAGAATGAAGTGATATTAAAATATGTCTATGCATCGTGCAAAGAATTTAACTAGAAAATTATTTTGGCTGTCTTTAAAGCCTCTGGTAATATATAATTATTAAGTAATTTACACAGGCTATAAGATAGAACATGACTACATATTTTGATAAATATCTTGGAACACTTTGAGGTTCTGGATAGCTTCACGATTATTCGTTGCATTATCAAATAAAGACGTCATTCGTAGTAACACGTTTCAACAAAACGTATTTTATCATTAACATTGTGAATGAACATTTTGAATCCAACACTCGATTTTCTACTGAGAATGCCAGATTTACTCGTATGGTAGAAAAGTGAACAGTTGAAACATCACAAAGTTTTACAATATATTTGCCTCGGGTATCTGAACCCAATTTCTTGCGTTATTACTACGGAAATGTGTTTATTAAAAATATGACGAAATTTTAATGGTCTAATACTCGTAAATGTTATCATATTTTAGCATTAAGTGAAACCTTCATTTTGTTGAATGTGAGTTGTATATTTTGTTGTGTTTTAGAAAAGAAAATCGTATGCAAGTTTGACATTTTGCATACGTTTGTTGTTTTTTTTTTGAAATCTGCAATAGCTTTAAACACTTAAAACTTTAGAATCCAAGGTTTGATTACTCTTGCAAAAGTTGTTGGAAACAGCCCTTTGGGTTTATTTTTCGCTAAACCACAAAAGAATTTGAATAAGAACTTTAGTGAATCAGAAGCAAATTCAAGTGCTTAACAATACTAACCTTTTGTTTTATTTCCATTACGTAACTAGTTCATTTTGTAAGTTTGTTATGAAAAGAAAAACAGCAAAATCCTGTTATATAAACAATTTCCACTAGGTTTATTCAGTGTCGTATTGGCATACTTAAAGTTAGAGAAGGCGATATTTGATTGTTAATCAGAGCAACAAGTCAGTATTTTTGTTTCTCTACAGGTGGATTGAAAACATCCCGAACAGATATGCTTATGGGAGTGGTTTAATCGACATGGACGTGCTGCTTTCTAAACGATTTTTTCTTCAGCACTTTACAAACAATCTTTTCGGTGTGCTTTAAATGAAGACACTGAGAATACAAAACCAACAATAAACCGTTTTATATCGCATGTGTTGCATTGTATATTGGTTGTTAGACGTAGCTTACTTGGTTTGGTAGAGCAAGATCTACTCATTGACGTACAGAATCTTGCTTAGTAGAAGTACGAAAGCATAGAGTACGCGAAAAGGCTCTATGTTTTCAGTAAATGAAAGTTGCACAGTAAATATCTACGTATCGTCATCCTACAGACTATAGAATTGGTGAAGAAACTAAATTAATTCTCGGACCATAAATGAGACTCGAACACTGAGAGCTGCAATGAGTCGCTCATTTGTTAAGTGTAAGTCAAAAATAATACACTTTAATAAATATGAATTGTATGAAATGCATTCAAGTTGTATTATCCTTTAATACAAGTTATTTTAAAAAGTATTATATACTAAAATAATATATAAATATACATGTTTAAAATTTAATTTACTTACATTATTGCAAGTTATCACTTATATATTAACTTTTGAAAACTACTTGCGTTGTTGTTATAAGTTTTTGCTATTTATTTTCTCCATTTCCGTCGTATTAGAAGTTTGTTTGTTTGTTTTTGGAATTTCGCACAAAGCTACTCGAGGGCTATCTGTGCTAGCCGTCCCTAATTTTGCAGTGTAAGACTAGAGGGAAGGCAGCTAGTCATCACCACCCACCGCCAACTATTGGGCTACTCTTTTACCAACGAATAGTGGGATTAACCGTACATTATATACCCCCACGGCTGGGAGGGCGAGCATGTTTAGCGCGACGCGGGCGCGAACCCGCGACCCTCGGATTACGAGTGCACGTCTTAACGCGCTCGGCCATGCCAGGCCCCCGTCGTATTAGAAAGACAAGTTGAAATCTAAAAAGCTGTGGGTGGTCCATCACAGGCACTGAACCAGATGGAAGATAGATAGCAATACACGTACTATTCTTATCTGACCAAATAGTGGAATTTGGCTTTCACTTTTATCGCGTACCCACGATCATAGATTATATGACTGTTTTGCGACTTCGGGATGCATAGTTCAGATATCCCAAAACTACAAAACACAGCCCATAGCAAAACAAATTTATATACAAATTCTAGTGAAACTTAACCAGACTATAAGCATCACCGACTAATTGATGATTGAGAAGAAAGGAAAAAGAAAACAGATAAATTGGTGAATAGAAAATTCATTGAAAACGGAATTATATTTCAGATGCGCATTTTTAAACTGACGTAAGTAACCGCTGAGTTAGAGAAATCAATGTTAATATACGTGTAATTTAATGTACTGATCTGTACTGTAGTTGTAGCTCTTGCTCGCTTGATGGCGCTAGTTGCATGAAACATTACACAAAATGCAAAAATAAGTGCTCATGATATTTTTTGTCAAATTGACTCACTGGGTGGCGCTGATTACTCCACATGTTTTACTACCTGCGGAAGTTACGTACACGGGTATTATACGTCTCAAACGTCATAAAAAGTCAATTATCACATGACCGTGAGTAGGGACACAGATGAAGGATACACCATCATTCCCTCTGCCTGTGTTTAACAGAGATCAATGGTGTTCAGTCGCTTCCTCGATTTGGCTTGTGCAAACTGAATCTAACTCCATATAGTTTCTTCAGAACTAGACACTAAATAAAAGTCATTCTGAAACTTGTATTTATTATTACACTTAAGTATACGAAGAATGAGATGCAAATAGATCCATAAGGTGCTATATCCAGTAATACACCTAAAAGGAGTTAGTTTGTATTTTATGTTCCACAAAGCAGGTTTTGTGATCATAAACACCTAACAGGCTGAAACACCAGTAAAGTTTCGGGGTATGTATCAACTTCATCAAAACAATGTAAGTTGAACATCAATGACATATTTCAAAATAATAACTTGAATATACACATATCAAACATTTAAAATGTTGACAAAGTTTCTCGATAAAGAACACTTGCAGTTTGCTTTCCGTGTACCAACAAAAAGATTTTGAAGTGATCCCATCCTTGAACATTTTCATCTCATTCACGGTGAGAAAAGCGTGGCTGTTTGAGAAACAATCCAGCAACTTTCACACTTTGACCTTGAATCCTTATTTAATATCCAACATTGTCTGAAACGTCAGCCTGCTAACACTTACTCTGTTGGTTGGAAGTTTTTAGCCTACAAGCTATACAAAACAGGATACCGGTTAAGTTTAGTTCTGACTCTCTTAGATCTTCCCCATAGTTTACATACAAATTTTGGTTAAAATTGGTCCAATAGGCTCGGAAGGAGTTAATATACAAACACACATTTCGTCATTATATAAACATGCACACACATTTTCTGAATGTAACACCTTACAAACACGACATGCAACGTAAAATTAATTGATATTTATTTCAGTTTTTCAGAAATAGTGTAATGTTTGTAGGGTTTACTTAAGTTTATAGGCTATATATTTAAATGTTTTTGGTGCTTCACAAGCGCGTAAGGCGTGCGACTCGTAATCCGAGGGTCGCGGGTTCGCGCCCGAGTCGCGCTAAACATGCTCGTCCTCCCAGCCGTGGGGGTGTATTATGCGACGGTCAATCCCACTATTCGTTGGTAAAAGAGAAGCCCAAGAGTTGGCGGTGGGTGGTGATGACTAGCTGCCTTCCCTCTAGTCTTACACTGCTAAATTAGGGACGGCTAGCACAGATAGCCCTCGAGTAGCTTTGTGCGAAATTTCAAAACAAACAAAAGAAGCTTTACAATGTACTGGCAAAGGTGTTTGTCCCACGTGCGACATTTACTTCGCTTCCTTTTCGGTGATGGCGGTACGACGTGCGCGTGTCATTTGCCACCAATAGCTGAGGGAAATTTTAAACGGCTCTCAAACTCGCGAAAGAGGGAAAAGGTAAGGGAACTTAAGGTTTCCCTGCGTTATGCTCAAGAACCTTTGTGACACTCTCGGTCATCAGAAGGAAAAAAGTTGATAGACAAACAGATACATTAGACACAATCCACTTTATAGCAACGATACCTCGTATAGTTCTTTTGTATGTTTACTCCTTTAAGTTGGCTTCACTTACAACCTGATTTACACTTGGGCTGCAACGACTTTCGAATACTTTTTCTCTTCACTACTAATACGCAAACTCTTTGTGGGTACGTGACATTATTACTCATTACACTGTCCCTAAAATAACAAACGAGTAAAAAGATAGGTGCTGTTAATACTGTCGTCAATCCCAGTAATTACTGATATTTCCTACGTCTTTTATATTATAAAATTGAGCGGTTTTACCTTTTCTTGGCCATTTTTCCAAACTGAGTCGTGCAACAGGCAAAAATCATATCATCACTCAGCGTAAATCAGTCTCCACCGGCAATGGATGGTATAAAAATGGACAGAAATTTGAGGGTTAATTCCAGTTGTTACTCAGTATAGTAATCTGGTATTGATAAAATACACATTACGCGATACATTCGACATTAGATTTAAATTCACCTTTCATGAGACTATATTTGAATTACGATGTTAGGTATATCAACCATATATCTCCTTCTCCGTTCATCCCACTTTTGTTTGTTGGGTTTTAATCATTTCTAGAATTCCGAAAAATAATTCGTTGACACACGTTAAGCAGACGTTCAGTTCCAATTCACAGGAAAGTAAGACGATAATCTTGCTTTGCGAAAACCAAACAAAAAAAATCTCTTTTCCCATATTTTATTAAACACGTTTTCGGCACATTCTATTTCTAACTTTTATTTTATATCGCATCGAAACTATTTGTCTTCGTGTTACATAGTTATACAATGTCAGTAACCGAAGTTAATACAGTTACAAAAAATCCCTTTTGCTTGATTGTAGAGCAAAGCTGCAAGTTTAATTCTCTTTGGAGAATCAGTTCTAGTGATCGAACCAATTACTGGTATCGTAAGCTATTATATGCACATTATAAGCTGAGGAAAATACATTTGATGCCTCGAAATGTAAATATTGTGTCGCAAATCTCATCACTGAGTATGGATGACGTTATTACATTACTAAAGTCATCGAGGTATACAGTGGTATCATACTCTCCAAAACTAAACTCCTGTGTTATATCAATTATATACAAATTATGAAACTCCATTACGTTGTGTAAATTACAAATGTTTTCGAAGAGGAAATACCTCCATATCCCCACAGTAATTTTCCCACTCGTTTCCTTTCTTTTCCAAATATAACACTTTTACAAATTTCTACCCTTGCAGCTGAAAATTATCTACACAAGTTGACTATCTGCAATCTGAGAAACGTAGTTTGCTATAAAGATAAGAAAAGTGATTTCTCAGAACTGAAGTTATATGTACATTACGTGCTGAGGAAAATGCATTTGATGCCTCTAAATGTAAATAGTGTCGTAAACTGTTAACGTGGAAAAACGAGTGATACAAATACGCTCGCGCAAGTAAAAGGCAAGTCTATATTTATAATGTTCTCCAAACGTTTAAAAAACATCTGCGATACAACATCCATTATACAGAACAAGCTACCTCGATGGCTCGTGGCTATCGATCCCTCCACAATCAGTGACGTTTCTTGTTTCAGATTTTCAGCGCTGTGTGATAACATAATGAATATATTCACTCTCCCCTTTTCTCTCTCTCGTGATCGTGATTTCGTTTCGTTCACCAAACAAATGGCAGAGGGAACGTGCACGTTTTCTTTTCTCTGTTTATTAGCCAATATTTATATATTTATAATTAGCTTTACAGTCTTAGTGCTTAGTAAAATTTAACTGATTGATTCACTTTCATATACTCTTCGTATCTTTAATTCATTCACCCTGTACGTTATTTATGCCTCATTTTATCACAAATCTACACAAAGGACTATCATGTGATCTGCTCACATGGGGTATCGAAACCCGGTTTTTAGCAGTACAAGTTTGCAGATGTACTGTTGTGGCATTGGAGCGCACGTACATTTAGTCAACTTTAAGTAACACAACACTTCCTGTTGTAATTACTTCTACCGTTAAGTAACGTGACCATTAAATAAAGCATGCACACATGTTGTATGTACAATATATAATTTTTAACATATGTTAATTAAATATTTAATTAACGTGGCATAGTGCTCTTTTGTAGAGTTGAATTACCACACATAGAAATATATATAATACCCGCCCTAGAGCATTATAAAATCTTTAGCTTATTTATCATAACATTTTTAAAATGGCTGTACCATTAAAAATCACGACTGACACTTTGTATATTTTTGCAAGTATCGGTATAATTAATTACCGTATCAAGTGTTGGTACAATAAACACAAGTTTGACGATTGTAATTAACGATATATCGAACACAAGTTTTGAGTTTGTAAGTAACGCACATCACTGTTAACAACTTTTTAAACATAAACATGTGCTTCAACCATAGAGCGATATACAAGAACTCGTCCATTAAGTTTATAATAGAAGGTAGGGGGCAAATATTCACGTGATACGCCTATTCACCACCCCATCATACGGTGCTTTGGAGGCTGTCCCGTACCTTTACCTTTACACAGTCACTTTCTCACGCTATCAGAACACACCGAAGCAGTAAGTTCTTCTGAGGTGAGTATTTTTAGTGACTTTACGAAAGGAACGTACGGCTTTCCAAACAAGAAATATGGGCCACAAACAGTTTGGTTTTCTTTTGAATTTCGCGCAGCGCTACTAAGATCAGAATGGAGGCAGCTAGTCATCACCACCCACCGCCAACTCTTTAACCAACGAATAGAGGGATTAACCGACACATTATAACGCCCCAGCGGCTGAGAAGGCGAGCATGTTTGTTGCGACGGAGATTCGAACCCGCAACCCTTGGATTACGAGTTAAGGGCCTTAGCCACATGGCTATACCAGGCCGCCAAACACAACATAACATTATTTTGCTGTGGCGTTTTACCCGTTATTAACTTGGAAATCCATACAGTTGTTATAAAAGGCAACAAATGCACAGAATATAGCATCCAGGCCAAAGATAATGATTTGTAATGTAAGTGGGATATAACGTAAAAGGCCAAACCAATGTGTGAGATACAATAAATCAAGCTACTACGTTACTTTCATAAAACGTAACACAGTACTTTATAATAACGAAAACGTATTACAGTAAGTTTCGTCAACTATACGTATCAGAAAAATGTAACACAAGGATAAAGGATAACAGTAAACAGCTGTAACATAATGCTATACACCAATATGTATATGAAGTGTAACAGACTTAAGATAACAATAAACAGAATGTTATGTAGTGAGATACATCAACAATATATATTTACACAAAAATGTAATACCAAAGCGTAGAACACTAATAACCATACGAAAATATCGTACTATACATCAAAAGTATGTCACTTGTACGAAATTTAAGGCTTATCACAACAATAAACAGCATTTCAAATATCGAAATACATTAACATATACAGAAAATGCAACACAGCTTAATATTAACAGAATGTAATACAATGGGCTATATATATATATGAGGTTTTAAACAGAAATTAATACACTGGGATATATCAATATGTATAGAAAAAACCGTAGAGCTTATAATACGAATGTAATATGAATTACGTCAACAATATATACAGACAATATTACTGATACTTGCGATAATAAAAAAATACCGTGTACAACATCAACAATACGCATGCAAAATGCAATTAATATTAACTTCCGACCAGAAAAAGCTACCCACTTAAGAAAATACAAATCAACTTAATAAGCATATGTACAAATATAACGTATGCACAGAAGATACAAGACAAAGTTTAAGAAAAAATAAAACAAACAAATACTAAATACATGTTAACAAACGAAAACTTGAATTTGACATAACGTTTAGGGCCTAAACGTTGTCTGTTAAAGTCGTACATTCAGAATATACCTGCATATCCGGTGAAGAGTACAGCTAATTAAACATGTTTTTAAATTCTTACTTAGAAAGATTAGAATACGTTTTAAAACAGAAGCTTGTAATAATAATAGCAAACAAAACGTTATATTGTGGGCTACGTCAACAACACGTCCTCAAAATGCAATATAAGATTATAAAAACTCTACTTTTATACATCAAGAGTTGTATACTAAACGTAACTCAGCAGACTTGTGATAACAGCATACAGAATGTTGCACAGGCTATATTAATATGTAAACATAGCGTAACACAGGTCATCAATAATATGTAACAGTTAATAACTGGGTGGAATTAAAGTGATGCAACAGAATTAAAAGGTTATATTACTTACTTGTATGTATACTACACCAAAAACACATAGGATCAGTACTAAATATAAGAGGATAAATTACCCTCCAGTATAATTTAAAATTCGATGTCATTAGTTTTGTACGTGTTTCAGGCGTCCTTCTGTGATAATCTAAAATTCTTTTTGTGACAATTTAGACATGTTTCTCTGACTTGAACAGACAAAATCCCTATTTCACGTGCCAGTTTTTTTTGTGTTTTTTTTATATGCTATCCAATGATTGCTCAATTTTTGATTATCGTAACTGAATAGTTGTTTGTATGACAGCGTTACCTGCTGGTGGTGTGTAGAGGTTTTTAACGGAAGTGCAGACTATACGAGCTGTTCAAAATGCAAGAAGCCCGAGAAACATTGAAGCATGTGACAACTATTTTGGTGTACCTAGGTCCGTAATGGGAAGGTCACGTAATGAATGCAAACATGGTCATTAGGACTAACAAGTCTACTGGTCATGGTTTCGGTACGAACTTCTAGATAAAACCTGCTTCAAAACAGCATTTGAGTAGCTTGTTTGCTGCTCCGCAGATATTAACCGAACTGGTTGCACGACAAACACTGAGTAACTTCATAGCTGAGTCAATGCTTTATTTTTCGCCCACAGAACGAGTTCGTGTGTAAAGAGAAAGTGATAAATATAACTCAGTGCATTATGACCTTTAAGTGGCGATTCGGCTCTGAACTAGAGAGGCATTGATGTATAGACATAATACCACAGATATCATGGGTTTGGTTTCGAATTTCGCGCAAAGCTAAACGAGGGCTATCTGCGCTAGTCGTCCCTAATTTAGTAGCGTAAGACTAGAGGGAAGGCAACTAGTAATCCCCACCCACCGCAAACCCTTAAGCAACTCTTTTACCAACGAACAGTGAGATTAACCGTCACTTTATAACGTTCTCACGGCTGAAAGGGCGAGCATGTTTGATGCGACGGGAATTCATAACCTACACCCTCGGATTACGAGCCGAGTGCCTTAACGACCTGGCCACGACGTGTCCAGATATCATGTACTGGCTAACAGAAGTATTTATGTAAATTTTAAAGTGCACTTCTGGTAACTTCTTGAACTTTGCGTGTTAGTATCTTAACCCAGAAAACAGAAAGCTGTACATTTCGTAAATCCAACTTACGACAGGATTCCATGATAACGTTAACTGAGCAGAACAATACCTCACAGACACAGTAACTGCATTAACACTAAGGAAGCCTATATACATTATTTTTTTAAAAACCAAATGTGATTACCAGACTCAGAGACGTTGCTAGATACGTAAACGATTCAGAAGTTGAGGAATTTTCGGCGTTTCACTGAGATACAGATCAAGGATTTTTTTATTATGATTTTTAAGACACTGACTGGAGATTCCGGGCACAGGACCAATGAGCCAACAGTCCAGCGATGCCTCTGCTCGCACTAGTTTATTCAATCTCTTAAATCTTTGAGGATACTTATGTTTCATTATTCGTAAAATCTTTTATTGCCAATGAAACTTAACTGCATTCCAGAAGTAAAAAGCTATTAAACGGATTCTGCTGTTCATTTGATTGTTAACTATTTTACTTTTAAAATCCAGTATCTTTAATAATTTTTGAGTGCTTGACATATGTCAATACGGAATCGAACATTAAATGGTTTAGCAATATACATGTGGATATAAAAGGGATTATAGAATGTAGGTATACTGATAGAAACAGGGTTTTCGATATCCGTGGTGGGTAGAGCGTACATAACCATTGTTTTGCTTTGTGCTTAACTGCTAACAGAGCGTCAGAACAAGAAGGGCAACATCAGGTAAAACAAATGGTCACTACTATATGCGACAAAAAGAGCCATAAATTTTCATATACGATTAACATGTTAAACAAGATGTATATATTTATTGAGAAAAAGATGTATATAAATATCGACACGTGCGTCTACACTTTAAGAATAATAACAGACAAAACTAAAATAACGATATAATTATATTCTGGACCACATTTTGTTTTAAATTAATTTCGCCACACTTTAAAAGCGAGTTTTTTTGTTGTTGTTTTTTTTGTGTGGCTTATTTCAAATATTTGCGCAAAAGCTACGCGAGGGCTATTTGCACTAGCCGTTCTAATTTGGAGCTGATGGCCTGAAGGGAAGGGAGCTGTCCAAAACTATGCACCGCCAACTGTTAGGATACTCTTGTCTGACCGCATAATGTGATTTAGCTTCCACTCTTTTAACGCATCCACGGTCCCACAGCACAAAACGCAATATTGCAATAGTAGATCGTTAACTGTAGATCCTCTAATCCATAATACGGCGCGCTGACAACTGGGGCACGCCTGGCCTATTGTAAATAATAAACCAAAACTACAATACATTGAACAGACGAATATACTAAAATGAATTAAGTAAATCAAATAATGTGCTATTGGGGTGCATGTTTGACATTACAAGTGTAAAAACAATGCAACTAAAAATACTGTATTCGTTTTAAATTAAGTTTATTTATCTAAGCTTTAAACTAATTATTGCATTCCTTTCATTTGGTTTTACTGGTTCGATATGGAAACTAATTTAAGGTTTTAACAACATCTAGTTGGAAGAAAAAAAAGAAAGTTCATTTTAAGATTGAACAAACTCCCAAAAATTCAAGTATTAAGTTTAAAAATTGATGAATTGTTATTTTAGGCTTATGGGTATTTCCAGTGCATAACTGGGCTTAAAATACAGATAGGCAAAAGATGGTCCATTAGGCAGTGGCATTTTTCCAACTATTCATATCAGACTACTCCATACTACACTACTTACAAACATTAAAGAATAATGAAGTTTATTTGAATACATATGAGCATACACACACACACATCTTGGTTATCAAGGTATTTCAAATTAATCATGCTTATTTTAAGAGTATTACACTAATCTTTCACAGGGTTTACAAGTTTAAGCACGAATGTTTTCTTATGTAACAGGCCTTTATCAAAAATGATCTAAATTCTATAAAACAAAAGCCTAGTTTTGACTGATTAGGAAAGGCTTTTGCTTTTGAGATAATGGTAGGTTTATTGATCTGTTTGCTGGTATTGACTTTTTCAAAGAATATACCAGCTTTTAGAAACCAACTGAATGAAACTGAAGCTTGCACAGCGGTCACAATGATTCAAGAGTGCCACAACAGACTGACATGGAACAAGTCATGGGGTATCACAATCTGCGGTTAATAGATTCGGGCGCAAATACCAAGTCAAAACATCCATCGGGAGGCCAGACTAGAGTCGCAGAAGGGATACAGGTGCAGTTGATGACAGATATCTGTGTAATTTAGCCATTAGAAACTGCAACAAGAGCGCTAGTTAACTCGAGAACAAGCTTCAACAAGCCACTGGAGTTCGTATTTCGGCTAGGACTAGGATCCACGAAGTTAGGTTCAGGTGTAGGATACCATTTACAGCTTATGTACTAACCCCAAAGCACTTAGCAGCCCGGCTGGCGTTTGCAAAGTAATATGTCTACTGGATCCTTAAGTAATAAGCCCCCCGCGCTGTTCCATGTCACTTGAAATAATCAAATTGTAAGGGTCTGGAGAATGAAGGAAAGCAATACTTGGTCTGTAACACTTTGGGATAGGAGGTTCAACCACAGTTTGGGATTACACCCGCATGTAAGGCGTACAGACTACTGTGTGGTGGGTGGAGATATTTATAACAAGACGTTACGTTGATAAGATTATATTACCTATTATTGGAAACGAGCTCACGTACCAGATTTAAACACAACTGAGAAAACGTGGGTCTTGCTGGGAGATCAGTTAGAAACAAACATTCTGCTCCAACAACTGTCCAAGAAGCTCAAAGCTGCTCTTATCAAAAATGAACTGTATTGCCCAATAAACCACCCGAAAAGTCATTAAACGGTAAGGGTCACAAGTGCAGAAAAGTGATAACCAATGGAATAGGATCTACCAGCTACTAAAGACTCATTTTGTGGAATTTGTTTATCTTAAATTATTTTTCCTTACATTTGTTATGCAAAATATTGCCATTTTTCGTTATTTCTGCTTCTTTATTTGAAAATATTTTTCGACTCGTTTTCCTGTGATATTTGTAATAAAGAAGTTTAGTTAATTTTGAACGTCCCTGTTTTTGTTTTTTTTAACGTTTGAAAAACTTATCAAAACTTCATTTGTCTAACTTTTAAGTTGTACATGCATGACAACTAGTCGGTTTAGGATGAGTTTCAAGTTTAATTAAACACTTATCATTTAGAACACAAATGGAGACTTAGAATTGTAGTTAATTACATTTGTCATTAGAAAAGGTGTCCATACCATAACAATAAGAAATGTGATTCAAAACAACTTCGACTGAAAATAGAATAAACAGAGAGATTGCAAGTACTAAATACACGAAAGCCTTCTATTAAGTAATCACATACATATAATACAACTGACGATGTCATGCCGATAATAAGCAATGTTTTACTACTATTTACCCTGTGTTGAAACTCTTTGGCCTAAACAATCAACAGGTTTTGTTGTGTGTGTTTTTTTCATGATAAAGATTTATTTAAAGAAATAGTTAACATATAGATACATACACGGTCATTAAACAGTTGATTCTGTACAATACCGAATTCGACAAAACGTGATAACATTACTCGTATCCCTAAATTAATTTAGGTTACTATATATGATGAAGCAAGACAGACTCAAAACGGTATAGAAATCAATAATTTGTTACGTCTTTTACACATTCTTTTAAAATCTGCTAATAGCACGTTTAGTCAATATATAATGAACATATTTAAACGTGTAGTTTATTAATTGGGAGGTTTCTTGCTACTACAGCTGTCCTTAGGCTAAACTGAATCGCAGTTTAAAATTCAAATGAGTGGGAAAAAAGGGAAAGTCTGGTGAGAAAATCAGCGTTTATAAATGTTTCTCAAAGACATTATTACGTAACAGTGAATAATACAAATCTATTGAATAAATCACGGAGAAGACAGCACAGCTAAAATAATCACCAGAGAGGAAATCAAACCGAAAACTTGTATTATGGTTATAAACAAGTAATATTTCGCACGTGAGTTACTTTTTAAGCGAAATATTTAAGAAAATTTAATTAGCAGATAATCCATACACATACATACTAACTGAATGAAATCAGTTTACTTCTATTAGTCCAAGCACTATTAAAACGTGGAATAAGCATCACCACCAGCTATTAACCAAATTGGCAGTAAGAAATGTTATCGTTATAACGTTGTGAAAAATAAGTTTGACTTAAAAAAAACTAAATAAAGCATTTAACACGCACAGACACAAATATACATTTTGTTTCACAAAATAATGACTATAACCGTTTTCATTAACATTTCGAATAACTTAACTATGCAGTCTCGAAGAGCGAATCAAAAATGCTGCGAGTTTTTCAAGAATGTAATATAGTTGAGATACAGCAGTTGAAAGAGCGAGCAAAACAAACTCGGAGCGTATTTGTTTCGCAAAGAAATATTTTAAACAGCGTATTTTGACTTTATAATTCTTTTACCATTAAAAAAATCAAATAGTAAAGGGATGACCTCGAAGCTTTGTTTAGACCAAAGCTACACAATGGGCTATGGGCGTTCTGTCTAATGCAGGGACTCAAAACTAACCAACCGGAGAATGACCTCGAAGGATTTTTCACGTAATTACTCTTATCACCTTAAATTCCACTAACTAAATGTGCAATTCAGTTTGGTTTCAGCTTATGAAACACCAACTAGAATTTGAATAGTTTAACTGTATGTCCTCTGGTCATTCAAGCGATTATGACGGACTGTATTAGAGAATCAGTGATGTCAAGAAATCCACTTGTTGAGAATTTTATATGTAAAAATGGCTCGTTTGGGTTGATAAAATATTTTACATAGAAGAGCGAACAACGTTTCGACCTTCTACGGTCATCGTCAGGTTCACAAAGGAAGAGGTAACTGACCGGAAGCTGACCACATGTTTGGAAGGGGTTGTGTAACTGTCGCAATGTAGGGGGCGGGGTTAGACGTTTGAATATAAAGGAACGCCTTTATACCTATATTAATATAACAAAATAAATAAATTATATATTCAAACATCTAACACCGCCCTCTACATCGCGACACTCAGTTACACAACCCCTTCCAAACATGTGGTCAGCTTCCGGTCAGTTACCTCTTTCTTTGTGAACCTGACGATGGCCGTAGAAGGTCGAAACGTTGTTCGCTCTTCCATGTAAAATATTTTCTCAACCCAAACGAGCCGTTTTTGCATGTAAAATGTATTAGAGAATGTTGATTCAGCGGTACGTTGAGATTTTTTAACGTTTTAGGTTCGATCCACGCGTGAATGATATTTTAAGATTGTTCAAAACACACACACGACCAGCTTTTTTGAATTAAAATAAAGGACGATCTCCCAGTAACTATACAGTCGAGCTTCAGACTATATTGTTTTTCCGATATTTGATACGAATAATCGAAAATACGAAGTTCTGACGACAGTAAAAAATTGAGTTCTACATTTCTTCACTATTTGTAGTTAAAATTGCTATTTTTTCGTCTAAAATAAACGCATGTTAAAAATACAGAACACAAATACGCCACAATTTGTAATAAAACAGGCATGTTTCTAAATATCATCATACGCACCAAATTTCTAACATTCGTATCGAAATACGAGTTTGCTTCTGCACAGACTTAAACATAAATATTTTCCATACAAGAAATTCATACGATCAGTGGTATTCTCCCTTTCGCACAGGATGTTTCAAAACAATAACAACAAAAATTTGAAAATGTAACTGTCACAATACCACAATAAATGTGCCTCCGGGTTCTGAAGACCACCTGGAGAAGATTCCAAGCATGCGTTGATAATGATGGTGAAAAAGTAGCGACTAACTTTTTGAACCTATTAACGTACATCTGTTATCATGTTACAGTGTACTGTTCTTTTCCCATCATTTTTTGAAGCATCGTGTAAAACTATCGGTTTTGGAATTGCTAATGTAGTAAAAACGACCCGATTCGGTTCAGCTATGAACTGAAGATTACTATCGATACAACTTTATCAAACCCACCCATACATATACTGATATGTTTATTTTATTAGGCTAACGAAATATTCAAATGTGAATAACAAGCATAGATCGTGGCTTCACGAGTATCTTTTATTAAATTCACGTACAAGCAGGCATTAAGATGAGTGAATCGATCCAGTTGAATTGAGAAAAGACACAGTATGGTGTCTGACTGACTTACATTGTCGAAACAAACACACAAGTAAGGTTTAAGACATACGTACCTACGTGTGTGTGTGTGTGTGTGTACGTATTTATATATGTGTAGTACCACTAGCTTCATAAAATCGTGGAAAAAGAACAAAACATGTTTCCTGCTTAAGTGCTAAGCATAAAACTGCACAGCAAAGATCGTACCCCGAATTTTTGCGTAATAAGTCAAAAGTTATTACAGCTAAGCCACCGAGAGCCAGGTTTATTATCTTCATGCAAAATGAACTGGTTGGTATATCAGTGTTGATACAATTCGCAAAAGACTTGTGTTATGTGACTAACATATACACTGGCGAAGCAAACATTTTCGAAGTGGTTTGTGTTCCAGAACTTATAACGCTAAAAATCTAGGATTCGATTTTGAGCTAGAAAATCAATAACAAGTTTGTGCAATACCACATCATAAAAGGTTAGTACTAATTTTTATTGCACCTTTATTTATCGGCTTTATTCACAGCAAGAACATATGATCGCGCGAATTTTCGCACAAAGTTATACAAAGAGCTACCTAGGTATGATTTGGAATACACAAGACTAAATGAAAGAAAGTTACTGAACACAACTCGCCACCAACTCTTGTCAGGCCAAATAGAGGGGATTTAGCATTAGCACTTGTATTACAGGCACGACCCCAAAGTGTTTTTGCGTCATTAGTCTGCGAATCATGAACCCTCAGACTTATATTCCGAGTTCGCTTACTACGTTGCTTTCGATGAGGCCTTTCGCTCAAAACCAGAGGTCATCAGGTAGTTCACTTTTTATATCAGTAATTTACGAGACATTTTATCTTACGGTGCATAACAGTTTGTGACGCGTAGCACGATCTTCTGATCGACAGTTCGCGAGGTACGAAATCACAATAAGACATTTTTTATCGTATCTTTATCTGGCTTCGTACGTTGTAACTCATCCAGCGTGATTAGTTTTTGATTCCAACGAAATGTCTCACTGACGCTGGCATTCAACAGGAAAGGTATGGTTAAGTATTAATATACACTATTCTTACTGGAAACCTATAACACTCCAAGGAGGAAATGCGTGTTTACGATGGTTTCCCAATGTTCCTTTCAATAGTCCCAAGAACAGAAACCCATAAAAAATGCGCTTAGCAACCTTACTTGTATGTCTTCCTGTAGAATAACATATACACCAATTTCATATTTCACCTGTTTGTGATATGCTATAGATGAATTGGTTTTTTGCGGAAGCAACGTTTGCTTTTCCAGTAGTAAATATTTATTACGTTGTACACTAGTGCCTGGGTCACGTGGACAAATTTTGATACTGACTTTAGTGTTCAAGAATTTTTTCCTGTCATAAGCTTGCTGTTATCTATCTTGCTTGCTATGGTTTGAGTAAGATTTGTTGCAGGTATTTTTCTAGATGTTTCTTGTGTCTCATATTGATCCACATTCTTTCATTTTCCAATGCTATTACGTGTAATTGAAATCCTAAATCCCCAATCTAAACACATCTTTACAATCTGAGTGTATGTACATGCTGGCATAACAATGAATGAAAGCCAGCAGCATGTCTACTAGTCTATCAATGGTGTCCTATTCACTAAATACTTTTTGTTTTCAAAAAGAAAATTTCAGATATGGTAACCTGCCCTCCTATGATACCATTTCCATCTCAGGTACTACCCTAGTTGATATCCTTTGAACACTTTCTGATAATTCAACACTATTCTTCAATTAAGGAAAACAAAACTGAACACAGTACTCCAATTCAGACTTAATCAGTAACCTGTATAATGAAACTAATCTTTTTTATTTGTATTCGATATTTACAGAAATACAACCTAAATGCAACAACTTGCATGACTTAACAGACTTAACCAAAAAACCAAGATCCTTTCCTTCTATGAAAAAATTAAAGTAATTCTTATCAAAATTACGTTAACCAACATGTATTAACTTGGGCATATTATAATTAAATGGCATCTGTCATTTATTTGCCTAATTTACCAAATAACCTAAATTCTTTTGTGAAGTATCAACACCCTCACAATAGCAAGTGACACTCGAGACCTAAAGATGATTTTAAACTATAAGCAAGTCACTGAGCCAGATTGACTATATTCCATTTATAATAGCTCTGTTTTCTTCCATCTAGCTACTTTTCTATCCAGTGAACCACCTCATCTCCTACACCTATAACATTTTTAGCAAACTACTAGTTTCATCTGAACAAATAATTTCTGAAAATCCAGATACTCTAAACCTGTACCCTTACCTATACAAGCAACTTATTCAAATAATATTAAAATGCAGTTCCGATACATGCCGTTTCCTGTGGTTTCTTGATTTGATTATTTAAAATATTCAACTGTCATACATTGTAAGGCAGACAAAATGTTGTTGTCCAATGTATCATTAAATTGCACTTTTGTGTTTAAACAAACACAATTAAAGATAGGTAGCATATCATTTCCTACACTCATGTTGCACTTTTAAGTAAAGAAACACAATTCTAAAAAGATTTATTAATTTGGAAAGACTGAATTCCTCTACAATGTCACAAATATCAATATTCAGCAACTGTCTTTCTTTTTTAACCAGATAATTTAATTTCTTGTAAACTTTCAAATTGTGACCACGTTAGCAGATATACAACACAAAATATCACTAGGGTAGAACTGTTATCATCCTATCATTTGTACAAGTGACTCATTTTAAAAAGTATTCAATACAATACCTTTCTATGGATGTTAAAGTGAATTTTTATTGCTTTCTAGTCTTTCTTTTATGCTGGCTATTTTTTTATTATTTTCTGTATGCAATACTTTTCTTTCTTTGATGAATCAAAATGAAATATGTAAAGTTGTAGTAAACACAATATTCAGAACTGTACACTGTGTGTGTGTGTGTGTGTGTGTGTCTATTGTAGTAATAGCTGTAACTACCTAAGATGTAAGTAACAAAAGAAACTTTTTTATAGTACCAAATATTTGAAGTTCCTAGCTGGAGTAGTGAGCTCAAGAGCTTACAATGCTAAAATTCATAATCTAAATCTTACTGTGGAAACAATGTAAGTAGCTTTGTATTTAAAGACAAACATTAAAAAAAAAAAATCAAAGGTTAATAGAACATACAGTCTACAGTTTATTACAGTTGCTTTCAAGTGAAAATTCCACACATGGAATTGTTCATTAAATGTACCTTTTAAACAGATATCCATTCATTTACAATTTACTTAATAGAGAATGCAGTCCAGTGATCCTTTGTCACAACATAGTTTGCAGCCTGTTACTGCTAGTATGAAAAATATTGCTTTATACTTTGGTGTCATAGGTACATCATACAAGTCAAATCAAACTATATGGTCTTACAGCATTGGTATTGAGCGATGCTGACTAGATGCCCTTGTTTTGGGCTAATCCTAAAATTATGGACATCTAATGCAAACAACAATCAAGTATCTTTGTGCATAATCCAAAAATTAAACCATTTGTGTTAAACTTTAAGGTGAACGAAATGCTATTTTTTATGGAATCCAATTACAACTTATTTCAATCACATAATTTAACACTGAAAAACTAAAGGGAAGGCAGCTTGTCATCTTCACCAACTAACTATTAACTTTTGGGCTACTCTTACCAATAAAGAGTGGGATTGAGCATCACATAATAATGCCCACACTGATAAAAGGGCAAGCATACTTAGTGGGGCAGTTTCAAACCCACAACCTGTAGGTGATGAATTGAGTGTCTTAATCACCTGGCCATCACATTACCAGCTTTCAGTGCAAAGAAACAATCCTGGACAGGGGCTGACTTAACAAGTGAGGATCTTGAAGAATTTCACCTTAAGCATGAGAGAACAGACTAAATTTTGCCATGACTGTGAAATGTTTTTTTTATGGGAATACTGCTACAAATTATAAAAGATCTGAATAGATCCAGTTGCCCATAAAATATTCTAGTATTATCTTTACTTGCCTCTTAGTTTAACATATAGCAAATACCAGTCCTTGTGCCTTAAAATACTCGCTTTCAACTGAAGAGATGCATCCATGTATTACCTTTTAGACTAATTGTTTTTATTAGAAGTTGTTTATTAATGCCCAGTAATCATTAAACATTTCCTATAAATTATTTATTCTCTATCTTTAACCTTTGTTTTTTTTTACTTAAAGTAACTGTTCATTAGTTCATGAATCCAATTGTACACAAGTTTTCTGCTACCTTGACATATCCATTGTTCTTGTATTTTACTGAGCTACTAAAGGTGACCAAGAATTACTTAACAATGAAAGATGCTGTATTGACATTAAATGAGGATGTGATATCCAATACCTATCAATCACTGTTGTTTACAACAATGTTTTATCTAACAAACAATGACTTCTTTATATAATAAATACAACAGTTCCTGCAAAGTGAAAGAAAGAATTAATCCAATTCATAAACAGTTCTTAAATTAATTAAAATTAAAAGGTTTAATAAATCTGAGGATAAAAAATAAAAACTAATGTGCAACTTCTTGAAGTATTTCTAAATGCAACTTATCCAAAACTTCTAAACAAGTCAACAATGACTAAGTACATACAAACAATAATAACAAAACAATAAAAGATTTCTCATATTATTGGATAATTGTGAATATTTGTCAGTGTTTTAATGGGTTTTTTCACTATAACCACTTTTTTTATCTTATTACAAATTACGAAAACATCCAAACTCACATGTAAAAGAATCACAATCAAGAGTATCATGGTTATTTAGATGTTTAAGAAAGTTATTTATATTTACCCTCCTTTACAAGTAATCAATGCAAACAGTATAACCCTATCATCCATATGCCAAATCAATAATAATTAAAAAAGTTTATGCAAAAAAAGCATAAATATAGCTTTGTTGTAGAATAACTACACCTCTGGGTTTCCAAAGCTTAACCCTCAAATGGTGGCCATCAACAACTAGTGATGCTACCTACAGTATTCCTGTTGTTTAAGGGTTAAGCTACTTTTCCCTAGTAATTTTTTTAACCACCTTTTTATTATATCATAATAACATTCACTACCCATACATAAACTGCCCAAACCCCTAACAGATCTGAAAATTGCATTTAACCTGCTGTTCCTTTATGCAACAGAAAAAAATAAAACAATTAGAACCCTTTACTAAAGGTTAACTCACATAACTCTTTATAACCCACCTCTAAGCTGTTTCAAATACACCAAAATCCTGCCAGTAGTAAATAGACCATAACTAAACCCAGTGCTCCCAATTGGAACTGAATCTCACACAAAATTACAATATCTTCCTGCTTGTAATTTCAAAAATTCTTATATATACATGAATAAAGAATCCAGTTTGTTCTTTTTTACTATATCTCAACACTCAGTATCCCTTAGAACACCTAAACTTACAAAAACAAGGAAGTTAAGCTTGCAAGATTACTTATTACATTCCAGAACATGCACGTTTACAAAAGTATGGGCATCCTCAGAAGACTTCCTCTAAACAATAAAGTTCAATCACAAGACAAAGTGACCCATTATGAGGATCTCTAAATATTGATATAAAAAGTCTGGTTCACAAATATGATCAATCAAATCACAAAAAGTTATTCACAAGTACCCAAAAGATCTTACACAATGACCTAAAAATCCATCAATACAAGATTTAATTCATTACAAACTTCCAATTATATTTCCAAATATACAAATCAACAGAGAAAACTGAATAAGCGACTTTCTTCAGCACTTAACTTTTAGAAATGTGATGTAATTTAAAACATGGGTGTTATAAATAACCACCCAATTAACCTACATGCATAGGATTCATCAAGGTCATATCACCTTTCCAACGTCTAATCAAGTAACTAAGTTATTCAGTTCATCATGACCACGAAATATTTTCTTAAACATTCAACATTATTTAAGTAAGGTCCTTAAAACAAGTGAAAGGTAATTTTTTTTTATAAAAATAAACAAGTATTTTTCCAAGCCTCTAATTTTGCAAACATAAAATCATTCATTTCTTACATACTAGGAAAGAAAACCTCACTGACTAGGAAAAACAAGGTATTTCAATTATTCAATGACTTAGTATCACTCAAAAATATGATCTAATCATAATTATCAAATAAGCATCACTGATACTTTCCAAAGCATTCAATCCTAAAAGCTAAAGATTAATCTAGTTGTCAACAATCATTAACCCATACATCTTGCTCAACATAAATAAAATATTCCAACCGGATAAAATGATGTTTTATCAGGGCTACATATAATTTTTTCTCGTATATAATTCCTAAAATGTAAAGACATTTAGTTCTTAAGGGTTTAGTCACAATCATCACCACAAATATCAAACTTTTCAAAAATAAGAACATTGGGTTCATATGGAACACATTCTTCTCTGGCATCCAACCTTATACAGTTATACTATTCAAACAGATCATCAATCTACCTCCGAAATATATGAAGCCTTACAGGTGTAAGTTCACTCAGGTAACTTAAGTACTGAAATCAGTAAGTTTGTAAAGAACTTTTCCAAACATTCATTCCTAGAATTAAGAGCAATACATGAAGTCATTCTGAATAGTTTAAGGGCATAAATTGCATAAAAGAATGTTATTTAAATAGCTGCCTTGATTAAAATCCAACTAGACAACATAAGGTCACTAAGATACTTTTATTTTTAATTTTGTTTTTCAACATAATCTTTTTCACCTAACCCACTTAAAAAGTGTTCAATTGTGGCTCCATAACTTAAGATTATTATAGCAATAATATTGACACGTTTACACAAAATGAGACACGATACTGATAGGTCCAAACCAAGCTATAAAAGAAGGTACAAGTATTTGGGGTTCTGTTAAAAAAAGCAGAGAAGTTATACAGGGTGGTCGCTAGAAAAGCGGAAAATTTGTGAAACAGCTATTTATTTTTACAAAGAATAACTTTTACAAAGTTTTTTAAAAGCATATGTTATATTACACTCATAGATGCTCAAAATGAATAAAATCATGCATTCTATTCATGATGTAAAGAAATCAAAATAGAAATGAGTAAGCACGCATTTTATTCATGATCTCATCTGACCCTCAAATTTTCCGCTTTTCTAGCGACCACCCTGTAGAAGTCGATAAAACATTAACTTCGTTAAATCGGATCAGTGTTTAAGAACAATGAGCGATCATTCCAAGTTTGTAAGTCGTTTTCAAACAATTGCCTATGTTCTAATTAGTAATTAGTAAAGCACGAGCTGTTTTCTGTTTAGTACGATTTATGAAAGTGAAAATCTTATACCAGTATTTATGTCTAACGTGTTTATACAATTTGGGCTTTCATCTGAATCAGTTTGTCTTTACCCGTGAAAACTTATTTTCGTTTGAATTTAATTGTCCACGAACCACCAATATTATGCATACATATACTCACAACTGTTTATGTTAAAACTTCAGCATCCAGAGATGGTAATCACAACTCTAGCCACACATTAATAATTAACACAACTAACAGCAAAATATGTTGATTTCAAAATATCAAGTAACCCGAGTATGATGAAATTGTTCACAGTTATATCTGAAATCCTAAGCCATACTTAAAACATCTAAACTTAACGTTAACTGAGAAATGTAATACTGTTCCACAGAAACTGTCACGTCTATTTCGCTATTGGTAGTTACTAGTAAGTGACGCTTGCCGAAAGCTTACGATCTTATACGTCACATTAAGGGCTGTTGATGTTTATAAATGCATCAAAGGCGTCATCACATTTTCCAGAGTAAAAAAGAAAGTAATTTCTTAGTTTTGAAAAAAAATTATGTAAAATTAAAAATAAATCCATATTTAATCTTTTATTACTTCTAAACACTGATATTGAGAATAAACACATTGAACTGAATTAGAACTATTTTGTCACGCGCCTTTAGTGTCGTTGTTTTCCTCATTTCAAAACGCTATTTTGCGCGGGAAATTGATCAAGACGCCATTTTGGATATGAAAAATCGACGTTAAATGCCGTATCTGGTTGATTCAAAGCAATTTTTTCAAGTAAACGGTGTATAATCGTGATAAAATTTTGCTGATTATTTCTTTGGAGCATCTTAACGCAAGCTGTGTTAAGAAGTAAAGGTAGGTGTGGCAAAATGCTTGAAAATATGTGTTTGTAAAATGTCGACCTGTAAAAATTTGTAGTAAGATTGTGCTTCTCATGACATCTATGGTCTAAAGGCGATACTACAAGCTTAGCTCGACTGGTGCTAGCGTTCTAGACAAGTTATGTGGGCGATGTCGGTGATACGTTATTCTTTCGTGCAAATGGCGGTGCCAGTTACAGTAAAACTGATAATATAATTTGTCAGGCACTAAAGCTTTGACAACTGCACAAAATATTTCTATCAATTTATCAGCTGATAATCGCTTTAGGTTTTGTTTTATAATTTCCTTATATCAATTATAACCTTGTGTGTGAAGGAAATAAGACAGTGAATTAAATCGAAACTCGAGTTACCGAGAAGTTCAAAATTTTTTATTTATGCGTATAATCTATAGTACGATTTTACGAATCTAGTTGGTCGTGCTATAAGTTATTAATAGTTATTCCTTGTAATTTGCACAGTCAACCAACGGTTAGTTTATATTAAATTACAGTGGACATAATTTATTGTAAAGTTAATTTAAAAATATTGGAGGTGACTAACATTAACAGTGAATAACAACATGATGTTAAGTTTGTGTGGACAGTGCCATCAATGGTGGGTTAACCTTCAGAAAGTTTTATTGTTTTTCTGTTAAATAAATTAATTGTTTAAGCTTGGCTTTAGTTATTAATTAAGTCGTTTATGAATTTTTAATTGTGCATTTGTAACTAACACAGAATGAAAATTATATTTTGAAAGTTTTAAAAAGCAGAGTTGTAAATTAATTTTTGAGTGTTCACTATATCACCACATTAAATTAGAATTTAAGAAACATTATTCCAGTTTTACCTGGTAATGTAATGCAAATGCTTTTTCACACTGAAAAATTTAATTTGTAGTTTCTTATAAATATAAAATACTAAAAATAACCTGTATGCACAACAGTTTTTAGCAAATTTAACATTCCATAAGAGCTTTCATCTGAACTTATCTTTATCATTGTTATGTACATAAACATAAATATTGTGGTGTAGCAGTATGTCATCCATTAAAAGATTGCCAAGAGCTCTGTTTTGCATTGCCTTAGAAGGACTGGGAATAACATTTATTTAAATTTATATTGAGTGAAATATGATTAATGTTGGTAGATGGAGTTGATCAATAAATTACTAGCTTTCTATAGGAAATTACCTTTGGTAAATTTGTTAATTATTAGGAATGGCTGTTGACAGTGTTGTCTGAGATTATATGTAAAGGTGGGAAAGGGTAGAAAACAGGGCATCCTAGATGGGTTAAATGTCCCAACATTATCCTTTAGTAATGAAATAAAAAAATGAATATAAATAGTATAGTGAACTGCTAAAAACAACACTAGGCTTGCTTTGCATTTTGCCAGTTTGTTACATAAGGTTGATAAAGGTTTGTGTATTGAAGACAAGTATTATAAAGTATTAGTAGAAGAAGGGAGTTGGGGGTATAAGACTTATTAATTGTATTTAAGAGTCGTTAAATGAGAGATTGTAAAATGCTAGTAGTAGTAGTATCTGTTTTTTGAATTTTCACACAAAACTATACAAGGGCTATCTGTGCCAGCCGTCCCTAATTTAGTAGTGTAAGAGTAGAGTGAAGGCAGATAGTCATCACCACCCACCGCCAACTATTGGGCTACTCTTTTGCCAATTAGTAGTGGGATTGACCGTAACATTATAACATCTCTGTGGCTGAAAGTGCGAGCATGTTTGGTACAATGGGGAATCGAACCCACGACCCTCATATTACAAGTTGAACACCTTAACCCACCTGGCCATGCCAGGCTACTAGTAGTATTCATGGAGTCCAGACAGTGTAGACTCTCACTTGTCTACTGCTTCAGAATTCAGTGCTTAGGCCATTTGTTGTTTACATTAATGAAATAGGTAGAAGCATAATTAGTTAAGTGATAAAAGTAGTTGGTTATATGAGACTTTGGTATTTTTAGTTATTACAGTTACATGTTTGGTAACTTTTGCTGTTACAGTCAGATACTTGGCAAAAGGCTTTACTTGTAGTAAAACCAAAGATAAAGGCACTGACTCCTGAAGCATTAGTAACAAAGACTGGACATTGTTAACAACCTTCTGCTTTATCACATCTAGCCAATCAATTAACTAGTTTTTTTCCCAGACCCATACCAGTTATTATTTTTTTATTTTTCAGCTATCTTCTGTGTGACTCAAAATTGAAAGCCTTTTTAAACTTAACAACATTAAGTCACTCCCACCACTCCATTGTCCAGATATCAAGTAACATTCTCAAAACAGTTTGTTAGTAAGGTGATATTTCTTTTTATTACAGCTGTGTAGGTGTTTTTGTACATTAGTGCTTTTCACTAAATGATTTTTTTCAATCTTAAAAATTTTTCCTACCACAGAGGAATTACTAATTGGCCTGTAATTTCCAGTGAAACTGTAATCATCTCATTAAAAATAAGACAAACATTAGCTACTCTGTAATCCTTAGGTACCTGCACACTCACTATTAATATTAATTTCTGACTAAAATAAGCTATACACACACAGTTTCATCAGTTGGTTATTCTTGCTGGTAATAATATTTTCATACATAATGTCAATAATAATTTGTGAGATTCAACTAAAAACTTGAAACAATTTTGTAGTAAAAATATTAAAAATAAAACTAGATGCAGTACTGTGTAAAAGTGTTAGGACCAGATAATATTTTGTAATTTTATGGGACTAGGTCTTCCATGCAATTAAAGAATGCAAATTTCAACACTATGGTAATGCTTTATTGATCTCTGTTGACAAATGAATGAGCCAGGGTGAAAATACTTTAGAATTCTCATATACTTGTACCAAGGGCATGCCACAAAGGTTATGCTTATGGTACCAGTATATGCTAGAAGAAATCAATTTAATAGCACTGCACAATTAAACCTTGATAAAAACAGCACTTAACACTATATATTAAGTTTTATTGCAATGCCTTGCATCAAAGAGCTTAGAGAATTATCAGTAGAGCAAAAAAGTTTGCATAAAAACTTTAAGTGATGCTGAATGGACTCTGACAAATTACTGCAGACACTAAATGCTTCATAAATATTGTCAAGTATTCTTCAGATCATGAGATGGGTAGATTTGAAAATAGGAAAGGAAGAAACAGAAAACCTAAACTTAATGATACTGACATTAAGTATATTCTTTATGCAGTCTTCAGAACAGAAGGAAGACTGCCACTGATCTCAAGCATAGGATAAATGACCAAGTACCAAATGACAGAGAAGTGTCGAGGTTCTATGGTATCAAGAAGACTTAATGAGAATGGAATACTTGGTTGTTTAACAGTTTAAAAACCTTTACTTTGATCTCCAACTGTTGTCAAGAGACTGAAATTTGTTAAGAAGTACAAAAACTGGATTGTTGATTAAAAAAGGATGTTATGGATAGATGTGTCCAAGTTTGAATTATTTGGTTCAGAGCGTAGTTTGTACATCTGGTAAAAAGAAAGTTGAAAGGTAATTATCTCAGTGCATATCACAAAGCATGGGAGAAGTAGTGTGATAGTTTTGGTGTGATTGTCTGCCAATGTGACAGAAGACATTTACATAATAGATCGAGTAATGACCAGTGCAAGTACCATCATATACTGACAAAGGAAGAACCTGCTGGGGTCATTCCAAATGATCCAGTGGTCACCATAGAGCCCCAGTATCAACCCAGTTGAACATATCTGGGATGCGATAGATTGAAAACCTGATATTTTGAAAGTTATTTCCAAAGAAGCATTGAGAGAGTATATTAGAAACATCCTAGTTATGAAAACAAAGGGAGGGGTGAACACAAAATATTAACTGCTGAACTCAAACACTTCCACCGAGTTTCTGTTGTACTAAATATAAAGATAAATGAAATGTTGATATTTCATTTGCGATTTACCTTCAAATGTTCTTTAAAAGTAGCCTGAAATATAAGTTTTGACTTTGTTCTAACACTGTTGTACAGTACTGTGTATTAAACATACAAATTAATAATGTTAATGAAAACAAAAGTAAAGAAGAATGGAAATTGTAATTTGCTTACACAAGTCAACAGTGATTTTCTTCATACAGTGCTGTACTACAACTTGTAGGCTTAGTGTCTTAAAGAACTTGACAATAGTATATCCAAAACTTAATGTAATCTTTATTAACAAGGTCTTATTACCAGTGTAAACCAACAGCAGTGTAATTTTAAATTAACCTGGCATATAAAATAAATTATTGTGTTACTTCAGTGTTTAGTTATTTTTACCCACCATGAATGAAAGAAAAACTTGCATTTTGATTTTTGATCTCTTTGTAAAAAAACTGAAGCAATTCTTGAGTCCTGGTGCTTTATGTTCAGTCTGACTCTTTTTAGTTACTATCAAGAAATTGTTTTCATGATTCAGGTTGGTTTCATTTCTCATAGAAAGATCAGATTCTTAAATGTTGCTTGCATGTTCATGTGTATAAGTAAAAGATACGAAAATCTTTTAAGAACTTTCAGTATCCTTTAAGGGCCAGGTCTCTACTTTTAACATTCTATTTAACTTTAAAGTACTTTAAAAATAGTTGTTAATTTGAACATTATCAGTTGGCTGTTTCATATAAGTGCTCTTGGACTTTCTAATGTCTTATTGTAGTTTTGTAAATTTTCTATTTCATTCTTGATTTTCTGTGTGTTTTTCTTGTTATCCTCTTCCTCATTATAGGAACATGCCTATATAGAATTAAAGCAGTGTTTTTAACAAAATTCTTTTAAGTCTCTCTTCCATCACTTGATAACTTATTATCCTAATTTACTTTTGTCCTGTGGCTTTATAAAAATAAGGAACTAAATTTTTTTTCTTTAAATCAACAAGAAACAAAACGTCAAACTTAATTCTGAATTCACTCCTTCCCAAATATTTTCTTATCTCAATTCTTATAATCATGTCCTCATCAGTGATAAACAAATTTCAAAGAATGTGCTTTCTGACAGCTGGTGTAGAAAACTAACCATAATCACTTCAAGAAACCTCTCTTCCTTAGTATTTGATTTCATACACATCCAGTCAATGTCTAGAATGAGACTATCATTATTATTGCACCAGTATTCTTACAAGTAATAACCCTGATCTGACTGTATAACTTCCAATTGAGCTCACCTGTTTGATCAGGTGACCTATAACAATTACCAGTTAAAAACTGTTTACATTTGAAACTTCTGATTGTAATCTGTTTCGATTCAACCCTTTTGACCACATTATATAAAGAGCGATCCCATCCAGGTTTTAAAAATTCATCTCTATTAAATAATTTGAAACTTGAAATTTCAAAATAATTCCAATAGACAAATCTAATCAAGTTTAAGTAGTTCCTTTGATATCATAGTTTTTCATTTTCAACTAAAGCCCTAAATTTATTCATGCTGTTCTTAATACTATTAACATTAGAAAACTGGTGTTTAAGCTTATTTTTGAACCTGTTATTCTTCAAAATCTTAAACTTTTTGTTGTGTAAACCTATTTTTACTAATTTTCTCATCTATCCTATCAAATTCTTATTCTCAATTTCTGTTAACACTAAGTTTAAAATATTTCTGATGAATCTCGTTAGAGCTTCCCCAAACATTGTAATATCTAGCTTACTAAGTGGAATCTGTCGATAGTACGTAGCTTAACCTTACCTTGAAAACTATTTTAGATATCTAACAAGCCCACTTATTGATTAAGCTTACCTTAAGTATCTAGTTTGAGCAAGTATTTCTGAAAATGTTTCTTTCTGTCCCAGAAACCCCCAGTGGCACAGCAGTATGTCTGCTGATTTAAAACTATGGTTTTGATATCTGTGTTGTGCAGAGCACAGATAGCCCATTATGTAGCTTTGTGCTTAACTTCAAACAACAAATACAATTGAAATCTCTGAAAAAAGTTATATATTTTAAGCAGCTCTCTGATTTATAGTTTTCACTGTTATTTTCTCCAAAGTTTACTATACAAGTGTTCCTTCTCTTGATGCCAGCAAATACATACACAGTCAAAACAATGTAATGTTTTTTAACATTAGGTAAACAAATTGTAGTCCTAGACTTGCATTCCTTACTATAAAAAAACTTTCATAGTATACCTAATGGCAGTTTTCCACTATGCAAAACTCTTGGATGCCTTGTTCCTTATTGCAGGCAAAGGTTCAAAGCTGTATGAGGCTAATACCTTAATGCTCTCCAAATTTTCCTCTTTAGCCCAAACTTTATTACCTCTTTGCATCCTTGTTAGCCCAGCACTAATTTTCATCATCCCCTAAAGCAACAGCTAAGTATATTTCTTGTCCGGCATCCATGGCTTTTGCTCCTTTGCTATTTTATCCTTTAAACAGTTCAGTCTTCCCCAGATTTGTTTTATAAAAAAAACTGCATTCTCCAGTAAGAATGACCTGTAAATGTGTATTGCTGTTGGATGTTCAAATCTAAAACCCATTTTCTATACATAAAAAATGAGAATTATATTACTAAAATATTTAAAAATTATGGCTTATAAAACATGAATTTTACTTGTACAATGGAAAGTACGAAGGTTTATAGGAATAAATATGAACTTAAGAAAACTATTGTTCAAATGAAGTGGGATTGTGGATGTTTTTATGTTTACATTAACCACCAACGGATTGAACAGAGAATAATGCTGATTTATTTTAGAGATTTTGAAAGGAGCATAACATGAAAAACAAAAAATATACCTGAAATGATAAATCATTTTTTTACCTGGTGTTTTTATTTTTGATGGAGATGAGGAAATGAGCTAGTTGAGAAATTTTGTTTAGGGTGGTGAGAATTTTTACTTGAATTCTGTTTGTGTTGAAGTTGTAGCAATTTTTTAATAATCTGCAAAGTTTCTGAGAATAAGGCCTTAAAATTAGAAGTTTTACTGATTATTTCCTGATAATATGAAAATTACAAAATTTACTTCAGTTTGAAAACTTAGGAAAAGTTTTAAATTAAACACAACTCATTAGCAAACTGTTAAAATTGTTTTCAGAAACCACTTAAGTTTTCGAAAGTTGATATTTAACCATTGATTCTCATCACAGTTACAGCAAGGATTTTCTTGTGCTACTAATTTGTTAAGAGCCTTTTAATAAGGCATATATATCTTTTGTTTGAAGGTATCCCAGTTTAGGTTGTTTATTTTCGCAATAAGTCTATTGAGATACCTCAATATTTTAGTTACAAAGTTTGTAATAATAAAACTCATTTTGAATACTTTGTAATTGTTTTTATTTAATTTACCTAAGTTAAAAGGTTGCTTAATTTGGGCAGAAACAAGTGAATTTAGACCATGAGCACCTGGATTAAAAAGAAAAAAGTGCCTCAATGTCTGATAGTTTTACGACAAAATGTTTCTACATTTTCAAATAATTCAAAATTTATGAACTGCTTTCATTGAGAATGATTTACTTTTGAAATTTAAAGGGATTTCAGTAGTTTTTTTGTACATATAAAGAATGTACTGAAGTTTACTTATTGAGTAGTGTAAGCTATGAGGTTATGAATGTTTTATATTTCTAACAGGAGTTTTGATTTTAAGACATAATCATACATAATTTATTTTTTTAGTCTGACACCATTCCAAATGTTATTACTCTTTATCTTTTAATGTTAAACCATTTTCCAGATTCTGTTTCATTCACTAAGATTGTGGAAGGAGCATTTTCGTTTATTATCAACTCTTCTAAACATGTATACAAAGCAAACTTGGAAATAAGATTTCTGTTTAAAAATCTATCAAAATTGTCAGCAAAGAAAAATGTATTACAAAAGAGATCATTGAGGGATTTCTTTAGACACATTCGCACAAAAAATTACCTTTTTGTAACCCTATACTTTATGTGCTAAGCCAGTTAATCCACTTTTTTAACTTTTCTACTTGTCCTATAAAAACCAGTTTTTTTACTTCTTGTGCAGTACATTTTTTAGCTCTGAGCACAAGACAGATAGAACATTCAGTACCTGATTGTGAAAGTAGGTTTTCTCAGGGTACTCCCATTTCAGCACCTGATTGTGAAAGTGGGTTTTCTCAGGGTACTCTCATTTTTCCCTATAGCAAATTGTAAGGATTTATCTTTAATTTATCGATCCCAGTGACTCTGTGACCTTGATTGTATGACATTTGGTGAATGTTTTGTTGAGTGTTTGTCGTAATGCTTTTTTTCATTCTTTTGTCAAGTCATGTCTTTGATCTTCTGCAGCCAACATCACATCACCAGCCTTGATTACCTTCTCTCAGCTACCTTGATCTGACCAGACCTTTCTCATTACTTCTACGAAATAACTACAATTTCAAATATCAACTGAGTAAAACAAAAAAATAATCCCAATCAAAATTCAAAAGCATAAAAATAACAAATATTCTACTCCAAGCAGGTCAAGGGTGAAAATATATCAATATCCATGAACAGTTGGGAAAGTTTACTTTCCATCAAAACTAAATTACTGCCATGGAATTTTCATTATTATTTTTACATTAACAAGGACTTTCTTATTCTCAGTTCCCATCAACTTCTTTCTTGTACCATAAAGTTAAATTCAAAGCTTAAAGCCCACACAACAGTTTAAGCCAAAACATTACAGTGCATCTGAAGCTTAACTTAGTAAGTCATTTATGTACAAATGTTAATTCTGACACTAATATTGTTTAATTTATAAGACAGATGTTTGAATTTTAGTTTACAGATAATTAAAAGACTTTGGTATTGCATCTTAATGTTATTTAGCTTTGATCGATTATTTGCCAAGCATCAGATAGAAAACAAAAACTAGTAACACTGAAAACAATATCTAGCTATCTCGGTAATTGAGATGACAATGACAAATATAAGTAGTACAGTTATAGACTTATATTTCATTTAATATTCCCACAGAATAAATTGTTTCAATTAATTAATTGATTTAGTAACATAAGTTGACATTACTCTTTTCTATAATTTTAGGTTTGAGTTTGTACATCAACAATTGAACAGAAATGTTTTATGCTCATTTTGTATTGGCGAAAAAGGGCCCTTTAGCCCGTATCTGGCTGGCTGCTCACTGGGACAAGAAGCTGACAAAGGCCCATGTTTTTGAAACAAATATAGAAAGTAGTGTGGAAGGTATTTTACAACCCAAGGTAAGTTGAGATAATTTGAGAATAATAAAAAGGTACAGTAACTGTCTGTTTCTTGTAATTGTGAGAAAAAGTATTATGAAAAGTTAAAGTATACATATATATTTATTTCTAATGAATTGAAATAATTTTTGAGAAAAAAAAATTGCACTGCACTGCTTGGAAAATCTCTGAAACTGTCCATTCATGGATTGATTATCCAATTTCACAGTAATTTCAAACATAAGTGGTATTTAGTTCTACACTTGAAAAAAAAATATATAACTCATTTCAGAGTGATTTGCACCTGAGGATTTTTAAACCAGTTATCTTTCTACTAAACAATTTATGGATTTTTTTCCAGAACATCAATATCAGTTCTGAACAGTTGAAACCCAAAAAAAAATCACACAACACTTACTCTAAATTTAATCCTCAGCAAAGAGTTGTGCAAAGTAACAATTCCCTTCTTATTTCTAAAATAAATTTCTAGACTCCAGAACTTTACACCACATTTATACCCGAAACTTAACTGAACATTTCAAGTTTTGTATGTATAAGTGTCAAAAGATTCCTCTTTATCTATAATGTTATTTCCCCCATACAAGTTTTCTTCATATACATGATTCTTAACTCAACATGTATCAATTATATTTTACTGTATTCAATGTAGATTTTTATTTACATTCAATCTCACTGTTAAATATTTCATGACTAGTGAGCTACTTTTAGGTATTGAGTGTACACCTGAATATTAATTTCAAATTTAAATAATAAATAATCAAAACTCTATTTCAACAATTGTGAGCTCAAAATTATTTTAAAATAGATATTTTTAAATTTTGTAACTTCTTATTTAGTGTGCTTTGCTTAGAAGAAAAAAAATCCAATAAGACGTGTTACCCCCTTTTACAAATAACTATTCTGCACTTAATACCCCTCAGTATGAACATATTTTTACTCTCCAATAACCTTGATACTCTCACCTATCCTTGTATATTCATGTGAGACATCTGTTTGTTATCACAAAAATGGTCATGCAGTAACCCTACACTAATATTACTCATAACCTCAATTGTTCCTTGCATCCTTTAATCACTTTTCATTTGGCAGTCTTATCCATTAGGACATGTTTTCATGTGTGTCTTCTTACTGAAAATGGTCTTAATGGGTGAAGTTTACATTAGGCAGTAATTTTTTAACCATACATTTTTGCATTTTTTTTCATTTGAGAAAAATAAGTTGAACAGTTTTTTTCATAGTGAAATCCACTTGTAATGCACTTGGAATTTCGCATTACACCTACTACAGCTAATTTATATAGTTTACTCCTGTCTTTCTCTGTGATGAGTCCTTTGGTTGGTATTTAATGTTTCTTCCCTTTCCAGATACTGGGGCTCATCCAAGTCATTTTGGGAACCAGTTGCATTCAGCTGTCAGTATCTATCAACCCCAAGGTACACTGGATGACACTGCTCCAGCATATTATTCTGATTTTCCATATTTTAACCCATAGCATATGAAGTTCCTTTTTATTTTGTGGGATGTCACCCCAAAACTTTGATTTCTTTTTTGCAGCTCTAATTTTACCATATTTCTCTTACCCAATTTGCCCTTCACTGTTCTTTGTTCTCTCTACATCTGTTGTTTGAGGCTATTTGTTGCTCCCCCATGTTTTCTTTAAGCACTCATAATTTCCAATTTACCATTTTAGTGTGCCTCTTTTTGTTCTTGATTTGCAAATGTGGTTCATCTGTTGTTGGGATCTTTTGGGTTAACTTGCTTCTCTCCTCTTTTCATGATTTACATGTTACACCTTTTTTAGGCCATAAGGATTTTGGTGGCATTCTCAATATTTTGGAGTCCAGGATTGAGTTAACTTAATTGTTCACCTCTCTTTCCTCATTGGTCTCTCCTTTATTTCAAACCATTCCTGTAATTGTTTGTGTTTTGCCCTTTTTCTTTGCCAGTCTTGATGAGTACATTGTGGGTTTGGGACCTGTAGGAGAAGTCTTTTTAAATTTACCCACCTTTGGAGGGACTTTTCTTTGCATCTTGTTTCCTTCCTTTCTCCTGGGGATCCTGTTGTTGGCCAGCTTCTTTCAGAGGTGGTTTGAGACTTGCTTCACAAGGGGGCCATCAAATGAGGAGATCTCACTTGTTTGTGATTTTATTCCTATCTATTTGTTGTTCTCAAAAAGACAGTGTTGGCTTCCTCCACTTGGTTCTCTTATGTTTCACCTGTGTCCAACCTTACTCTTTTTGTTGGTTTCTCACTTCTGGTCTGTGGATGATGTGTCAGATGCATTGTCATTGGTTAGGGATGCAGTTCTGAACTCTTCTTGTCATACTGATTTTAGTTCCATTTGTTTCTTGTTTGGTAGTGTGGTTATTTTCCCATTGTTGTTTCAGGAGCCTTTGTTCTCACCATTACATGGACTCTCTCTCAAAATCTTTTCTACAAATTATTCTATTGAGGCTTCTCAACATTTGTTAGGCTTTAGTTCATTTTACTCCACTATGGCTGAAGAGATGGATTTTCTCAGATTGGATTGATATGGTATATACTTCTAGGACTTTGTGCCTGGTGGGGTTTTCAGAGTTGGATGCATGTATCACTCATCAATTTTCAGCTCCTATGGTTTTTGGTCTCCTGGTCCACATTCTATGGCTGAAGAGATGGATTCTCTCAGACTGGATTGATAAGGTTTATACTTGTATGCCTACTCTCCAGTTCATCTGATTTTCTGAATATTTTCCATCAGTCAAACCATCAATCACAGGCTTTGTTAATGGCTCTATATTAGCTAACTCATCATCCCCCTCCTTTTCTGTGGTGACAACTGGTGTAGCCTTCTTTTTTTTCCACCCTCTTTCATCATCACTCAAGCTTCATGCATGATTCTTGCCTGGTCACTGACTGAGCAGGCCAGACTTTGGCAGCATGCAGCATCCTTTATTTGCCATTCTTTCCCCTTTTTCCATGGCAGTGTACCAAAAATAGTGGTACATGTGCCATTCATTGTTAGTCCATATGTCATTGTTGGCCTCCATCCTGCCCAACCCTTCCCCATATCATTTCCTTTCTAACCTGGTTTTTGGCAAGAGCCTTTCAGTATCCTCTGTCACAAACCAATAAGTGGTTTTGTCAGCCACATTTCATTTTAAATGTTATGCTCATGTATTCAGTTCACAGGTCTTGTTCCTTTTGTTTTATTCTTTCCACATCACCCATCATGCTTTTCTCCCAGATTGGAATCTTTTTGTCCTCTTTTATGCCCTTAACCTTTGTTGACCTGTTCTATGTATCACCTCTCTTGGAAGTCCTTTTTTCTCTTGTTGGTGTGCAGACATCGTTGTTTGGACTTGTTTGGTGTTTATATCCACTGCACTTTTTTTTGCAGTTTCAGTATGGTCCTTTACCCTGATCATACTTTTCTGGTCAAAATTTTGGACAGTCTGGAGGTAGAATTTGCTTTTCTCACCCATTTCCCTTCTTTTCATATCACATGCTCATCTTGATTGCTTCCTTTCTTCAGTAACAGCTTTTTGCTGTTTCCTGCTTCTTATTATATATTTCTTGGAATTCATACCAGTCCTGTCACCTTTCTCCCTTTACCCATATGAGTTAGATTCACCAGTTGATTCAGCTGACTTGTTCTTCCCTTTCTTCTGATGATTGTTGTCTTTTCTACATATATTTGTCCATAAAATTTGTCACCCTACCATGTCTTTAGACTCTCCACTACACTATTTTCTTCTTCTAGTGGAGTATAGGAGCCCTTATCATTTCTAAGCTCCGAGCTGCTGGGGTGGTAGACCATCAAGACTTCCTCCTTAGTTTGTCTAATCCTACTCATTTAAGAATAGGGTAGTGGTATTCTGCTGGTGTTGGATGGTGCATTCCCCAACAGGCAGTCTGATCATTCAGCCTTAGTAAGACACCCTTCTTCCTATTGTCACCTGGATGTCAGTTTCTAGCAGATGTGTTGATATTTGTGTAGCTAGGTGCCTCCCTCCTACTTCAGACTCAACAGTATGCTCCCAGTGCCACCTGGTGATGGAATGGAGATGCACTTCTCCTTTGCTGTCCACTTTCCCAGTGCCTCCTGGATCTTGGTTTTAATGGATATGGTGATGTTAAAGTTGTATATGCACACATGATTAAACTGAAGAGGTCCCTCATTGTTTCCATCCTTACTGTAACATAATTTCATGTGGACAAAAAGTATGTCAGAATAAGAGGTGTTGCCTTCCATTTATCTTCACTCCCCATGGTCTTTCTTCAGGCATTTTCTAAAGGGGGGATCATCTTCTCTCCAGACCATCTACTTACTCACTTTGGGATTCTAGCTGTTTAACTTAAAAGTTAACATTTTCCTAAGCTGACAATGTATTTCCAATAGATACTTACCTCCTCTCATGTGTTCCACTTGCCCTTCCTGCTTTTGAGGTCAGTTTTGCATGTATTTCCAAGTTTTGAAGTGATTATGACCTGTATAGAAGACCGGACAAGTGATGATTGAAATTGTATAGTTCTCCTGTTATCAGAGGGTTGTCATATGATCATTTGCATGGGAATGTGCAGATGTCTTAAGTGAAAACAGATGAGAGTAAGTGGAAGTATCAAGGTTAGTGGCAAGTGAAAACTTGCTCATATGGGGAGCAGTTGAAAAATTCTGTTTGTGATGGGAGGTAATAATATATTGGATATAGAAGTTCAGTTTAAGAAAGTGTTAACATTTGCATTTCATGATGGTTCAGAGGAATCTAGTATAAACAAAACTTTTGTTTATAATATTTCTTCCCTTTTCAAAAACATAGTTTTAAATTTACTAAGAAACTACCATACATTGAACTGTACTAATGAAGCACAATTTTGAAAGTAGTTACAAAGTTTAAAAACACCTTTGGATAGTGCATTTTATCTCTAGGTGTTCTTTTTTAATGTTTGTTAGATTTACTGTAGACAGTTGCAAAATATTCTGATGACTCCTAAATTCATGAATATTATTGTTAAGTTTATGATGTTAAAACAATACATATAAATAAAATAACTTAGTATTAACTGAAGAGAAAATATTTTTTTTAAATGTGAATTAAGCTTGACCAAAAATATTATTACTAAGCCTAACCTCTTTGTCAACTGATATATTTTTTGTGATGTGTAACCAGAAGTGGAAACTACTGCAATTAACAAAATATTTTATCAAAATGAAAATAAATTAGGCTACAATGTAACTAGACTTGTATATATAAAGACAAATTTTCTGAACAATAGTGCAAAAGAAAAAAGGGATTTGTATTATAAGACTGAAGTATTTTTTATCCTTTTTCAAAAAAAATGCGATAAAAATTGGGAAATAGCATTATCTAATTCTCACCAGTACTTTTCTTATTTATATTCATAACTTAATCTTTCTCCCACATATTTTAATACTGAGTTCTAGTACACATCACCTGCTTTATATAATGGTTTAAGTCATTAGGTGTCCTACATTAATGTGTTATACTGTGAAAAAAAAATTAAAAGGGGTGAATAGAAGAATCCTTTTTTCTTTCATATCTGTGTTATAAAGTGAATAGAATTATTGGCAGCATTATTTTCACATTGGGATGTTATGGCAAAAGCTTTTTTTAATCACACGTATTAAAAAAATGTATTTTCTGCAAATTTTTACTGTTTACTCTGTAATGTTCTTATAATTGTTTTGCATTTTTATTGGCAAAATGAGGAATGTGTTTGGATTAAGGCTCTACTGTTTATTACAATAAGTGATACAACATCAGTGATAATGAATGTAAACCAGTTACTCTAACAACTGTAATTGTGGCTCGTGGGTTATCTCAAATTTGTATCTGCACTGTGTTTCAATTTATATACAATACTCGCTTAAAGTTTGTTTTATAGTATCATATCTTTGAGTCCTTTATTTTTTCTGTAATACCATAGATTCTGTGGTAATCTATGAAAAATTAGCTGATTCAGAATATTTTATTCTTAGAAGTGTGAATGAAATGTTATACATTAATTTTACATGACATTTATACTGTTCATGATAACATGAAACTTAGATACACTTGTATGTTTTTTAAATTTGTGCTGGTATTTTAACATATTAGGTCAAGATGGCTCTACGGACTTCAGGTCATCTGCTGCTGGGAATTGTGCGGATCTACTCAAGGAAAGCTAAGTATTTGTTAGCAGACTGTAATGAAGCATTCATCAAGATCAAAATGGCTTTTCGTCCAGGAATAGTTGACCTACCAGAAGAAAACAGAGAGGCAGCTGTGGCAACCATCACTTTGCCTGAAGTGTTTCATGACTTTGATACAGCCATGCCAGATATGAAGTAATTTTTGTATTATTATTTTATTTATTCAGGGGTATAAAAATACACTATCCAGATGCACAGGATTACTCAATTTTGAGTGCAGGTCACTGTGAATTCCTTGTGCTTGTGCAGTTATTCTTGTATACAATGTGTGCATATGTGTAAAATTATTAAAAAATTTAAAATGTTACCTGCTGTATTTTTCTTTCAAATCATTATATATTTAGTGTCAATGTAGTTTCTGTGAGATCTGTATCCTTTTTATTGAGAATATGTTAATCTACCTTAAAGTCTGATATTCAGACAATTATGCAGTACTTGGTTATCAATTTGTGAATTTAGGTGTCTAATTATTTAGAATAGTTGTTTTTTAAATGTAATTTTACATTGATACAAGATTAAATAGTTGCATTTTGATGAATTAACTTGGACTGCCCACTTAGGACTCCATGGACTTTTTTTTAGATATAATGAAAAAGGATGAAATGTTCTGAATGTTCAACTGAAGTGTAGGTGTTTTCTCAGTTTATGGATTAAACCACATTATTTTCAATATGCCAAGAATATCAGTCTTGTTAAAGTTTAAATTGTTTATGAATTAAACCCTTCTTTAAATTGATACAAAATATAACACTTTAGATATATTCATTTCATTTTTCTTGATTTTGTACAGATGTTCTGAATGTCAAGCTTTACGAAATTCTTGTTTATCAGATTTCAAAATGTTGCATACAGCAATGGCTAGAAGTTTATATCTCTTTGACTCTATCCCACTCTTGGGGTGAGCCCTTCTCAAAACATAACTCTGATATTTGTACAAATTGGCATAACTTAGTATTTTTTTGTTCCTGTAAAGTTTGTATTCTGATATACCATGCTGACATCTTGTCTGGATTGGTTAAGGAAAAACAAACTACTCATTGGTTCTTAATTTGAACTGAAATTTTTTGTACACTTTTATTGGCTAAAAAAGAAGGTATTCTTTTAGTGCTGGAGCTGTGACAAGTGATTTGATGTGGTAAGGTGACTGAAATCCATCAGCTTATATTAAGTTTAATGGCCAAGCACAAGAAGTATGGAAGTCTCCAAATGACACACATAGGTATTTAGAACCAGTTTAGTAACATTAAGCATCAAGCCAAGTACAATATTATGCCTGTAGCTGCTTTCATAGTGTTCCTTTCTCTTCATCTTACAGCTGTCAATTGTGATGCTTCAACCTTCCCTACCAAATCACAAGTGAAATTGTTCTTATCTCAATTGAAAGTTAAGCATAAAAAGGTGATAGTAGAAACATAAAAGGTTGTCATTTGCATACCTAATTGTGCTGAGTATGTCCCTTTATTGTTGTATACTGAATTTATTCTAACAGGAAAACTTTAGTACCAGCTAGTATGGAGACTTGAAAATGCTGTTTTTCACTTAAATCTTTATCAATTAGCAAAGGAAAACCTGTGTCAAAGATGCATCCAAAATCACTCTTTTTGGGAGTTTCCAGATTGAACTTGCTCTTAATATTCAACAAACTATAGTGTAAAAGACACCCTTTGGCTTGTGAGGTTTATTTTAATTTTGTGAGTTGTGAAAGAAGTTATTGTGATGAAAATGTGTGCATGTATGTATCTGCAATGTGTATCAATTTAGTCAACATTTAGGGCTAGTACACATATCTTGTTTACCAACCTTGGGCTAGTGCATGAAAAACAACTTTACACCCAGTTATTTTTGTTTTCTTTTGTCTGTTTTACTTATATATGTTTGTACTTTGGTACTATGAAACTGAGATTCTTCAGACTTTATTATAGTCAGCTACTATGAGAGAATAAATGCTGTTTTATGTATTAAAGTGTTTATTAAATATTTACTTATTTTCATACAGCAATCTAGGCATGGAAACACCAGTGACTTTGAATCAAAGCCGAGCAGAAGACATTACGCTCAAGGAAGATTATGGAACTCTTACTCTTATGGCTGATGATGGATTTGGCGAGTTTGGTAAGAATATCATTTTATTTTCTGTTATTATTATACTTTAAGCTGGTTTTGATACCTATGATGGACACAGCACAGATAGCCCAATGTTTTGCTTTGTACTTAATTAAAAAAGAAAAATATATTTTAAATATTCTTTATAATGGTGTAACTATATTTAAGCTTTAATAAGATGCAGTATTCTTTACATACAGTAATGGACATGCATGCTCATGACTTTGTAGCATAAATATTTCACACTAGATTTTTCAGTCAGTTAGGTTGCATTAAATTAAAACTTACTTCCTAATGCAGACGTGGTGAATAACATTCCAATATATTTATTTTCATCTTATGACCCTTCTTGCCAGTTATAAATAAAATTCATTATTCATTATTATTTACTGACAGTATTATGAAGCTATTTCCATCAATAAAGTCAATGTTTTTGTCATATTGAAGGCTTTACTATAGGGTTTTTTTAGCTATATTTGTTTGAAAAAAAAGCTCTGATAATTTGTTCGAAATATGACGATATTCCTACAAATATTAGTCTTCCAACATGATTTCTGGGAGGTGTGCCAGAATAGTGTGATCACTTGCAGTATAGCAGAGAAAGAAAAGGTTAAATTCTGAATATACTGATCATATTCTGGTCATTTTAATTTCAGTTATTTCTATTTGAATTACAATTTTCCAGTTGTTAAAGATACCCAAAACAATGAATAGTATGATGGCTGTTTAATGACTTAATGACTTGAATAATATATGAATAAATTAATTCTAAAAACATTAATATTAATGAAAAGATCCAAAACTACTACTGGTCATTTCATGTTTACTTACCTTTTTGTCATATTTTAAAGAAAACACAAAGAAAGACTTGATAAACGTTTGTTAACTAACAAATGAGAGAACTGTATAGTCACGACAGTTCTACCTATCGAGATTGATTTGTTTTTTTACTTCCAGTTCCTGAACAAATTTTTCAAGTTTATAGCAAACCTCTGTTTAATATGTGCAAGTTGCTTAATATTGTACTATGTTTCAAGTTCAGGGCATATGAATTAGTTTATTGACTAGTGTGTAGTTTGTTTGGAGAGTAAATATTTTCATAAAATAGCTCAAGCCACTTTTATTAGCCAGTAGCATATTTTGTTTTTGTAATTTAAATGATAAATTATTAATAAGGTTTTGTTTTTAGCACTATTTTTGGGTTTCACAGTAAGGATATTTTATGACTTTCTTTAATGGCATTCAAATAAAACATTGCAGATGACTCTGGAGTAAGGTGAAAGCCAAAGATTTCTGTTCCCTGTGTTTCTGAAACAAATACTATTAGTAGATCCATTTTTATACATATGTATTCTCGTGTTCTATGTTAATGGTTTCATAAAATCTATCTCCCTCTTTTTGTTTTTTCTGGGCTGGGGGGGCTAGTAATCATGTTTAGATGTATTGATGCAATAAAACTATTTTATATAAAATGTAATGTTTTCTTGTTAGCCTGCTGTAGCTTTGTAATTACAGAGGGATGATGTTGTCTACAAGAAAGCAGTGTAAAAATCATTATTTTAAGTGGTTACCTCCAGATATTTGCTTTATGTTTCAGGTGATATGGGTTTTGATGATCCTGAATTAGCTCGAGATGCAACAAACATTGATGAAGGTTTTGATCATGCTAGTCTGCTGTTAGGAGAAGACAGAAACAAAGATAAACCTGAAGACACATCTCATGAACCTCATGAAGCCAGTCAACAGGGGCCTTCTAGTTCCAAACCCAACATGTCACTTGATGCTCCACTGAAAGATGATGGCTTTGGAGGAACTGTAGGAGAAGGTTTGCTGGGTAAGTTGTATTTAGTGTAACAAATTATAGGATGCAAGATGTTGGTCTTTGGGGAACTAGTGGAAAAGGTTTGCTGGGTAGGCTGTTTTTAATGTTTACCTTTGTGGGGAAGCAGGAAGTTTATGGTCTTACAATGCTTGCTAAATTCTGGGGTTTGATTTTGAGCAATGAATACAGTAGATGGCCTCTTGTGGCTTTGTTCTTTAGTAAATGAATAATATTTGTTTGAACAAATTATAGGATGCAAGGTGCTGGTTTTGAAGGAACTGTAAGAGAAGGCTTGCAGAATAAGTTACATTTAATGTAATAAATTATAGAATGGAGAATGATAGTTTTGAAGGTGCTGTATGAAGTGGATTACTGTAAGTGGTTGTAGATAATGTAACAAATTATAAGGTAATAATTCTTGAACAAAATGTTAGAGAAAGTTTTTGATTATGGTTCTTTTAATTCATACTTTAGGTCAGGGTTTCCTAAAGTGGTTGACCATACTGTATAGAGGGTCAGTAAACACCCAAGGGCGTTAAAATGGTCCATAGAGTGAATTTGGCTTTCACAGTTAACTCTCCTAAGCTTTTCCAAGTTTATATGTTGTCAAAGCTTGATATAACCTTATGAATGGTCTTCTGAACAAAGAAGCTCATTGTTGAAGAACATGAGAACTTCAAACTTGTAAACTTACAGCTCAGTATTCATGTGCACATTAATCCTCATTAGACACATTTTACTTATTAGAGAAAATTAAAACAAGTGGTCAACAATTCAATATAGTGTGGGAAACCCTGCTTTAGAATATGGTGTGTGGGAAAAAAGTTGGGAAGGTAATTAAGAGAATGTAAATTTTAAAATTTTGTTATAAGTCTCGTAGTTTTGTTAAATTTGGACAGTTTTTTTTTGGTATCTTTTCTTTGGCGTTCCAAATTAAAGTGTTCTTTAAGAAATGTTGAGTAGCAGTTCAACTATTACAAAATCGAATTTTGAAGAAAGAAATCTTATTTGTATTTAGAAATATCTTGTACATAGAGATAATATACAGAATGGTTTAGCAGTTAACTACCCAGTACATTAGTTACTTGTTACGGATAACATTTGATTTACAATACCAAACTTATCAGTCCTTTATCATTCTGCGTGATGAGGTTATGTTCAGGTATACCTTTTAAAAAGCATGGAATATGGTCCTAAAAGAAGGGCACATCATAATATGCAGTTTTCTTATGGGAACAATGTTTTAATTCAGGGACGAGTTTCTGCAAAAATGTTTTCCCTTAAAGTCAATTTTATTAATGGTATGAACCACTTTCACAGTATATATTGATATGTATCATATGAAGAAAAAATATTACACGCAAGACATTTAATTTGAAGGCAAATAACACAATATCGCTTGCAAAAATTAATGAAAAAACCCACTGTAATTGGAATGAACTGTCAGTTTTAAATCAGAGAAGTTAGTTTTGACACATTCATGCTTTCTCTTCAGTGTCACATTGTCTTATGTTAGGAAAAATAACTTGTCAGCAAATTCTTATAAGATTGCTGATTTTGGAATTTCCGTAAGGACACGATGGGTTGGGAAGTCGTTGGGAGGTGTTGAAATTAGGCAGGCTTTTTTTTTATATGCAAATCATACAACTTGTTAGAGCAATTCTGGTACTAAAAAGCAAATTGCATAACCCTAAATCTGCCTTATAAAATGATGCTTTATAGCAAGTAAACATGAATTGTTTTTGTGAACTGAAACAATAATCTGAAATAGGTGAAGTTATAAAGAAAATCAGTATATTGCTTGAGGGCAATTTACTTTCAATGATCCTGTTTTTGCAGACTTGATTAATGTTTTAATGAAACTGAAGATATACAGTCTTACATTTTTGTTCCATTTTTTAAGGTGTTGGAAAGATCTAGTGATACAGTATGAAGCAGATGTAGCCCATGTTGTCTTTGTACAGTGTAGTATCTATGATATAATTTCTCCTCTCGTACACAGACTTTCAGTTCCTCCTTTATTTTGTAAAATGAAATGATTTTACATCCCGACAGATGAATATCATATACACATATAAGAGAAAAATATAGTTGTTAACTTTCTTTATTAAGTTTGCCTTCGACTGAATTCTTATGTTGATCTTTTTACCTTCCTTCAACTTCTTAGATTCATGTTTATACTCTTTCCTGATCTTTTGATGTTGTTAGTATTATGTAACACTTTTGTAGTTACTAATATTTTGTTTTTGTTGCTATAAGTGTAATTCTTGTGTGTGTAGATTTATAAATATGCACAAATACGATGAATATGGAGATGCATGACTGTAAATTACCTAAAATTGTAATAATTATTGTGTACAAGTCTGTGCAAGTTGCACATATCAAGATAATAGTGTACCTTTGTAATAGGGATTATAAACATTTTTGCAGTCAGTGGTTTAAAGTGTATTTAATTTTATGTAACTAGCAAAAATAATTGAATATAAATTTTGGTGGTAGCGTATGAAGGTGATTACAAGTTATTGATCAGAATATTAAAAGTTAAAGATCCAACACTTTATTGATTATAAATTATAGTTATTGTTTTTTAAGAGGGTGATGCAGGGCTATTTGAGCCAACTGGACTTTTTGATGATGCTCCTCTTGGTCATGTTCCCATGGACACCAGTAATACAGATAATCCCCCAGAAGCTCAGGAAGGCCCATCATCTGCACCACAAGCAGAAGCTAGACCAGGAGATTCTGATGATGACGATGATGTGTATGGTTAGTATTTCATATTATTACATAGAAGGTGCTGTATAGTTTAATCAAAGTATGATTTTTAGTTCCATACCAGAATGACCTAAATTTTATAAACTAGATATACAAGTGTAAGCGAATGACATTAAAGTGACAGATCAGATGGATTGAGTGACATTTGTTTTATTTCTGTTAAGCTGAGTTTGAAGTGTAGTATAATAACTTTGTGTCAGTCATAAGATTTCTAATGGTTTGGCATTCCTGAGGTTGTTCAAAAGATTCTTAATAATCCTTTGTTAATTTATGAATTATGAACTCATAATGTTAACAAAACTATATATGTGTTTTGGTTATTGAAATGTTGGTCTTTTTTGTAACACTAGTTTATACAACATAATTTGTAACTGTAATATTGTTTATTTTTTTATAAACTCGTCAAATGTTTCCAAAAGTTGTTTGCTTAAAATCAGAAACTAAACATTGTTGAATCTGTATGTAAATTTGCTAATTTCAAACATTTCATCTAAACATTTTGTATTCAACAGACATGGGCCCTCCTTCTATGGGAGGGATGTCAGCTCCTTCTACACCTGGTTCTGTCCCACCACAAGAAGAAGTTCTTCAGCCCATGCAGACTGGTGATACTGGAGGTGGGGGGGATGAAGGCATGCCTCCACCACTAGATGGTGAACAAAGTGTGCTTCCTCCACCAGATGCCATGCCTCAGGACCAGACAACTTTAATCCACAATGAAGAAGAGACTTTTGCTCTTGCACCACTAGATGCCACTATAGTACAGGGTAAAGATAACAAAACACTGCAATCTCAGGCTTTTATTTCTTTATTAATTTGTTCTCTACCTTTTACAAAAGATTCATCTTTATTTGAATCTTTTAAGTATACTCTTTAAGTCATAATTTTCTATTAAATTGATATGTAACTTTTACTAGTATCATATGTACGAGACATTTTCATACTTTCAAATAATGCTGAGGTGTGAAGAATGAATCAGAATAGTTTCAGAAGACCTTAATGATAACATGTTATGACACACCACTGGGAAAGAAAAGGCAGTAGGAGAAATATTAATTAAATCAATGACAATTTACTTTCGGAAGTAGTAAACTTATAAATCCGTAAACTAAACTTGTACAGATGACTAAATGGCCCCAGTAATGATTATCAAATGCAGCTTTAATACACAAATTTAGTGCAAAGTTACTTTATACATTTTGTTATAATTTAATGTCAGAAATTTGAAGGCTAATTATTTGCCTAAAGAGTTTTCAAGATTGTCATAACTACCTGTATTTCAAACTCTCGGGTTTATCATAACTGTTTGACATCTCATAATTACACTTAGGCATACTCTCAGTAATACTTTATATAGTCTCCATCCAGTCTTTGAGAAATATTTAAAGTAAAATTGTGCTTTTAATTAACCAATGTTTTAAAGCAATGCAAATATTTGCATTGTAATATTCATACCAAATAATTAAATGCATACAGGTTTGTTATTCAATAAATGAAATAAATTTTTATATTTAGCATATGTTGTTTTTCTAATGGCATTACTATCTAGTAATGGCTCATGTATACATTAAACATTTCTAGGAGCACTTGTCACTTAAGTGTTTTGTTTGTTATCATGAAAAATGTTTAGCATTTTTATAGCTAGAGAACTAGATTAACAGTGTTATTAACAAGACTGTGTTTATGCAGCCCAACAAGTTGTGTGTGTCAGTTGAAAATTTGATTACCAAGTTTTTTAAGACTTGAATGTGATTTTTGGTTGATAATATTGGTATGCAAAAACAATTTAATGCAGTTTTAAAATGTTCATGTTTGGTTTTGTATTTTATTAAATTTTAGAGTTACAGTTGTGTGTATATTAAATACATTAGGATGGGCTGTTGTTGATGTTATATCTGTATTGCAAAATATATAGTAGATATTGTTTAAATAACTATCAGATCAAGAAATTAAGGCATATTAAAAATAATTTAAATTTAATTTTTTCTGTCAAAAAAATGTTGGAAGTGCATTTTAGGTTTCTTTTTGCCTTCAGTGTGTTCAGTTGTTATTCAAGATGGCTTCCTTTTTTCTTGTTACTTAAGTGAAGTTGTTTTTGTTTTTTGTATCATTATCATCTTGCTTACCTATTTAATTAGAGTTAATGAACTTGGTTTCTTTTGATCTCTTTAAAGCATCTTTAGATGCTGATTTACTGTTTGTTTTTAGTGTGATTATTTGTGTCTACTTTCGAGAGACATACTTTATTTTAATATCAGTATTTGTGTGTATTGACATGTTTTTCTTTTTCAGGAGCAGAAAAAGCTAAAGGTAAGCGTAAACGAAAGCTGGTTGTTGATGAGGTGAAAAACATATCTGGTGAGGAGATGAAGTCGCAGCTATCTGATACAACAGACATTGTTACTACCCTTGACTTAGCTCCTCCAACTAAAAGACTTATGCACTGGAAAGAAACTGGTGGGGTTGAGAAGCTTTTTGCTCTTCCAGGACGACCTATTCTTTCAAAAACCTTATCTAAGGTAATACTGTGATTTATTTAGTTCAGGTATATTTTTTTCTGTGTATCTGTGAATGTTTCAGATTCCTCTCAGAAACTCTCAAGGTACAGTTTATTTCATGTTTGAGTTCATTTTTTAACTTTGTACTCAAAATAATTAATTCTAATTATTTGCAGTTTATGTTAACTTTAGAAAAATTAAATGTCTGTACTTTCTGATTTATAGTATTCTAAGTGAAACAAGTTAGAGCACTGTATTAAAAAGTTAAAAAAATCTTGTAGGAATATTATATACATCTCATACATTTTTAATTAATTAAACTTTCAGCTCTATCAAAGACATCTAACAAGTAGGCCAGTAGACAATGAGGAATTTGGGTTGGAGGAAGATAAGATTGACTTAGACGGGCAGCCGGAACAACTTCGAGAAGAAGAAGGTAGGATTTCTTTTGCAGAAAATGTTTTATCTAATTAGATGAGCAACAAGGAAGAAAGTAAAAATTTCTGTAAGACAAATTATTTATTGAATGATAAGATACCATATTTGCACAATTTACATTGGCAAAATGAAACTGTTTTTGATAATGGGTGAAATATTTTTTTTAAACTATTCAGCATAGGCTTTGCCCCACGGAACATCCTCACAACTATTTTGTGTTTGTTGTTTTCAGGCTATTACTTTTAAATTAGTAAACATATACACTGCTGGCCAAAATCTTAAGGCCAATGAACATAAAGAAAAAATATGCATTTTTGGTTGTTAGACTCAATCACTTATTTAAGTAGAGTTTTGAAAGATGAAAATAAAAAAACTTTTTTAGCATTAAATAGGGAAAATGTGAACACTCTGAAAATAGCCTAAATGCTAGCTGGTCAAAAGTTTAAGACAATACCAAAAATAAGTTCTAAACTTGGAAACAAGAGGTCTCAGTAGTGAGTTGCACAGTTGTAATTGCGAATAACTGCAAACATTCGCTTTGGCGTAGTCAATACAAACGTTTGCAGAAAGCTGGCTGGAATGTTACTTCAAGTGGTAAAGATGGCTTCACAAAGATCATGCACTGTTTGGAATTGACGTCCATTTCTATAGACTTCCATTGCCATTCACTACAAACATTTTGAATGGAGTTCAGTTCAGGTGAACATGCTGGATGGTCCAAAAGAATCACGTTATTTGCCATGAAAAAGTCCTTTGTCACATGGGCATTGTCCTGCTGAAAAATCCAGTGATTTCCACACAAGCGAGGGCTTTGGTCAATAAGAATGCTCTTCGTGGTGTGGAAGGAGGCATTGCCTTTGAAAAAGTTTATGGTTTTTAAAGCCTTTCTCTCGTAGATGCCATCTTATTATTCTTCAGGTGCATTCTACATCTGTAAGGGTCTTAATGTGGTTCGACGATTGGTTGTTGTCTTGCCAGGCAACCTGTCGAATCCTCCTGCTCAGCACCAGTGAGATTTTCTTAGGCCAACCACTTGAAATTCTCTTTTTTGTATCCCTAAGGTCTTTTAAGAAATTTGCAACAGCAGTTTTAATCTTCCAATCTCACCAGCGGTGACACATTGAGGGAGACCTTGCTTTTGCAGCTCGACAATTCTGCCATGTTCAAACTCTGTCAACTTTTTAGCCATTTCTTTGTTTTTACCCAATGTAACACAGGAGATGTCAGTGGGAGACATTTACAACTCTAATGCTTGAACACAAATGACTAAATTTTGTTATATGTTTATCAATTAACACTCCTACGAAAATTGGGGCCTAATAGGCCCCAGAGCAACTTGAAAGATTTTTAATATTAGGCTAATAATTTTGTATTTAAATGAAATTGCCATTAACTGACCCTATCCCTTTATATTTTAAGGAGCAATAATATTGACTTTTCAGACATTTGCGAAATAATATTTAAAAATTTTTTTTAAACATTCACTAAGGGTATCACTTTAGTGGATGTAAATATTTTTTTCGTAGGAGTGTTAATGCCTCGTTTCAATATGGTTTTAAACTTTTGACCAGCTAGTATTTAGGCTAATTTCATAGTGTTCACATTTTCCATATTAAATGCAAAAAAGTTTTTTTTATTTTTCCTTTTGTTATTTTCATCTTTCAAAGCTTCTACTCAAATAAGTGTTTGAGTCTAACCATGCAAAATGCATATTTTTTCTTTATGATCATTGGCCTTAAGATTTTGGCCAGTAGTGTATTTTGCAGATTACAATGCTTTTGCATGCAAAATATCAGATCCTTTTATTAAAATTTGACATAATTATGTAGTGTTTTTCTCATGCTTTTTTCTTTTTGAATGTTAACTATCCAACATTCAAAGTAATTTTGATTTTAAGATTAAATACTTTTACACATCAGAAAAATTCTCAAGTCTTTATAATTTTCAGGTAATTATCAAATATTTTCTTAGAAAAAAAAACTATTTTATCTGTTATTTTCACTATCAAATCTCTGTGAGTTTAGTCAATATGACCAGCCAAGTAACCACCATAAAAATTAGGAAATAAGTACAGATTATAACATGGAAACTCAAATGTTTAGTATAAATAGCTTAAATCTCATAACATTATACATATATATATTTACTATCGACCTTTCAGACACATCTGGCTTGCAATACAGAAGTTACAATGATGTGACTTACATTACTTTATTCAAGAACATAGAACTACCCTTTACAAAGTGGACCTGTCTTGGTTGTATTTCAGTGAATTAGTATTTTGTAAAATACAGTTATGTTTTTGTTATAATACATTGTAAAAGTGTATAGATTATTACTACTTACAAATACACTTAAATTTATTTTCTTTAAAACATAGAACAGTAAATAAAGAAGCACAGCAAACAATTATCTTTTCCAGTTACAAATGTTTTACTCATTTGCTAATTGTAGTATATTTTTAAACATTATCAAATTCCACTTGTGGAGGATGTGAAACAAAATTTTCTTTAGGTCTAATATATACATTTTCAAATAACCAAAAATTATTTATCAGGTTATTGATATTATAGAATACCACTATAATTTATCAAACTTAATAACTAAGCTGTATTTGGCTGTTTATAAATATGAAATTTTAGCTTTAAAGAATTTGCTGCTCAAATATTTCAAAAAGGCTCAGAAAGCCACCAGGGCAACATTCTGAGCTTTTGATTTGTTATTCACACATATACAGAAAGAGGTGAGCAGGGCCACTGTGTTTTAAGTCTGTAAATATAGCAACAACTCAACAAATAGAAAGGTTAGGAGATTCTTATTTCATATTCTAGTTTATTAATATCAATAACTTTAATTCCTAATAAAACTATAGATTTTGTCCTTAGACATCACAAACATTTAATTTCAACCAATCTTCTATTCATCATACCACATGACATAAAATTAATATTTAAGTGCATCTTTTTAATATTTACTTTTAAATTAAAGATTATCTAATGTATAGTCTAAAATTTGAATCATAATCTTCGATATGATACCAGATGTATTGACATATATTAATATAATAGTTCATTAAGATTTTGAATTCAACTCGACAAACAAGATGGCATGGCCTTTACCAATGACTCATATTGCTGGTGTAGGAATTTTTTTTTTGTACGTTTGTTTCATGATGACAGTGTAAAAGGATTTTTGTAGTATTATTCTTCAGGTTAAAGAATTTATTAATTGACAGTGTTGTCTTTTGTGTCAATATTCTTATGAAAAATAAAAATTAGAATCTAATATTGAAAAAGCTGTAGTTTTCAACAATTTCTCATGCCCCCAAAGCAGTTTTCTGTTATGTTAATTTTTAGTTATGTGAAGTTTTTGGCAGTATTGTACCATTTAAATATCTACTAATGTTTTGATATATAGTTATAGTTATCTTAGCCAAAGTTACCATTAAAAAATATTTTACAAAAGATCTTTTAATACAATTAAAATGTTTGCCTTTTTGTTTAATAGCATGTTAAATTTCAGGTTAAGAGGTACTTATTGTTTATTCTGGCTTTGAAATTGAATCGTTAATGTTCTTTTAAATAAAAGAGCTAAAATATGATTATATAAGTCATGGCATTAATATTGTAATGGTTAGTTGTGGAAAAAGACATTGAATGTTTTTTCAGTATTTTCAAATTATGGTGCAATATAATTATTAGTAACTGGACAATAATGTTATTAGTTATTTAAGTAAATAAGCAATGTGAACTTTTAAAAGGCATGAGATGTACATTTTGTTACATCAAAAGCTAATGTATAAAAGGGGGGGACACTATGTTGTAAGTGTTTTTTGATTTCTGAACATTAGAGCACTAGTAATGTGTTGTAGCTAGTTTATTCAAGGCTTGTTGTTATATGATTAATCATATGTAGTGCAACCACACAAACGAAGGAGAGAGATGGCTCCAGAAGAATTATCAAGGATAGAACCACCTCAGCTAGAGACATCCATACCAGTACAACCTATGCCACTTGTAGACCAGTCCACACCACACATTTCTTTGGGTATCCACACAGAAGTACCAGTAACATCAGAACAGTTGCCTCCCTTGCCTGTCCAGGAATCAACAATGGTAAAGTTATAGACATAATTCTCCAGGTTATTTTTTAATGTGGGAAAAGTCAGTATGTATACAAACCAATGCAAAAATCAACTTGTATAGATGTTTATATATGTGTGTGCGTGCGTGCGTTTAGAAATGCAGAAAAATGTTATTGAAAATACTGATAAAAACAAAATCATGCTAAAGTACATTACAAAAGATTATCTTTATGTACCTGCTATTTAAGATTTAGATTATTATTTTTGTTCTGTTTGTTCTTTTATAGCTGCCTCCTCAAGCAGTGCCAGAATCACTTCATCCACTTCCTCCTGTAGAGGGGCATCCACTTCGTCCTATAGAAGGGTACCCACTTCATGCTGTAGAGGGACATCCACTCCATCCTGTAGATGGACATCCACTTCAACAAGTAGAGGGGCATCCACTTCAACAAGTAGAGGGGCATCCACTTCAACAAGTAGAGGGACACCCACTTCAACAAGTAGAGGGACACCCACTTCAACAAGTAGAGGGTCATCCACTTCAACAAGTAGAGGGACACCCACTTCAACAAGTAGAGGGTCATCCACTTCATCATGTAGAGGGTCATCCACTTCATTCTGTAGATGGACAACTACTTAATCCAATGGAGGGACACCCTCTTCCTCTTTTAGAGGGACACCCACTTTCAGTGTTAGAAGGGCATCAGGCCACTGATATTTTAGCAGCAGCAACTACCACATTACATGATGAGCCATCTATCCACCAACAACAGTCATTGAGGTCTGAACAAGAAAAAGAACAAGAACCACAACAAGATAAATTCGTACCACCTGTAACAGTTAATCATAAGGAACAAACAGCTGAAGAAGAAGAGGATTATGGTGCTCCAGCTAGTGTTGGACCTGTATGTTTTAAAATAACCTTTAAGTTAAAAGAACAATATAATTGTATATATTTTAGGTTTACTTTTATTGTATTAAAATTACATTGTATTTTATTACAATTATTAAATTACAATTAAAGTTAACCATTATCATATTCATCATCCTGTATGATTTAGATAAACATTTCTGTTGTTGTGTTGTTAATGTAGTTCTAGCTAATAGTGAGTGCATATCTCTTCAGATTATTTACCATTGTTAGTTACCATGTTATTCGGGTAAAAGCTTATTGTATTTATGTATAATATCAAAAGTGATTGATAACACCTGTAAGATATTCTGAATGGGTAACTTAAATTAACACTTTTTATTTAAACATAGCCTGAGGAGCAACTAGCAGATGAAACATATGAACAATTTGAAGAACGTATACTAAACAAAAGAACAGTTCACATGCTTCATCTAATACAGCATGGACTAGAAGCAGGAAAAAAGATGCGTTTTTCTGACCTGGTGCGAAACAACATGCGTAAGCAGGTACGTTTATTGTAACTCTGGAAGATCGGTGTTTGTGAGTTGTGCTTAAACTAAACTACTGAAATAACAAAACACACACATATTGTTACAAACTGAAAGTGTTTAATTATATCATCTGAAATTACAATTTATTTTGAATATATCAAAATAAAACACATTTTAATCCATTTCATACTGGTAGTATTATTGATTATCTTTTCAAAAAATTGTTTTTACTTTAAAGGCCTTAAAATAAATACATATGTAAGAAAAAACAAAAATTAAACATTAGTGACAGAATATACTTTTATTTTACATGCAACAGCTCTTTCAACGTTTAAGTAGGTTTGGTAGAATATGTTGTATGTTATTCATGTATTTTTGTAAAATATTATTTGGTAACTTCATAATTTTTATGTAAATTTATTTATATTTAAGAATAATCATTTTCTCTCCCTGTCCAGGTTGCACAAAAATTCTACACATTTTTAGTGTTGAAGAAACAACAGGCTGTGGAATTAGAGCAGAGTGGGCCATATGGAGAAATAATCATCACCAGGGGCTCAAAGTTTAATGGAGTTTATTAATGTGCATTTTTGTCACGTCTATATGTACATGTTAGTAAAAATAGTTTATAGTTAAAATGCTGGCTTTAGGCAAACTCCTAGAAATGTTTCATAAAAATTGTTTTTAAAATACACAACTTCTCATAAATAAACTCATTTTTATGATCAGTTTCAGCTTTAGATAATTTCTTTTATTTTGTATTTTTAACTTTAAATTTTTTGTATCAAATGTTATGGCAATTTATTTGAAATAATAAAATTTGCATTTTAATTGTAATTTTTTTGAATAATATCTCCTTTGCAAGCAAAAAAAAAAACATTATTTGGTAAGTTGTACAGGAGTTTGCCCTAAAGCCATATGTTTTAAAATATTGCCCATATGTACAAAGAAAGTTCAGAGCCAAATGTTTTAAAACAATCATTGTGTTTAAGTTTAATTATTTGTGTGTAGTTACCAAGTTTATGAAGCAGTCTATTGCTTAATGTGAAATACAAATTGTAATTTTTTAAAAATAATTGTCATTAATTTACCTAAGCATTTTGAGGGTGGGAGATATCTCGGAATATTTGTAATAAAGTAGGGTCAGTAAATAACAGTTTTCATATTGATGTATTCAGGGTATTTTCTGCTATTTTTGTTTTCACACACACACATATATATATATATATAGCCATATTTATTACCAAATTAATGAATTAAATGCACAGCATGAATAATGTATTAAATGCTGCAGGGGAGGGAGGGGTAGAAAACTTAATGTTAATGTGTTGAAATGAAATAAGCTATTGTTATAAGTTGTATTTTAGTTAATATTGCCAATAGGTTTGCATGAAAGATTTAAAATCACGTGATAAAATTAATGTTATAAAGGGGGAAAAATGCGTACTCCAAAAATTGTCATTGTGATCGTAGTGGATTAAATTTTTTTTGGAAATGCTTGTTGTAAAGCCATGTTATTGCCTGCTTCTGTAAATAGGGTATTTTGTTATATATGAAAAAGCTTCTCTGTGTACCTAGAAAAGTCTATATAGGTATTCAGTGTATGTGGTTTCTTTTTTGTATAGTAATTTTTCAAAGATCATGAATTCTGAATATCTTGTTTCTTTGCACCACTACAATTTTATGAGAAATATTTTATCAAACAGAATGTATTTGTATCTTTTAAAAAAAATCGTTTTGTTAGTTTGCTGCTTAGTGTTTCTCACATATGGGCATTTGTAAAATGTAGATTAAAACCGTAATGAAACTACTTTCTGAAATGTTGGTAGCCACTAGTACCAGAACACTATTGTTGATCTGATTAAGAAAGTATTAAAGAGTTTGATTTAGTTTGAAACTAAACAACACTTCTAAACTAACTTCCTTGTACGTAAAATATTTAACATTACAATTTTGTAGAGAATAATTACAATACTTATCAAAACACATTTAAAATTCCTTTCATTTTTTTCTGTTTTACATCATTTCTTCAGAAACTAAAATTTATATCTGTTATTGTGCTGGATAATTTGAAGAATGAAATTTAAGTTTATAGTTGATGTAAAATTTGATGAGAAGCAAGAAGCAGCTAAACTGATAGTTAGAATGTCTGTTGTGTCATGTACAAAACTGTAACTTGTTTTATTTTTAAATAAACATTCATCACATACAGTCCAGGTTGTGTAATATTATCTTGCATGAAATTAGCAATATAAACATTAGAGTATATTACAAACAGCCCAAAAATAAGAATTTTTCTTTAGCAAAAGTTCAGTATTAGAAGTATTAAACGTCATTCACTGATGTTTCTTTAAATAGGATATTGATGAAATTATGCATGTAAAAAAAAAAGTAAAATGAACTTGATTTTTTACATATGATAGTGACTATTTATTCATTTAAATTAAGTGAAACAAAGAAAATATAATAATAAAATGAGACTAGGTTCATATATATAAACCAAACCCATCTTTCCAATAAGGTCTCTCTCCTCGCACAGTTTTCTCATGCGTTTCTATAAAATATTTTTATGACCAGTGCACCAGTCTATATACCCTATCAATTTCATACTGTTTTTAAATGTGGACAAATAATTTGATTAGTAACCACCTACTGTTATACTAATACAGTATTCTACTTTCTTGATTGACACAGCCTTGTTCAGAAGTTTTTTCTGCATGTAACTACCATTTCAACATTTATGCAATTTCATCTACGAGATCTGATAAAGTTTTAAGACTTTTCTGTTATGGGAACTAATACGATGGCAGCGAGCTTCACTACTGCATATACAAAGTACAAATAGCGATCTATCCAATGAACAAGCCATTTTACCAGACCTTATACCCATGTTGCTAAAAACGTGTTCAAAGACAAACCTATCTCTTGCACCTGTCGTAATAAAATTGGACGGAAAAGAAGAGCATCACTTTGCATCAAGTTTTGTATGAAAAATGACAAAGAAGGAACCAGAAATCCTTGAAATCTTAAGAACTGCCTTTGGTGATGACTACTTAAGTTAGGCCATCATTTATCAGTGGATAAAACATTTCCAAGATGGCCAGGAATCAAGATAACCCATGTTCTTCATCATCTTTGACATTGTCCACTGATGAAAAATTCTGAAGTTATCGATGATTAGCTAACTGCGAAATTGCTGATAAATTGGACATTTCTTTTGGATCATGTCCGACAATTTTAACTTAAAAACTGCATGGGTTGTTATCTCAACAGTGCTGTGTCTGTTAAAGCATTTTTGGCAGAAAAAAAAAAATTGTGATACTACAATCTACCGTATTCTCCCAATTTTGCCTTGTGTGATATTTTCTGTTTTTAAAAAAATCAAAATTAAATTGAAAGGAATTTGACAATATTCCAACCGTCCATAATGATATAATAGCAGAACTTGGTCACATAACAGTTGAAGACTTCCAGCATTGCTTCCGAAAACAGCAGGAATGTTGGAACAAGTATCAGCTGGGGAAGTTACTTTGAAGGTGACAGCATACGAGGGCTGTTCAAAAAATACGCGGACTGACGTCATAAAACAAAATGTACTTTATTTAGAAGTTACAGGTCTGGAACCCCTTCAAAGTACTCTCTACCCAACGCACACACTTATCCCAACGGTGTTTCCACTTGTTGAAACAATCCTGGTACGCTTGTTTTGTAATGTCCTCCAGCTCCTTCGTCGAATTTGCCTTAATCTTGGGAATCGTCTTAAATCTTCTTCCTTTCAAGGGTCTTTCGAGTTTGGGGAACAAGAAAAAAATCGCAAGGAGCAAGGTCAGGTGAGTAGGGGTGGGGAAAACAGTGATCGAGTGTTTGGCAAAAAAAATCACGAGCTCTCAGGCACAAATGTCGCGGCAACGCGGTGCATCTTCAATTTTTCGGTCAAAATCTCGTAACAAGATCCAATTGATATCCCAACTCTTCAGCAAGCTCCCTGACAGTCAGACGTCGATTTGCTTGCACCAGGGTGTTGATTTTGTCGACGTGTGGGTCGTCAGTTGACGTGGAAGGACGTCCGGGACGCTCATCATCTTCAATGGACTGTCGACCATCCTTAAAATGTTCATGCCATTTGAAATATGCCGTACGCTTCATAGCAACATCACCGTAAGCCGTGTTCAGCATAGCAAAAGTTTCAGTCGCAGATTTTCCAAGTTTAACACAAAATTTCACAGCAAGTCGTTGCTCCTTCAGATCATTCATTCTGAAATCCGCCAAACGAAAAAATTCGCACTTCACTTAAAACCGCGTAGGTAATACACAAATGAAGATATCTGCAATCGGGAAATGGCGTCGTAATCAGCAGATCTGTGCGAACCTAACGGATTACCCTGGAGCCATGCAATTCAAACAGTCCGCATATTTTTTGAGCAGACCTCGTATAATATTGATATATGCACCTTATTCTTTGGAATAAAAGTAAAGTCTTAGAACTTTTTGATTACAGGTGGTTATATAATGAATTTGTGATCAATGTATCAACTATGAAATTTACCATTGCTGTTGAAAATTGCCACTGGCATGACCTCCCAAGAATTGGGTTTGACTTTATCTGCAAAGAAGATAAAGGCCCTAATTTGCAGGGAGCTCAATTTATATGTTTGACCAATGATTTCATCTTTCCAAAGTGATTGTATTTTTGAGGAAGAATACAATTAATGAATTGACACTTTCAACTCTCTTTTTCTGCTATATTCAATCAGCTGCTGTGCTGTCACATCATTGATTGTTAATGAGGACTTCCATAGTTTGGAGGTTTAGATTGTCGTAATTATGTATTATTAATACTAATAATGCTTAATTTGTTATTCAAGTGATTTTTTTCGTCATCTTTTAAACTATGTGCCTTCTCATCCCCATTATCATCAGTGTAAGACTTAAGTGTCTTTGTTGTTTTGGCTAATTTAGAGGAACAGCAAGTTCAATGTTATTAATGCATTTTCTGGGTTATTTTCCTGAAGTTGAACATTTGTTATTCTTGCAGATGGTTTGTCTGTTTCATATTTATAATTACTTTGCTAATTAAATACGTTCAGGTAGTTTATTGCTTACATAGTACTACAAGTCCTGTTTTAATATTTGTTCATTAGTTAACTATGTGCTTTATCATTCCCAATTTTTGTCACTCAGATTTAATTATGCATTCCAAGTCATCTAAATTAATTTTGATGACTAGTAAATTATATAATTGTTAATGTTTTCTAGGTTATTGTAGTCAGTGAGTACATTCATTATTATTATTACCTACTATGTGGACTAGATAAATTTAGATGGTTTGACCAATTGAAATATGCAAGTCTTTTGTTCTAGATATATTTTGTTAGTTTGTACATTATATATCGTTACTACTTGCAATATCTAATTCATTGTTTTAACTGAATTTTTCCTGCCCCTAAGTGTTAACTACATGCCTAACTGTCCAACTTTTCATTAGTGAGGGTGTTGGTGGTTGTAGCACATTCTGACTGAGCCAAGGTATACAATCTCTAGGTTGCTGTGCTTTCAGACCCTGGACTCCTTTCTGGGCCTATCTCTTCATAATTCTGGTTGCTATATGTAGGACACTGTTTATTTAAAGTTGGGGTTAGTATATATAACATAGTCCACATTCCCTTGCACTAATGGAATTACAATTTTGTTCATCCTTAACCTCCTGAGGCCAAAGACAAGTTATGAAACCTCAGTTTGGTTCAGATTGAGAATATAGAAATTGAATAAGCTCATTGTGCCATAACAAATTTTGCTTGCACCTATCAAACCATATTTCACTTGTGCAAGTAACTTCCTTTTCCATCCATTCTGGATTCATTTCCTACTTATGGGGTGAAGAGCATACCTGTTCCAGAAATAGAGCAGTACTCCACATCTCAGTGCACACCCATTCATTTGGTGCAATATTTATGCACCTATTCCTACCCCTCTATCTTTTCAGTGTGGAATTGTAGCTTTGTGAAAGTGAAGGTAGAACTGTATTGGAAATTAGCATTTTTCTCACATGGAGACTACACCCTTCCTCCCCACTGTTAATATTCATCTGTTGGAACCTAGTAATTCTCAAAAGTGAGGACTGAGTGGGAATAGTAGAGGAAGCTAACTGTACCTTTACAAATTTTGCAACGCTATTAAAAAGTAGTCACATAGAGACTGGTTCACTAAATGTGAAAATACTTTTCTTTAACAATGCTTAGAGAGCAGATGAGCATGAAGATTTTATACCATTTAAAAATATATTTTCAGTGTAAGAAAAATGTTAACCGGCATTACACTGTTCCCTTTTTTACCATTAAGATATCAGTCAATCATCTCATACGAGTTTCTATGTTCTTTTTAAAGTTAAACGTATAAAGATACTTAACATTTGTCACCAAAAATGTTTGTAATGGGTACATTTTCTTAAAATCATGGAAATTGATAAAAGACTAAACTAAATGAAAAGAAGCTCATTTTCTCTGGATCTGTCTATCGTGATACCATTTCCTTTTCACTAAAATATTTTAAAACTAAGCCATACTTCTGATAATATAAAATTTAGAGATCATTCCCATGATATTGACTCATTATAGAAGCAAATCAAACCTATTATAGTTTTCTACTAAAAAGAGATATAATACTTTCAGCTTTTGTCTCGTGCTTCAATCTGGAATAGAAAGATGAATTGAACAAGGAGAAAAAGAATTTAATTAGTTTACTTCAAGTTAGCTTGGTTACAACACTACTAATATGAACTGCTTACAAAGGTTTCTTGGTGTATATAGTTTATAATGTTTAAAGGACAAGTCTTATGAGGTTATAAAATCTTAAATAATATCTACACTACAACTCTGAAAACCCAAAACAAAGTATTTCTATGGATGGAACAACATTGGAGGATGTGAGAGAAGGAACAAAAAACACACAACATTAAAGTTATTTATATTTTTGATAAGCTACAGCTAAAAATTACATGGTTACCCCATCAAGAGAGTAATTAAACTACAAATGCATTACTATGTTAGGGTGTGTTTTGATTTTTACTTTTACGGCAATGATGTCAAATAAAAATTACAACTTATCAAGTTATTTAAAAAAAAATAGCAGTGTCAATGTGTATATGAATATTTGGATGCATAACTGTTGAAATGAGACTGTAGAACAAAAGTTTATCTCAATATAAACCTCACTTGCACAAAGAAATGTGTGTTTTACTCAAGAAAGTAGATTCACTATACAAAAGAAAAGGCTTTCCTCACTGGAGCTGTGAACTGCAACTGATACATAATTATCCTAATTCAGATACAAAATATAAAAGCATCTCTGATACTTAACTTTGCAAGTACAGACCACATAACCATTTTTACTTTTGTAGTTTTAATACTTTCCTTTTTAATAAAGTATGTTTACCTCTACAAAACCTGGCACTTTTAGTAACCATTACAAGTTGTTTGTACACAGAAAATCAGTTTTTTAATGAAGTATTTTCACTGAAGATTTTTCTGTGAGTGTACTGAATTTTTTTTGACCAGTCTGAATGCAAAATTATTTTCACTTCAAGATTAAAAACAATTTTCTTTATCTCAAATGTCAGTTACACAACTTCAGTCATGACAAGAAACTACATTTGTTTATCATAAGTATCTTTAAACTCGTAACAGTACACATTTTTTAACACTTACATTTTGTTTTGTTGCCTTTTGAACCGTGTCTAGTACTATACTTGCCATTATAATGTACGTTGTAAATCACTTGGGAAACATGTGGCTTTAGTTAGTTTTATAATAAAGATGACACATGAAAGTTTTTTGTAATTAAGGACAAAACTACACAAAAGACTGTCTGTACTCTTCACACCATGGGTTTTTAATACTGCAAGTCCACAGAAATATTACTGTGCCCCATGGGGTAGCTACACGTGAAAAACAAGAAGTACTTACCTGACCTCTTTTTTTTATTATTATTGCTATCAAGTGTGATAACACTTAATCTTGGTTTTTCATACTAATGATAATAGTTCACTGAGTAATTTTTATTTAATTAAATAATGCACTAAAAACATAGAATAACAACATGCCAAAAACAGACAGCATCCCATAACAATCAATTTTTCTAGCATTCTAATTATGGGACAACATACACAATGTTATCCATGGGAATGAAGCTTGAACTGAAAGAGTATTTAACATTTTTATATACAAAAAACAACATAATTAAATACACCATTTAGACAAATGAAAAGCTGCACTTACTATTGGTTAAAAACAATACAATATTAAATCAAACAGAGAACTATTCTAAAATTTTGAAAAAAAAAGAATTTAACAGGTAGGCATGGCAAGAAGAGTCTGATTTTCTGTAACTAAATAAAATTAAAAACAAAGAAAGTTATGCTTTATTTGAGCAATTTCAACATTAAAATCAGTAACTTACATTAAATTTCATACTTTTGGAGAGATGATGCTTAGAGAAAATTGTCATTTCTCATAAACAAGACATTCAGGATCTTTCTTTAATATTGTCTTATAAAGTTAAGAATTTAAAACTTATATATTATTAAAATATGGATTATTAGCTACGATTTTATACTATCCTGAATGGTACATGAACAAACTAAAAATAGTAATGATTGTAATTCACTAAAAACCTCCTGGCAAGAGGAATAATTTCTGCTGAAAAAATGTATATATTTTCTTTTTCAAAAAGCCAAGAAGACCTCATTTTGAAGAGAGGGGTGAGGTCTCACAAAAAAGCAATAAAAAAATTAAAAAATGTAGATTAATTTGAAAAATGGTGACAACCTTGCTCAATTGCAAAAAAATATCTCTCTTGATAAACTGCATGATTCTGACTGCACTAACCTACATGAGGAGACTTGTTGTGTTAGATGCCATGGCCCATGTTCGGCATCCTATGAGAATGCCCCAAATTAAAAGCCACCACATTGGCCCAAAATGCCCCAGTGATCAACAACCCATCAACCAACCCAACCAAGAAGTCTCTTTGTTTTAGTGAACTACTCGTCACTGAGATACCACAATTCAACCCAGAGCCCACATTGAATGCCCAGTTCCACCATCAAGTCAGAAAACTTATGCAGGTGCTGTCCAAGGATCTCAACAGACTCAAGCTTGACACCCAGAAGAATATAATGACCTTTTAATTATAATTGGAGCCATGGTTGCAGATGTCATCTCAGAATGTTGCAACAACTCAACTGTCAACTGACCACAACTGGATAGCTCTCAAGATCTGCAGGGTTGCCAAATTCTAACTCCAGTCTGATGCTGCCACTAATACAGTAACACTTGAATAAATTTTGGAAAAAGGAAGTGGAGCTTTCACGAGTCAAAACTATGACCAGAGTTCAACCACCAGATAAGCACCCCTTTAACTGTTAATAGATGATAGTACTAACACAAATAAACATTCGCAGTGGATTAAGTTATAAAAACTATGAATTACTCATATTTAGTCAATTAGTAAATGCTGATATCATTAGTATAAATATAACAGTACTAATGAAAGATCCCATTTTAACATCCTAAGATATAACACGACCCACAACCCCCTCAGCTTAGACCTGATATGGCATCAGTGTACTACAGTGCAAGGCCCTCAAAATCTCTTTCCCCGAGCTCCCATTCCCTTTGGACAATGAAATCACTATATGCCGACTACACACATTGTGCACACCTCCCTCAACTATAATATGTATGTATATATCCCCTACAAACACACCAGACCCCAACTTACTCCCATACATTCACTAACACCATTATCATAGGTGACCTCAACAGTAAACACACTAAATTTAACTACTGCACCATCAATAGTAACAGAACTAAACTACGCAAATTCTGAGAAGACAACAGTTTGACTACACTAAACAACATCCAAGCCACACACACACACACCATAATGGCCATGAAGACACCCTAGATCTCGCTATAGCCCCCAGAAATCATGCCAGGCAAATACACAACTCTCAAGTACGTGACAACATTGACAGTGATCACTACCCTATATCTGTTGAAAATTTCCCCAATATCAGAACCATCACCACAGCTAAGTCACTATTACATGATTGTTCACACACAGACTGGACCCTCTTAAATCAGCACGTTGCAAAACACCTGCTACCTTTAAATAACAAGGCCTTAAACAAAAACGATATTAAAAACTACACAATAAATGTGACCAATGTCATAACTCAAGCTATCAAGAAAACAATATCCGGGAGAAAACATAACTCCAACCCTAACTCATGGAAACTCACCCCTGAAATTCTCCAAACTATAACTGAAAGACATCGACTATGGAAACTATACATTCACACTCGTGATCCCCACACCAAAACCCTGATTAATAATACCAAAAAACAATTCAAAACACTTATTAAAACACAAGAAAACAACTGGAATGATTACTGTAAATCAATACAGTTCTTACCTGGATCCATTGCTTTTCTGGTGCAAGGTTATAGCTATACCAAACACACAGTCCAGCATCAGCGTAGTTGAGATAAAATACAATATCATGGCTACAAATGATAGCAAAAAAACATATCTTCACTGAACACTTTAAAAAATGCCTTTGTTACCCCAAACATTCCACCCTTCGATGCAACACATCAAACAGTTTATTAGCCATAATTCCAATCTCTTCACAACTCAAATCAACATAACTATTCCCCCTCATTTTAAACTCAACCATTTTCCAGAACAGAAATCAAACTCCTATTAAAAAAAATCAAACATAAATCCCCAGGTGAAGATGGGGTAAGTAATATCATACTGAAAAACCTCCCCAACAAGAACCTTAAGTCTCAGTTTGTAACCTTTCCCTACTCTCAGGAATGTGTAAAACAGCAGTGACTAAAACAATACCGATAAGCCTACAGAACATAATCAGGAAACTCATGGAAAAAACTATAACTAACTGCATTAACCACTACTTAGAAACTAGCAAGTTGATAAGAGATAATCAAAATGCAGGTAGAAGTAAAAGACAAATTAAACTAAACTATCAACCTTCTGGTTAGACTTACCGAATCCATTTATTGCAGTTAAAGCCACAGCTACCTTTCTTGATATCCTAAAATCCTTTGACTCTGTATGGCACAATGGCCTTACATACAAAACCCAGGGTCTAGACCTGCCATCTGGTTTAATCTGATGGATATTGAGTTTCCTCTCCTACTGCACTGCCAAGGTTAAAATAAATATGACATGTTCCAACCCTTTCAACTTAAGTGCAGAAGTTCCTCAAGGTTTGGTACTTAGCCCTATGCTCTACAATATCTATGTTAATGATAAACTTTTTCCAACCCTCAATTATACTCTCATCTCCCAATACACCCATGACATAGGTATATAGTGTGCCGCCAACAACCCTCACACTGCAGCAGTCAGGATTCAAACACTCAATACTGTGGCAGATGGCATGTTAGCCTGAACCTCACTGAAATCCAAGCCATCACTTTCCACCATAAAGCTAACAAATACTGGAAAAAATTCAGGAATATCAAACTTAATCTCAATAATACTGATATTCATTTCACCAACTCTGTCATGTTTTTAGGACTAACTTAACTTTTTCACAAATCTTATCTTGGACACAACACCTCAAGAATATTATCGGCAAAGCCAGTAGTAGGATCTACTTTCTAAACCATATGAGTGGATTCAACAAAGGTTGTTCTACCAAAAATATCCTCATCATTTACAAAGCTTACATCAGACCCCTCTTCGAGTATGGCAATGCAGCCACCTGTAACATGTCTAAATACCAGTACTAACAATTACAGAACCTACAGAATAAAACCATAAAAACCTCATTTAAGTTGCCTAATTACACCCCACTTGCATATCTTGAAACACTAATTGAACAACTTCCAGTACAGGACTGCTTCATCAAACTTGACTCCCGATATTACAAACAGCACAAAAACAAAAACTCACAAACCCATCAGGTTTTGCACACATCACACACCCCGTCATCCTGGGCTAAATACACCTCCCCACTCAGTTGGATTAACAGTAACATTCAATAGTACTACCAACTATATGCACTAATACTTATTTTTAATTTTCAGGAATGGGCACTGGACAGGTTGAATATTTGGCACCTGTCCAGTGAAAGTGGTTTTCTCTGGGCACTCCAGTTTACCCACATACAAATTTTTTTAGCCATTGAACTTACAGATCCATGGCACCATGGCCTTGAAAGGACCTCTTCTTCTTCCTTCTCCTCTCTCCCCACCTCCTATCATCCCTATCTCAAAAATTCTGTCAATCACCAACTCCCATTTTCTCACCCAATCTACTTACATTCACCCCTCTTTTTCTTCATCTCAATCTTTCTCTGTCACAGTATCACAAGACTCACTCCAGCCTTAACTCTCTGCTCAAATGTTGGAAGCCGCTGCCAACAAGCCATTCACCCTCAGCATTCACAAATCCTGCCAGCCAGGTATACACTCCAAGTACTGGTACTTACTTTCTTTCATGGCTCTTCCCAACCCACACAACTTATTTTAAGCTCACCTGAAGAGTTAAATCATTATTACTATGGTAATGGCCAACCAATAAATGTGTGCAGGGTTGAAGAGAAAAAAACGTTTCTCAGCACCCCAGGTTGTTACTCCACCCCCTCTGGAGCCCACGAGATTTAAAACCTAAATTACTGCCAAGTCAATTAGGGTTAGTGATTATAACATCTCTCCAAAATGTCAAAAAGTGCCGTCAAATGTAGCTTCAGAGCCTCCAGTGGTCCACAACAGTCTTCAATACATGTTTCCATCTCACTACAAATAATATCACTAACAGTCTCAACTGAGAAAGTTAAAGATTTTTTAAACATTATGATTAAATTAACTAGATAACAAGATAATGTTCAAAGTATCTCCAAATTATCAGAATATTGGTAAATCTGTTAGAGATGCTCTGTCAATAAAAAGTGATAAAATTATCTTAATGAGGTACTTGTACACAGTACCAAAATATAGGACGCATCTACACAGGTGGAGAGTATCACGAAATAAACAGTGCTAATGGCATTTAAGTCGGGTATAAAAGTCTGATTTTATGATTATATAGGCACAGGAAAAACCCTAGTAGTTGAGTAAGAACTATTTAAGTGGTAGCAGAAATATGTTTTGGAACATTATCTGTATAAGGTATGGAGTACAAGTGTTAAAAAATGATTGGAAAGTTACATGCCACAAAAAAGTAAAAATATTTAGTTAGCAAATATTTACTTGTAAGTAACTTTACCAAAAGACTTCTCACACACAAACATTAACCAATGGGGGTCATTTATCAAAAAATAAAACAAACAAAAAACTCTTAATTATGAAAGCTAGCAAACTAGCCAAACAAAAATATCCTCAAGGTCAAGCTGAGTGCTACTTATTAGTTACACAGTGATTATCTAAGTGATCCACAATGATCCCTCACTTCATTTTTCAATTCTTTATTGCCAGAATGTTTGTTTGTGCAAAGCTACACTATGGGTTATTATATGCTGTGTAAATCACCAGGATTGAAACCTGATTTTAGTGACATAACCCTTCATATTTACTGCTAAGCCACTAGAAGAGTTGGCAGAAAGAACAACAAAAATTATAATTCATCATTTAGGATTCTCTACACTGTAGAACAAATTTTGAAAGGTCATTGTTTACCACCTAATTTAGTCCTTTACTCTTTTTCTTTTCAATTGTTGAATTTATCCAGCATAGGATATAAGAATTAAATAGCCAGCTATTCCATAGTCTTATGGACATCTAAAATGTCAAATTTTTTCTATACAAACTGTGACAGTTGTGGAATAAATTTTACATTTTATACCTGTCTAATAATCAAATACAACTTTCTCAACTGAAATAAAAATTCAATGGCTACGTTTTATAATTTGTTTTTGATAGTTACTACAAAATAACAAATAAAACATAAAACTAAAGTTACAGAAGATCTACTAGGTGAAATACAACAAAACATAAAAAGACCAGAAACTCTTCACTCTGTATACTAACTTTCAAGACAACTGTAGCTTTGCACCATATGTAATACATAAAACTACTTTAATAAGTAGTCATCAAACCCTTTGCAATAATATAACTTATTCTGCTGTGCAAGTTTAAACAGCCCCTCTACCAAGCAGCTTCCACCATAGTGATAACAAAAAAAGATGTCACTACTTATGCATTACCATTTCTTAAAATGCATGTTACAAATCTCAAGGCAGGAAACGTTCAAGTACCCATATTAAATAAAATTTAATTACAGTTAAGGAAAGCCTTCAAAATACCTGAATCTTTATAACTGTTATTGATGTAATTATTACATTTTATTATTTTAAAATTAATATTTTATACTATATTATCTTAATTATATTTCTATATATACATATACACCCATATATAAAAAGAAATTTTATCACAAGGTAACTTTGATCAAAAATTATCTAACAACCACTTTTATCATTAAGATGATAGCTTTCAAAAAATTACAAATGTATGTTAGCCAGATAAAACATAAAATTAAAAGAAATTATCTTTATACATCTCCAAATTCCCGAGTATCTTCTGAAGTTAATTGCTTCAGTTAAAAGAAAACAAGAAGAAAAAAAAACTTGCATCTTCGTGATGACCTCGTCAACAGTAAATCACCACATTACCACAAAGTATTGGCTAAACAATTCTGGATACCTGACATTAAACTGTGTTACTGGTATACATGACTTCTAAATACCACAAACACAAAAGAAGAATTCAAACATTACTTTTATAAACACAAGTACAACTGATGATGCTAAAGAAAGCAAAGTCTCAAAAGTTTTGACTAAGACTGAATAAGTTTCTGGCTGAATATACAGTAATAGTTGCTGTACAAACTGCAGACACCATCAAAAAAGATGAGAAACAGTAGTCTCCATTTCATTCATTTTATATTCTGTCAAATCATTCATCACAGATCATCTACCATCATAGTTTGTCCACCTTACCAGGTCAGTCACCAGTTCGTCATCTCATTCCTAACTCCAAGATATGCTTAATAAAGAAAAAAATATATTAACATAATTTGTAATCCATTTAGACATAATTCTTCTTAATACTAGTCATATCTGACACCTACATTACATTACATAATTTCAAAAGCAACTCATCAACTTAAATCTAAAACTCCCACAGTAAAATAATTATTTGTGTACACGTGTAATACATATTTTTATATTTAACCATCACTAAATTTAATAAAGGTACCAAATAAATTTGGACAAAACAGGTGCAAGAAATTAGAAGAATCAAGTGTATACTTACTTCTTCAAGAGTCTATTGCCACCTCATAATGAATCTGCAAATAAAAATAAAAATGTATTACTTAAAGAAATCCTGAAAGCAGTTTTTGTTGTATTCTGCTGTTGAAGAGAGCTGAAAATAAAGCATACCAGTAATGAAAACAATAAAATGGCCAAACCTAGTGATTGTGGCAATGTTCAGAAACATTGAAAATAACTGTCAGTAAAAATAATTAAACCACAGTCTATGAAGATAAAAGTTGGATAACCACTAAAGAGAAGATGGAAGAAAATTAAACAAAAAAAAGTACAACTAACACATCTCAGTGAAATAACAGTAACAACAAACTACCAAGTATCATAACCAAAGGCAAAGTACCGAAGAAAAAGTTGAAAGACAGCTATAAATGAATAATAAAGGACTAAAGAAGTAGACATTACTATTTGTATAAAATATTAGGAAAAAGTTGAGCATTACAATAAAAGAATTACAAATGAGAACAAGTGGAGATTAAGGTTTTCCTGCTTCAGTGTTCCTTATCTTCTCATTGTGATTCTGGTGATCTGAAACACATGACTATGACTACAGGTTGGGATTCAATTAAAAGTAAATTTATGTTCAACATTGTAATCCAATTGCCCCAGCCACCAGTGTGTGATATAGGGACCAAAAAATCAATAAACACCTTCAATAGCAATCAAAGTAATGTTGATTTGGCTTAAGGTATTTAAAACAATAAAATAAGGAATTTGTCAATCACTTCAAATATTGTGTATATCTTGCACTATATCTACCCTCTCCCATGAGCTGATATTTTCTTTAAACATGAATTTTCATTTTATTGGCAGTCATATAAATCTTAACATGTAAGGGGTGTGAATAATAACTACACAAGAGTATTTCACTTTTTCCAACATATGCCAAAATCCAATCTAACAGGATCTGAAACTACTTTGTAATGTAACCTGTTAATCTACCCTATTTACAATAATTTATATTACTAAGAATAACCTGGTCTATTAAAACTGATTTCATTTCAAATATGACACTTTTATCTTACATTTTCTTTACTTTGAACCCTAACAGAAATTTATTTAAAAAAAAAAGTTCCCAGAATTTATGGTTAACAAAATCATAACTATATTGATAAATAATCAGTGATGTCGAGAAACCCACTTGTTGAGAATTTTATATGCAAAAACAGCTCGTTTGGGTTCAGTTTGGGTTTCGTTTAAAATATTTTCTGAACCCAAACGAGCCGTTTTTGCATATAAAAAATATATTGATAAATAAATGTTTGGTATCTAAGATTAGTACATTTAAAATTAATGGGAAAAGAATTTATATGTACAGAATTTTATCTCATTAATAGATGCATCGAGTATGATATCCAATGACAACACAGTGTTTTTCAAAGTTTCTATGTATTGATTAAAAGTTAAATTTGCACCTTAAACAATTTTTACCCATTTCAAATGTTTTTGTTTTGGTTACTGAATAACAGCAGATGGTATGCACACCCCAGGATATAACCCTTTTAATAATAATGAAACAGCCTGTAAAACTAAAAAGAGGAATCAAATGATAAAGTATAAGTAAAAGACAGTAGATAAGTATATAATACTCTCAGCTTTTACAATTAATTTGCACAAGATCTTTCATCAACCATGATTTAAAAACATTTGTTTTTCACTTCTGTTGCTGTCTGTCCACATCCAGTACAACACACTTAAACAGTGACCTCTTCTGCATGAAATTTAACACCAATTTAAAGGCAGAGTCAAATGTACAAGTAAAAAGGCAGGCATATAGCAATTATCAGTATTGTTAAACTTACTACAGAGATGGTGTAATCAAATTCAAAAAATAAAATCTTTATGGGAACTTCCAGTCTTAAAGTTGAAATAACTAATTTTAATATATAAAATGCATAAGAATAAAACATTTTAAAATAGATTGTTAACATTTATGGTTCAAAGTTTCATTATTAATTGATTATAGTGTTCAGTAACATTTAAAGCATTTTCTACTTTTTATAAAACTACTAGTTATAAGTAAAGATAGCATGGAAAACAAACTGAAGATGCAGGCTATATATAAGCCAATTCTTCAGATGTGTCAACAATTTGTGAGTGGTTTTATGCAAGACAAATTCACACTTGTTAATTTAAAACATCACTGATATCAGATTTGGATTATGCTTCTTAGATTACAGAATGTGTGTGGTAAATAAAGAATATTCCACATTAAGTTACTTACTTCATCTGTTGGGACAATGGTTTTGACAAGGGACTTGATACACTCCCAAACGAACTTGATTTGATTCTGAAATAAATTGTAAATAAGCTTTTAAATACGAAGTAAAAGCTACATACCAAGTTAATATAACTATTACTTATGTTCAAATTTTACCTACACAGTCCTCATTCCTAATAAATAGATTAAATAAGCCTAAGATTCTATACTTATTCTGAATATAAAAGTCTAGCTTTACATTTTTCATCTTTGGTCAGTTAATTTTTTAAGAGAAATACATATAAACATGGTTTAACAAAATCACGGCTCAATAAAGAAATGAAGACTACAATTCATTTACTTAACATGAAAATGATTTCACTACCACAAGATTTTAAAGAGATTTTATAAAAAGGACTGGACTTAAACTTTACCAGATGTGACCTGTTTTATTAATACAAACAGCATTTCCCTCCATTTCAAACATAAAGAAAAACAAATGTTTCTATTTTATGTTCTTTGGTTATGTTATTTATACCTGAAAGTTAGTTAACCTTTCTAACATTTTGCTAACTCAACCCTCAATTGCCCTCTAGCCATGGGTAATTTTTTTAAAAACATACCAGTCTTTTATACCCCCATGTCTTGTCCTTCATTACAGTAACATGTGCTGATCATATGACCATCTTACCCCAATTTCTGCACCAAACATGTCCACCCTTTTAGTCATGGGGGTGTTTTAATGTGATGGTCAATTCCACTTTTCATTGGTAAAAGAGTAGCCCAAGAGTTGGCAATGGGTGGTGATGACTAGCTTCCTTCCCTCTAGTCTTACACTGCTAAATTAGGGGTGGTTGGCACAGATAGCCCTCGTGTAGCTTTGTACAAAATTCAAAAACAAACATTCTACGAATTTCATTGTGTCCTCTATACTTGTGCAGCACAAACCTCACTTTCAAGAATTGGCATATATAAACCTTAAAACACTGGCAAATTAATGGGGATGAAGTGTGAGCAGTGGTGAGAACCTATTGAAAATACACTTAACTTCCAAAATAGTACTACCTCCACTACCTCCTACTTAGAATCCCACAATGAAAATCTGAAAGGCCAGAGTAGGCTCAAAAATAATCAAGCAAAGAGCAACCATTACAAAAAAGCTGGTGTATCATAATTAAAATATGAAGCACACTTGTGGGGTATAAAATTACTTCTTGAACAGGTATACTCTTCCCCCAGTAAATAGGATAAGACATGGAGAGTAGAAGTGAAGAGAATACTTGATTAGGGTTAGAGGGCTGAATATGAATAGGCCAAGGGCAGTCCATCTAGGTAGAAAATGTCCAGTACAAGTGCCTTGGGATACAACATATTAAGCAAACTTCATTATAAGAACAAAAATAATATAGAAGCACCTTACATAAGTTTGTAAATCAACATGTGTGGTCCACCCACCTAAAACATCAAGTGTTAATATCAAGATAGCATAGCAAGATCCATCCAGACATAAAAATCTGGGTGAAACCACTTAGCATACAATGGATTATGTCAAGTGTGGCCCACCTAAGCAGGAAACATATAATATGCAGCATAACAATCAGCAATTGTTAAAATTAACAAGTTTGGTCTACTTGGGCAAAAACACTTTGGATGATTATCAAGACAGTCAAGTGAGATTCATATAGGTAAAAACATCTAGAGAAAGCTCCTTGATATACATTGGGTTGTAGTCCATCTGGGCAGAAAACATCCAGTGGAAGTGCCTTGCATAACAGACTTCATGCCATATTTTGTGTATGAAATGCAGTATAACAACAATAGCCTGCTTCTCATTCATTGAATACACATGGTAATGAGACTGTGTTTCTGCAAATATACACTTATAAAGAATCCTCCACTGTCCACCACTACAGCAACTGAAAACTCCATGAGAAGAGAAATGGAGGGAGATACATTGGGGATCTGGAGGAATGACCTACTGGAAGCAGTGTGTTTCTCTATTTTGAAAATCAAAAAGACCTGGATTGTAAGAATCATGGGTCATTAAGGATTGGCAAGAATTCCTATCTGATTTATTCATAAAGTCCATGAATGACAGTTCTAAGGATATATAGAAGATAGATATTGATTAAAAATACACACACACACACACACCACAGGAAAGTGTCTAGTAGTCTCAAAGAAATGTCCCACATAAAACTTGTTGTTGTTGTTTTGAATTAAGCACAAAGCTACACAATGGGCTATCTGTGCTCTGCCCACCACGGATATCGAAACCCAGATTTTAGCATGCAAGTCTGCAGACATACCGCTGAGCCACTGGGGGGCAGCCCACATAAAACATTGGAGAAGTACAGATATATAGAGCTAAGATATAAAATATACTATAACTGACAAGACAACAATTGCCACCAGATGGGATCCTGAAATATAATGTATAAGCAATTATAAATGATAAAAAATAAAAATAATATGAGTAAAGATGGTGTGGAAAAGCATACCACTCCACAAAACACACACAGAGCTGAACAATTTCTGAGTGCCCAGAACATAAGGCAAAATGCTTCTAAATGTATCAAAGAAAAGAATTTGACACTGGGGCATAAAAACCCATCAATATGAGAGGTAAGGTTTCATGGTAAAATGTGGTAACTGCATATAAGTATATATACAGGACAGGTCAAGAAAAGTGTTTAAATCCTCATGTATAAGAAACTCCTGATTAAAGGGGGTCCCTGTTACATAGTTCCCTTGTGTAGTAGAACAGAAACATACTGAAAAAGATGGTAGGACAAGGTATGAACCAAGGAGATCTAGGAAGTGAGCAGAGGTGGAGCAAAATTGGAGTCAGAAACCCTCATAAAAAAATCTGTAAAAAGAACGGAACTGCTGTGAAGTGCAGCCAAAAAAAACAACTTAGAAACTAAAGAAACTGAAGAAATTATGCAGAACTACTGAATTAACAAAACTTAAAAATTTGTAGTCTACAAAGAACTTAAAAATAACATGCCTGCAGAACTAAAAAAGTTAACACAACAGCAAGTAACACCTAAAATACAAAACCACTAAAGTAATAAGACAAATGACCCTTAAACATAGGGATTAATTCCTGTTAATGTTCAAAGCTGATATTCTGTACATTTTTGAAGTCATTTCTAAGTTAATTCTGACAGTGATGGTTATTGGTTAATGGCATGAGCACAGACAGAAATGAACTTACGAGTTCTGGAAACACCCTAGAAGCAGACTGACAGCCAAAGACCTTCCACCTGTGCTGGTAAACTTCCATGGAAGATAAACAACTGAAAGTAGCAAGCAGGGAAGTGACTCAACTCTTGAAGCCAGATCACCTTGCCCAAAAGTTTAAAAAGCCAGCGAGGTCTACATGGATCCCACTATTGCTTATCTTAAAGCTAAACAATGAGCTTGTCATTTATTACACACACTTAATCTTAACAACATTTAAGTCTTGCAAAGAAGCATGCAAGTTAACAATAGGTAAACAAGTTTGATTTTCATAGAGATAATGCTGATAAAAAAACAACTGCTAGTAACTGGCTGATTATATGTTGTAATTTCCCTACAAATAATGTAATTCCTTCAATACTCATCTTCAAGACCTCATACCAGTATGTAAAAAACTACTTCATACTGTGTAACATTAGATTGAATCCTATGTTTTTATGACTATGAATGAAATATGGAAATCATCAATATTTTTAAAAAATCAACTATAATTTTACAATTTATTTGATACTACAATAACTGAAACATTTTAATGAAAAGGAAGAATATCTCTGGATTAAGCAGACTTCCCTTCGTCTTAATCATATAATTCAGTTTATTTTGCATTATAATAACTGAAATGTTTTCCTAAAAAGGAAACATCCCTGGATGAAGCGATTATTTCCCTTTACCTTTTGTAGCTCTATAGTTTTCAAAAACAATCACCTTATGTATAAATGTCCAGTATGTAACAGTAAATTTCCTGATTGTATTTAGATTATAGGAATGAAAGCATCATGAGTTGCACTGTATATTTATTGGTATAATTTTTTATTTTACCTCCTGATATACTACATTAGTTTCACTACAGTCATTTAAAAATTCCTGTCAATGTTCAAAGCAGATGTTCTGTACATTAAGTTAATCCTGACAGTGACGGTTATTGGTTAATGGCATGAGCACAGAAATAAATGAACTTACAAGTATGGAGTTGTATACCAGTACTAATCACCGTGTATAACAGATGCTATATGACATATTCTATTGCCATTTAGATTATTTTTTGAGATCAGGAAATGTCATTCCAAACTTGGATTTTAAAATTTGATTAATGTCACAAAATTAAACAAATTTATAAACATAAGCGATTATTGTCAGACGGCAAGAAAGAAATTTAGAAATTTCTGAAAATGAGAGAAAAGAGTTAAAATTAACCAATTTCATTTTTAGGTGATAAATTAACAACCATAAATTAATATTAGGTGACTTAGATTACCTGGATTTCTCACAATAAACCACTACCAACAGACTAAAGGACACATCTCATTCATTTAGTGTTCATCAATGAACACAATCAAAACTATATACATGTTTATGGTGCTAAAATTGATGGTTTATAATTATTACATAATTTATCATAATCATACCTGAAATTTGTACATGGAATGGAGGCTTCTTCCCGAGCCATTCATCACTACCATCACAACAATCACATATTCCATCATTAACCCTGCTAGACACAATTACCAAAGATCCTTCATAGTGCATAGGTTGAAAAGTACAATAAAACCTAGAAAGTGAATAAAAGGTCTCAATACTTCATAATACTAATTTAGATTTAAATTGTAATTTTCTTGTACTGAAAATATATTTCTCATACATACCTCTTCTCACAAAAATATCTATTCATGTTCAGTGCTGCCCTCTATATGCTATTTTTTTTGTAGAGGGTTTCACATGTGCCACTTAAACATACTATGCTACTATTCTTTAATAGATGATTTGCACAGGAGACAAGGTGGAATGAACTAATTCCAACAAAGGAACTGTGTAAGACTTATAGCATACGAAAACAAAGCTTATGAAGGACAGCATTAAACAATAATAGTTAATCCTATGAAAAGAGGAAAGCACCATATAAAAATTTATGTTAAGTGCATTTATTTAATGAAGAGAATAAATTTTCAACTGTTTTGATTAACAACCATTAAACATATGGAATTCAGTTTTGTGAGGAAGGGAAAAAGACTTTGGTATTTGAACTATAAATAAAATAAGACAAACAAGACTGTGTACAATTAAATTTCTCAAATAAAAACTTGTGATTGTAAAATGCATAATCACAAAATTTTGGAAAATAAGTTTCTTAACTGTGGAGATTGAAATCTGAAAAAACATCAAGCCCTTGTTCCACTGAAATCACTCAAAATTATTTTTAAAAAATCGAGTATTATTCTAGCTTAATGTAACCTTTTGTAACCATACATCAAATAGAATTTTTTAAATTATGAACATAATTAAGTTTTAGATAGTTTATTAGAAGAAAGATATCAATGTATTGGAAAGAATGATGAAATATAATGACAAAACAATATGCAAAGTTTAACTTAAAAGGAAAAGCTTATGGAATAATTTATCTGATGATGTGATATGTACTGTTACTTTGATTTCTCATGTTTGTTGGATAAGTATATGATATAACTACTTTTAATTTAAATTAAATATAAAAGTCAAAATGAACCCCTAAGAATACTGAAGTACTATTATTAGTGCACTTGGATTGTAAAATTAAATGGTTCAAAATAAATAACTTTAATATAAAGGGTAACTAGTTCAAGTTAGAGAAGGTTTGTTGTTTTTCTGGTTAGAAGTAAAATCTTGTGAAATGGTTCGCATGATGATGTGTTAAAGAATATTGAGTATTTATCTTTATTACTTTGGTTAGTTAGGTTTACTTCAGTGGTCAGAGTAGCTTTGTGTCACTTTGCTTGTTCTAAAATATATACATACAGGGTGGTCGCTAGAAAAGCAGAATATTTGTCAAACAGCTATTTATTTTTACAAATAACTTTTACAAAGTTTTTTAAAGACATATGTTATATTACATTCATAGATGCTCAAAATTATTAAAATCATGCATTTTATTCATGATGTAAAGAAATCAAAATAGAAATGAGTAAGCACGCATTTTATTCATGATGTCATCTGCCCCTCAAATTTTCCGCTTTTCTAGCGACCACCCTGTAGTTCAGTATCCATAACTGCTCAAACTCTGAAGATAGTCCTTCATAAAATACCATTGTATTAAAACAAAGATTCAATCTAGTACCTTTAAAACAAATGTTATTAATTTTTTTCATAATACTTGATTACCATTTGTAAGAATAATAATAAGGAAGATCTAAATGGATTTTTACTCACCTACTGTTCACACAAGCTGAAGTGCCTGGTTCATCTGAACCATCTAAACAATCACAGAAATCATCATTCACATGATCAAATGGTATCTCAGTTTTGTCTTGAATACACTGAAACATTCCTTTTTGATTTGGTAAATATAACTTCTGTTGGCTAGCCAACACACCCAAAACAGATGGGTGGTTTATTTTCTCCAAATGCTCAGCCTGATTTAAATCTTTACTGTATTTCTTTTGGAACTCCACAGACTGTTGGAGTAAATTAGAGTTTTTCTTATACTGATTAGATTGTTGGTATTTCTTTTCGCCATCTTTAATGCCTTCATTAATGACATCGTTTACAGCGTCAACTTTTTGATATGGTTTGGAGCTAACAATATTATGAAGTTTTACAATATGATTTCTTCGTCTTGATAGTTCAATGCTCAGCCAAAATTGATACAAGAGAAAAACTGATCCTACACCAGCAATCAATCCAACAAACCGTTTTCGTCTATACAAGCGACGAATCAGATATGGGAAGGCCATTATTTCACAAACACCCTATCATTTGATTTCTTTCTTTCTTGATTCAATGAACCTTAAAAAAATGTATATCTGGAAATTTAAAATGTCTAAATGGTTGCATATATACATATATTATTTGAACATCTGTATAACATAGTTATAAAATCAATGTAACAAAATAATCCCATGATCATACCTTACACAACCATGTATCTCATTTTTAGGCTTCTGAATCTGATAAATACCCCACCACCTACTAAAGTCACATCTTTGCCATTGAATTACAGACTGCTTAGACTAAATACTTAAAAGCCTCTATGTAAGATTGGATGTTTTAGGCAAGATACATTCACAACTCCTTTTTTATTTTGTCCTATCATGATATTCATCTAAGTAAATTTTCTTGTATATTCTACTTTTTTCATTTAACAGCACTTATTCAATCAAAATATATCAAGCTTCAGTAGCATTTTTACTATTAGTCAGTCATTTTTTCTCTGTTTGGTATTTTGAAATTTCTGAAAACTGACTTTCCAAAATCTAGAGATGTCACTATAACCCTTATTAAATCTACAACTGGCTACAATAACATCATCATAAGTAGTGTTATAATCGTTACTACTCAAATGGTCTTATATATCTACATTTTACTTGTCTTTATTAATACTAAGAACTCAAAAAATAACATATTCTTCAGCAGAATTCCCCCACAATCTAAGAACTTATCCTTCAAAAACTAGAATAATCTATTATATTTCATTAAAATTAGCGTGTCTTATAATATATTTTAATAAACTGTTATTTATTATTATTATGAATATAAAAAGCTTTGAACATCAAAATCTCTACACCAACGATAACTCCGTGGAACATTCAACAACTACTGCGTACCCCTCAATTTAAACTATTCCTTTAACTAAACGTTATTGTCCAATTCCATAACAGTCTGCTATCCTACAAAAAATGAATGAGAACCTCTTGTATGTCTCATATTTAACCGCTTTTATATCCGTTAGTTATTTCCTTCGGGTGCTTGTTTTTAGTTTTTATTTACTTTTAATTTCCCAGTCTGTATACCTATCATTATGGAATGAATATCGATCTATATGCTTTAGCCTCAGGTCAATTTCAATGTTTTCCATAGAAAAAATGTAAGGAATATAACAGAAGAGAACATCTCTAACACTATCCACCTGTCTTCCACGTCTTTGAATCAAATATCTTACAATCAGTTATCCTAACTAGGTTACACTACGCTATTTTCAAAATTGAAACAAGTAATCTTACTATCGTGACAGCGTTAAATGTTAACATTATGATCAGCGATATTTTATGCTTAAAATTGGAACAATATAATAACTTTACCAAAATATTTAATTTTAACCTTTAAAATAATTATTCGTAGATTATTTTCATTTACTTCGAAATACGAAATTAGATGAAGTGTACTTCGTTAATGACGCCAACTGTGAAGATAATGTCATGACATCACATCCTGTTAGTCTTAAAATATTTTTAACGAGAGGAACTGTTCGATAAATATGGTGCCCTTATGTATTTTTGTCCTATTCTTAAATTTAACCACATAGTGAACAGTTACGTAAAATGAATAACACTGATATAATTACTTATTGTGAGAAGAGAAGTAAAAGGTAAGGCAACGATTAGTACAATTTAGTCACACTGTAAGTTACTAACATCAGTCTTAGTAGTGCTATAATAGTGTTGATACGCAATTTATATAAGATAATTACAATACGTTATAACTTAAGTCGTAGTTGTAATAATCAGCAGAAATAATCAGAAATAGGTCGGTATTTAGTTAACGTCATTTAGTTAGGACAGTAGGTAATATACGAAACGGCGTTCTTAATTACGCGTAACGCACTGTAAAACTTTCCTTAAAATAGGTTAAACTAAAAAGTGAATAATAGCATTTAGAACGAAGGTAAAAATTTCATGTAGCGTTCGACTTAGCTGTTTTTCTATTTCTAAAGTATAGAAAAATGTATTTCTCATCAGTAATTTACTCATTTTAGTATCTGTTTTAAAATTTATTACGCTACGTAAATCATAGTGAAACAGTGGTGTAAGTGTAACCTCTGAAGATCTAGTCAAAGTAAAACGAGGAACTATCAAATCTTTAAGTTACTAATAACTCATGGTGTTACAAATAAAAACATTTGTTAAAGTCATTAAATGCAATATCCCATGATATAATGCTACTGCAAGTTCTTGAAATAAAGTATATAATAGTAATATCAATATTTCATTCTGAATACTAAATACACTTTATTAGTCAATCTTTGAAACTGATTATGGGATTTTGGGTTATAAATCAAACCATGCATTTAAGAATTTAATTAAATGCTTTATCCCATGATATATAATACTACTTGACACAAATAATCTGTAATATTGATAAATGTAATGTAAATCTCTAAGATATGTTTGTAGAACATAATTCTGAATGTGTTACTATTAGGTTATTTTCATTATGGTAAGATATTATGATACACCAATTATATTATTTAGCAAAATTATATTCAAAATAGTAAAAACAAAATATTTTTGTACAACAATACATCATTAGAAGCCTGAAACAAAATTTTGTACTTTAAAGAAGCTAAAGTTAAAACTGAACACAATTTATTTTTAATTTTAGGTTCAAACCGTTTAATTATTAAGGTATCTTTAGCATTGATGTATATAGTTACTCTATATTGTTAATTTCTGTGTTATGTCAAAAATATGACCATGTTTTGGCATGTGCTCATAAACATGAAGGGAGTTGGTTTTGCTCTGTAAAAATTTAGGAACTTTTCTGTGTGTTTGTGCATTTTTGGAAATTTTGTTGTGAAGCCATTTGTTTTTATATTTTATCTTAAAATACTTTTGTTTTAAAATTTCTTTTGTTGGTGTTATGTGTCTTAAAATCTTTTATTTATGTATATCCGTTACTTATTTTTACATTAAGACTATAATTTCTGTGCCTGTGATTGTTCTAGTAACAGTATGCAGGCTTTCTATTTGTTCAATCTTGGACATACAGTGAAATTAGTTAGAAAATATGAAAAAAATAAGGAAAAACTGGATGTTTCTTTTTTTGTTGTTGAAGTTAAAACATGCTTTTAGCTTCATGAATGGTACAAAAACAAAAAGAAATGCTGTTGTCTTGGATAATGTTTATGCATCTATTCACATTTCCAGGTGATTTAACAAGTGTTTTACACTTTTAGTTTTTATCAAAATTGCTATACAATTTGAATTTTCTTACAGATGACAGTTGCAGTTAGAAGCTCGAAATCAATATAACAAATTTTGTACTATATTTTAACTGTTTAGACTATAATTGAAGAAAAATTTAAGTTCACAAAGAAATATTAAGCACATATAAAAATTTTATAGGCTTTAATATTTTCATCATTCATTTAACATAAGTTAGATATGCATCCAAACTGGTTTATTATCAATTTCTAGCTTATATTTTAAATATTATGTTAAAATAAAAATGTTTTGATTATCATGAATAATGATAGTGGATCTCATTAGGATTTGCACAGGAATTTTACAAACATTCTAATATGGCATAGACACATCATCTGAAGAGCAGTCTCATTTTTGAAATATCACTCAAGCCTATTTCATTGGCTAAGACTACTAAAATTTTGATAATAGCAAAAAGTTGATTTTCTAGTTGTTAAGCAAAATTCATCCATTTGTTGTTGTTATTATTCATATTGTTGTTTCACAAGTCTACGGAATAAAACTGCTATGAATACTGTATTCAAACTTACTAAAGAACTAGTGCACAAATCTTAGTGGCCTGGCATGGCCGAGCGCGTTAAGGCGTGTACTCGTAATCCGAGGGTCGCATCGCGCTAAACATTCTCGCCCTTCCAGCCATGGGGGTGTATAATCTGATGGTCAATCCCACTATTCGTTGGTAAAAGAGTAGTCCAAGAGTTGGCAGTGGATGGTGATGACTAGCTGCCTTCCCTCTAGTCTTACACTGCTAAATTAGGGACGGTTGGCACAGATAGCCCTCGAGTAGCTTTGTGCGAAATTCCAAAAAAAAACAAACAAATCTTAGGGTTATTTTTATGTTGATTTCTGAAAGAGAAGGAGAGATTTGTTTTGTTTCTACTTGCTAGGTTTCTCTTTGAAGCCATTAAAGCACTAAACCCTCCAGCAATACAGTGGTAAGTCTGTGATGCACAGCATGAGAAACTAAGTTTTAATACCTGTGCTTTGTGTTTTAATTACAAACAAATCAAGCACTGAAGCCTACAGCAAAAAGTACTAGGTATACTGTGCCAAAATATATGCACAGCTACTAAACAAACCACTGTGAAGTTATAGGGCTATTTTTTAGTTCTTTGCAGATAATTTGGTTTACATAACATAAATCATTCTGTGGGGAGAAGAATACATAGGTTCAAAAAATAATTGAAAACAAATTATCAAAACCCCATAATCCAAGTGCATTAAAGCACTTATAGCATGACACATTGTGTCATGGATGCCATAACCACTGACATTTAAAAGGTGAATGGAAAGTTTCTGGAATATAAGGTGTTTTATTTTTTTACTGAAGGCCAGAAGAAGGTAACATAAGCAGGTACAATGTTGAAGCATGAATGACTATGCTGTCCATATAATTTTGACTGCAGGCATAACTGTGTAACTAAAATTAAAAATGTAGTAGGGACTCTTTTGTGAAGACTTGGCAAAAGGTCTTGTAGAAGCAGCATTAATTGACAACACGTGATTTTTTTTTCTCTGCTGTGAATCTGTAATGAAAGAAAGCTCAGCCTTTTAATTTGAATTTCCATTTTATTGTATAACTAGTATGTATGCATGGGGTTAATTACAAGTGGACAATAAACCAATGAATTGTAGTGTTTCAAGTTGATAACATTAGTAACACACTTGTATATTACTAGACCATGAACAAATAGTCACGTCACCAACTGATTTTGCAAACAGCAACAGCTGGAAGAGTAGAAAAAAAAGTTAATCCAATCGTCCTAAAATCAAATTTTCGAGATTAGTTTTTGGTGTGTCAATTTTCACAGATTCTTATATTGAAAATTTGCTTCCAAGAAATGAACAATACAATACCCATTACAATAAAAAATTGCAAGTACTTTATGAACCTGTAGAATGTTACAATAATTTTAATAAACATTTTATTTACATGATTTGAGAAATGCATGGTTAACTAAGTGAGAGATTTCTAAGCAATTTGAATTAACTTGTTTGACACAACAAAATTGGTCTGACCGTTGGGAATATCTTGACTAGACTTGTTTCAGATGATGCAAACTGCTATACCAAGTAGAATAAAATTATGAATAGAAAAATGTTAACCTGTAGTAGTGGTTTTAAAAGTATTCTGAACAAAGTAGATTAATTGACAATTATTTAGAAAATCAAAATCCACATGCAACTTAATTTATATGGTCTTCAGCATTATTACATCCAGTGTTAAGTGAACATACTTAATAGTTACATGTATAATTCTCTTATTTATTATTTTGTCAGATGGCTTTCAGAGTATAAACCTTTTGATAAACCATTGTCTCTTCAATTTGTAATCTTTCTATTCTACAAAACAAACAAATCATCCATAGTAAGTCTGTCCAACTTTAGGAAAAACATATTTAAAACTTTTAAGTTGTTCTTAAACCTGAAATTTTTAAACCCAGATATAGTTTTAGTAACATATTCTTGCACTTGTTTTGATTAAGTTGATACATAGTACTGTAAATGAGGCCTCTTTAGAACCTTATTCAAACTTAAAGTAATCTTTTTAATTCTTAAATTTGCATATATCCATATATATGGATATAACTTTTATATTCATACATCTATCCAATTAAAAGAAATTTAGCAGCACATACCACATTATTTTATTAAAAGTGAAATTGGAATATTGGTATCCAAAACTCGTATACAGAGCAATGTGGGAAAAGCTAGCTGATTCAACAAGCCATCCCTTATCCATATATGTATAGTCAAACCTTTATCAAAAGACTATAAAGGTTTTTGTCACCAGGAATTTATTGTTTATTGATAACAACTAGAAACATGAAAACAAACTTATGTTCCTCATAAAATGAAACCACTGAAGGAATATAATTTTTGTTGCTTACTTTGTGAAGCTGTTGCAATGTCTAGAATGATGTTATCCCCACTTCCAGCAGCTATAATGCTAAAAACTAGCTTTTAATTTTTATAGTGGTTACAGATATCCCCTTACACTTCACCTTAAAAATACTAATTGCCATATTTCAGCAAACCAAAAATATAACAATACAACACACATTAATACACTTAAAATATTGTTTCTACTCGCACTAAACATCACTGCATATATATTTTTATGAAGCCATGCATGCTTTGTATGCTACACTTAGCAACCAGTTTGTGTACCACGAGTGCCTAAGTGAAAAGTATCTTGCTACTGAAACACCTGAATAAAACCTAATTGTTCTGTATTTCAAAGAAAGCAAGTCCAAATTTTTTCATATCATACAGTTATTAATTCTATTATTGAATTTTGATGATTTTTTTATATGTCCATGTTTATACACAAACTATCTAAGCCTTTTACCAATTTCGTATGGAAATATTTTTATGGTTCTTTTTTGTTCCAGAGAATTCAAGTCCAAATCATTAAGAATATAAGGTAGCAACAGGTCATTTGGTTCAATGAAATCACTCATTATTTGACAGGTTTTGCTGCTACAATATCAAAATAAAATCATCTATGTTTGTCTATTTAAAGAAAAAAAATACAATTCTAGAATGGAACCTGTTTGTGTTTTTCGAACATATTGACATCTTTCATATTGCAAAGCTGTCCACGTTACACATGCTACATTTATTGGTGCCTCATGAGTATATATTAAGATTGTTTCATTCAGTTCTTGTCACACTTCAAAACCAGTGGACTATTCACATTAAACTTTTCTAGTGGAAATGCTTAAAGCTTCTATTGGTAATCATAATTTATATTTTCTCCATCAGATTAGTGCTTGCCTCACAAAAAAGTAGGCCTTTTTATAATTTCCATTCCAAAGTGAACATTTTTACACTTGTTGCTATTGAAATTCATTTTCTATATTCTGGTTATATTTTCTTCACTGTTCAGACACTTTCCAAGAACCAAAATAACTAGCAGTATAGACTTTTCTACCATTTTAATCTAATTAAATTTAGAAATAGAACTGTCAAAGAAGCTACTTATGTGTATAACTTTAACATAAATAATGATTAAAAGAAGCCCTGAAATAGACTTTTGAAGAACTGTATTTGCCAAATTCTCCTAATCATAAAAATTGTCATTTAATAACTTGTCACCACACCTGTTATCCATTGTTTTTCATTTTTCCATCAATTGAGTCAGTTTCATGCAATAATCATATTTCTGGTTTTATTAAAACTTACAACTGTTTAAATTGTGATGTATAATTGTAGGTAGTCAAGAAACTTGAAAGTTAATAGTGAATATTACAGTATGTTTATGACAAACTACAATGGACTCTTACTAATTCCTTACCTGTTCTTGTCTGGAAATTTTCATCAGCGTCTATTATTTTGTGAATATAGTGTCTTATGAAACATATCAGATAGGTACATGGAAGGATAAAGAAATGTGAAAATCAGTATTCTGGTTAGCAAATTATATTACTTTTTGTTTGCCCTTACGTAGAATTAATTGCATTTTGTTTTAAGTAATGACAGTGAAGTTGTTATGATAATATGCTATAAATTGTCTTGGTTATTAGCTTATATCATCATCTAAAGATAAAAACTGAATTAAAAGTGTTGTGAAAATAAGAAAGGAATTGGATAAATCACTGCAAGGATTGTACAAATAGAAGAACTTATTTTCCATGAAGTTAATATGCAACAAACACTTTGGGCCTTATTCGGGTAAAGTTTATGAATTTACCTCGGTTTGAATGTTGTCTAGCTTGCTATTGGAGAGTAACTTTGTTAAATATCTGATATTAATAGTAAAATGCTAAGTGTTATGGCAATATTTTTATGTATGTTGTCATTTATTTAAATCATGCATTTACATGAAAATACATTTCTTGATCTGTTTTTATTCAGCAAATTCAAATGTGTTCAATTAATTTCCTGTAGTAACGGTTGTGTAATTTAAGAATCTAGTGTGATTGTGAAGATAAAAAGAAGTTTACTTTTACATCAGTGTAATTTACATTTGTAAATTATATTTCATTTAGCATGCATATTTTTCATAAAATTGCCATTCTTACTGGCCATGTGTGCATATATAAAGTTCTTATCTCGGGTAAGAAAATATTCATTCAGTGAGCAACAAATTAGTTTGACACAATGCTTCCATGTATTTAGTGCATTTCAAATAACCCACCAGTTGTACAGCAGTATGTCTATGGGTTTATAATGCTGGAAAGCTGGTTTAGTTACCTGTAGTGGGCAAAGCATAGATAGGCTTTTGTGTAGCTTTGTGCTTAACAACAAACGGCATTTGACATTATTTGCCTAGTAGCCTTGTATATAATATACAGTTAACTAACAGCAACAATCTTGACAGGCAGATGTGGGATGGTCCAGGAGGTATTTTTATCTAGATTGCATAGTATAAGGTATTTTATGATCATTTATTTCAGCATGATGGAGTTTTGAAAGTAGTTTTTTAGGATGTAGAACCCAAATACAATATTCAGTTTTGTGCTCCTTCCTTCATACAGATCTTGAAACACCCATGTTTGAAAATGTCTTTATACCCACATTTACAAGCTAGGAAGACCAAACTTAACACACGTATTTGGGCACTGTGGGTGGCTGTCCCAAGTGTGTGTTTTTTAAGATAGACGTCTCTAGGGGTAGCTATAGAATTCAGATACTTGAGGAATTTGATCAGTACATTTGGGGCTTTTGTGGATCATGATGAGGTAGGTCTTTGAACCCCACAGTGGGGCATTAGTATTTTATGCTGTTTTCAACTACTGTACTGTGGTCTTTGTATGTTTAAACTAATTACAAATTTAAGAGCGCTTCAGAATCAGTAATAAATCAGAGATAACATGTACACATACATGAAATAAACAAGTAAACACTGACCTTCTCTTGGCATTTAAAACCAAAATTGTTTGTCATTATCTTACCAGCTTTATAAATAGATTTTTAAAAAATGTTGGTCAATAGTTACTATTTATTCCATTAACCTCTGTCTTTTATTATTATTATTATTATTGAAAATCGCTTTGTTAGACACGTGACCTAGTGACTTGTTTCCTGTTGAGTCTTTACTGTTGTCGATGCACCTGAAACTATCCGCGCAAAAGGTACGCGTATAGTAGAAGACGAGTTAAATGTTCGCAACTTGAGCCTTGACCCACTTGCAGTTAATGTTGAAGGTTACGAGTAGCGAATGTTACCTTTATTATAACAGCTGTTGTTACTCGTTATGAAATCGACGTCACTATGAAGTTTGTCGGTTTTTTTACCTAGTTACCAAATAAAGTACGAATGTAGCATAAAGTTAGGTTAGGGTTAGATGTGAAATGTGTTTATTTGCGAACAAAAGCATTGGTCCTACGTTTAGTGAATATACAACAGCTATATTACAGTTGATGTGTAACTGTAAGTATTTGACACCGAGAGCTTTTGAAAAGAATGTTGAAGTAGTGAATGTCTATTTCTATGAGGATGGCATATATACTATTAAAATGGAACGTTATTATTATATATTAATATGAAAAATGTAAAATTTTAACGGATAGTGGGGGTCATTAGTTATTCGTATAATTACTGAAGTATCTGAAACAAAATAAAGACTGCAGTAAAAAGTAATACTAGTTGGACGGATGTGCTATTAGTCTGCCCGATTGTGTACTTTCTATTGCATCATTTATTTTGTTATGGATACTTATTTTAACAATTCTACGAATAGCCAATGATCCCTAGTTTCCGTTAAGATATTGTTTTTCTCTTTATTTGTTCAGTTCTTGTATGTCCATGAAATGCACACAACATCTATAAAATTTCAGTATAACTATGTACTTTATAGCTGTAACTTTTACAAGAATTAAAACAAATTTATAAAGCGTAATGCTTGCTTTGGTCTTGGGGTCCAAAGTAGGGGTTAAATTTTATGAACTTGTAAGTGTAGTTGCCAGGGGCGTAGATCCTGAGGGGATGGGTGGGATACACCCCATTCACTTTTGGTGTGGGGTATGGGGCATACAATCCCCCCCCTACAGTGTAGTCTGTTGAATTTGTGAACCTGACGATGACCGAAGAATGTTGAAACGTTGTTCGCTCTTCTACGTAAGATATTTACTCAACCCAAACGAGCCGTTTTACATATATATTTTACCATATATAGGTGTGTTGAATTGTTTTATTGCATCACAGGCTAACAAATTGTGTGTTCGTTCTTATGATTCTCGTGTTCTGATCAATTAAATTACATAATTAGGCCTAGATGTAGGCTTTATCAGTAGCCGAAATGTACATCATTAATATAGGCCTGCTTCTAAGCTTTTCGATCCAAGCGATAGTTCATGTCAGTCAGAAGGCCTTAGTATATATGCAGGGCTTGCAAGCACTATCGCAGAATCTACCTACGTCTTGTACGTAGTGTAAGATTAAGTAAAATTTTCATCACAACAAATTGAATAGAGCATGAAATTTGAAAATATCACTCCCAAGCGTAAACTCCTGTGATCTAGATCTGGCAGGCTATTTGTAGCTTGTAGCTGCATCAATCTTATGTGTATATATGTAAAAACGGCTCATTTTTACACATTTTTCTCTACAAGTGGGTTTTCTCGACATCACTGAATCTTATGTGTATATTGTGCGGTTTTCCTACGCCATTTGTTCTTATACATGTGTAGCCGGTTTTATTGTCGAACTACGTACTCTCTGCTACTGCTGCTTAATCCGCTTACCATAGTGTACGTTTAGTGTACAGTTAACGACAGGTTCGGGCCGCTCGGATCCAGACGCGCATTACATCACCCCCCCCCTTTTCTCCGTTTAGTCTAGACCTCGACTTTACAACAGGGCTCATAAGAACTGTGTTTGTGGCCCTCATTAATCCATGAAATTTCATATTATCACCGTCTTCTAATAAAGTGCTGGTGCTTTATAGTAAAGGAACAATATATTCTCTTGTCGTAGATAGTAAAAATATTGTATTTTCTTGTATAATTAGAACACAAAAGGAGCGATTTCAACGGTTTGAAGCCTCTAATCGAATTGTATTGGTAGTTTTTGTTAAGGTGTTTTTATTTAATAGACGTGCTTACAGAAAGGAACAATAAAAGCAGTATCTCTAAAATGTGCAAAAGATGCTTACTGTAAAATGCATGAAACAAGCCAGCAGATGTTTTGTGAAGTGTTTCTTCTCATTTGCTTGTATGTCCAGTATCCAGCTGCGAAATGTGAACGGTTGAAGACGTGGTTAAGGTCAACTATTCCCAGTGCCGCCTCAATCATGTGGCAGTTTGTCACACTCACAAAGAAGGTCGACAAGATAAATATAGAAGAGCTTATAAAAAAATTCATAAACAGATCATCACAAAGGAGGTCTACGTTTGGGAACTTGTAGACTAGAGGACTAAATGAATCTTACTTTAATGAAAAGTACGAATAATTATGTGCTATATTGTATTGATGTGTAATTTTCAAGAGTTTGTAAAGACATTTTAATTATTTTATCAAACAACATGAACAGTCTTTCAGTATATATAAACTTATCAAGGGTAATTACTAATTTTATTAACACTTGAAAACGTAATTCATGCAATGAAAGGTAATAGTAACCTTGTCAAGTATAATGGCCATCTTTTATACTGTGCAATGTGCAGGAATAAATTCATGTGGCATTTAATTTGTGACACATTTGTCTTTATTCTATTGACATTTTGAAAAGTGTTCACAACACCTCACTTATACAAACCTACATGGAAACCTTGAAGTATTGTGGCAACAAGATTACTCTGTGACTTCATGTTTATAGCTTTCAGGTTCAGTCATTAGAGATTACCAATTTGCAAATTGAACAGTCCGCATAAGTGGTTGCAAAAATCATCATTCCCTCCATCCGGTGTAAAAAAGGTGTAAAAAATCTACACTCCTGGTAGTTACAGTTCTTGTTTCATTATTGTTTGTAGCAGGATACATATGTTATTCTAGTATCCATAATTTTAATACCCTTATTTGGTTACTTTTTATAAAAAACATACTTTATGTATGTACATGATATGGTTACCATTTATAAACTGAAAAATAATTAATATATTTTTCGGAACATCAAAAGCAGATATCCACAAACCAGTCAAATAAGCTGAAGAAATCTTGTATTGATAGTATGAGCTGTCTAGCCCATCCACATGATCAGGTAAAATGTTGACAGGTAGTAGACGAAAAAGTTGTTGCAAAAATGTTTGAATTTGTAAACTGGATATGTTAACGATATTTCTAGCATATTATTAGTAAAAATGCACATATATCCTTTGAATGGTCGATTTTTTGCCTCGGAATTCAATAAGGTCATTTTTCCGTACATGAATTGTTTGGAAACCTTGACAATTTTTACTAACACTAACATACTTAAATTAAGAAACAAACCAGTTGCAAGTTGATTGGCCCCACAAACTATTAGTGTTACTCTCAATGCAATGGACCTTTGCACGTATGCCTTCGTGTATAATATATTAATTAACTACTTGAATATAGGCATAAGTCAAAAATCAAATACCATTATGATTACTACTCTTGAGTCCACCTGTGTATATGTGTGTATGCGTGTCTACCTTGTGTTTCTTGAAAAGTAAATGATTAAAAATATTACATGAATGGGTTGTCAGTATGGGCAGTTCTCCCCAACTTTGGTCGAGATCCAAGTCAAAATTTTGGATCATTTTGAATATTTTTTTTTGTAATAGGGATATATGACATTTTCACTGTGTTGGGTTAATTGTGAGGTATGATTGGATTTGTACGAAATGTAATGGGCACATGAAGACTTAGACTCTTTATAACACTATAAAATTGATCTGGATCATTGATCACTCTGATTCTGAGAAGGATTTTTTGAGTTTTGAAAATAAAATTTGAAGTTATTTAATATAAATGCATGCAATCTTGAAAAGATTAGCTCTCTGTGCTCTGTTCACTGTGAGTACTGAAATCTTAGTTTTAGCATCTTAAGCCTATAAGCTTGGCAATGAGCCATTAGCAGCCTGTGGAAAGTTTGTTTACCCCTGATGAATAAAAAAAATCTTCTTTTCAAAAATGCGTGGGATATAGTATTGTTTGTATTGTTGAAAGTTATGTTGATTACCATGCAGCTATTGTTTGCTATTTTCATATAAATATATTTTTTCATGATAAACCTTTTTTGCTTAATTTTATTTTAATACATAATTTCATATTTAACTTAAATATTTTTAAAGTTTTTGTAAACAAAACAAACTAATTTTGACTCAAATTTATTAACAGGTCCTTTTCCTTTCTAACAAAATTTATATTTTACATTTTTTCATTGTTGCATTCTACCTTTAAAAAAAACATTTTAGTGATTATAAAATTATCATGTTTACTTTTAACTACTTAACTACTGAGACTCCATTAGTACAGGGGTCTGGCATGGCCAAGCATATTAAGGCGTTTGACTCGTAATCCGAGGATCTCAGGTTCGAATTTCGAATCCCGGTCGCACCAAACATGCTTGCCCTTTCAGTCATGGGGGTGTTATAATGGGACAGTCAATCCCATTATTCATTGGTAAAAGAGTATCCCAAGAGTTTGTGGTAGGTGGTGATGACTAGTTGCCTTCCCTCTAGTCTTACACTGCTAAATTAGGGACGGCTATCGCAGATAGGCCTCGAGTAGCTTTGTGCGAAATTCTAAACAAACAAACCATTAGCACAGTGGGAATAAATTAACAATCAGTTTTGGGAGTTTCTTCATTAATGAATTAACTTCGCTATTTGGATTTTTCATTATCCAGTGGTATTGTAGTGGTTATAAGTGGTTGGAAGTGAAATATAAGTTCACACAGAAATTTATAAGCACTTTACACACACTGTTGAATAGTAAACAAACCAACTGCAGAGTAGCAAGCCACCAAAACACCTCAGAAAGTCAGAAGAGTAAAAACAAACATTTCACAAATTTGTCCATCAAACTGACTGACTAATGTTTTTGGAAAGGCAGTTTTCTCTTGCCTTCACTATATGCAAATCTAAATGCACATGATTGAACTATGTTACCTTGTCTAAAATTGTTTTTCTTAGTTATATTAATAACATATAATAACAATAACCATTCTGCAATACTACTAATGAGCCAACAGTATCCATATTTTATTATTACAAGAATATTATTTTGAGTTGCCAAGAAACAATCTACGAGTGCACGGTTGCTTATGCACACATGCTCTGTGATTAGCCTGCAGGTGTATTAACTGCATTAATAAAAATGTGGCTGATATAGATTCTCTAGATCCGGGCTCCAGTTGTGATTCAACCTGTAAAGGAAGTTTTCAGTTCTGTACGTCTAGCTCGAGAGTTCTGTGTTGGGCAAAGCACTCGCATCACAGCATTTGGTGCCTAAGGCAAGAATGAGTCTCCTGTGTGAAAACAAACGTAACTCGTTGCCAAAGTGAGACACTACTTTGCTCAAGCACACTGGACTGAAAACAAAACAATAGGTTTTGTAATTTACTTTGCATTGTTTTCAAACTAAGTGTGACCTATTGTCATCTAACTTTGGACTTGAAACAGTGTGATTTTTAAAATATGCCTTTCAAGGAAACAAATCGAGAAAATGAGAAAACCTTATTTGATAACTTGTCTCAGTGAAGAGGGTAATACTGCAAAAATGTTAAAACAATGCTGAATTTGTTGAATAAGCTATTGTCATTAATTCAACCAAAGAAAATGCTGCCACCCTGGCTAGGTGGAAGAAAACTATAGCAAAATCCAAGAAATGTTGAAATATAATACCAAGAAAACCTATGAAAAGGATAGGGAAGAGCCCAGTCTTTCTTGAAACATAGTACAAAAAACATCTACGAGACAAGTGTAAAATATTTTAAATAAATACTCTTTTGGTTTATCCATTTTTAGTCAGATAGTCATAATATCTCTTATAAGGAAAGTATCACTACTGGAGCTTTCATTTAACTTCCGACACAAAACATCCACCATGTGATCTCACGTACTTTGTTAGGATCATGTAATTTGATTGTATACGTGTTTCTGTATTTGGTTGCAGAAGTAAAGTTTACAATCTAGAAATTTACCTGCATTCACCTTTCATTTAGTGTGAACAATTATCAAGTTGCAAAAAGCACATGAGGTAGAAATGGGTGGAAAAATTTCCATGCCAACTTTGAGGTTACACTGTGTCAAAAATTACCAAGTGTTATAATATTATTCCACCAATTTCTGACATGTTTCCTTACTTTATTGGTGCTCCATAACTGTTTATTGATTTTTTACAGTTGCTTATTATGTAAGCATACAATTTATTGTTTTGTGAATGCAAATAAATTATTATTGAGTTATCTAAAGGTGATATAGTAAGAGAGTCAATAACTCCAAATAAAAAATGAAATTTAACATGGTAAATATTCATACTATTTGTTTTAATTAGATATAAATACCTCAATACTGTTTTGAAATGAGATTAACGAACAGTTTCTTAAGTTTTCTGCTGTGGTTCGGTTTGGATAAAGATAAATAATATTTTATTGTACTTATCAAAAGACTAAACTATTTATCTCGTCCCTCAGAGGTTTTCAATAACTAGAAAAGTAAATAATAGTATTTCAGCCATAGTGTTCACCATATTCATTGTTCAGCGACGCAGTTTTATCAATCTTGAGCTCATTAGACTGGCTAGATGTGACAAACACAGTGGTGGTTGGAACACTTTATATGTCATTTGTGACAGTAATAACACTGAACAACATTTTTTGTTGTTTTTTTAAGTTTTGCTTCCTGAAATGTTTTTGCTGATTGTGACAGGTACCTGGATGGTATGCACAAATATAGTTTTGGTTTTGCTTCATCACATAGGAACTCTGAGAAATAGACAGTTAACTGTTTACCGGCAATAATGTATTTAATTGCGTTCATGTTTCTAATACGCTATTAAGTTCAACATAATTAAAAGTGTATTGCTTGTGATTTTCTTTTGTATTCAATGTTCGGTGCATCACGTTGCAGTGTCTAACAGAAGTCAGCAACTGTTGACGGATTCCAGTTGTCCTGATATCATTTTTCCATTGTAGCAATGTCTTGATGAAGCTGAAGATATCGATGAAATGGTACTTGATGGGCAAATTTGGATGTGATTTTCATGATTAGCAGCCAAAAATCTATAAGGAACACCCAACAGTGTTCAAGAAGCAAGAACTTTGTTGTGCAGTGTAATTTGTACATTTTGATTTTTTTTTCCAAGTTGATTAATTATTAATATAATTAATTGTACTTATTATAAGACATTAGTATAAGGCCTATTTAATTTTTTTTAATTAAATTATTTATCTACTTCTTTGTGGATTTTCTAGAATTAGAAAATAGTGTAATAATAGTTTTTCAACCACTATATTTGCTATGTCATTTGCGAAAGACACATTTTGCTCAATCCTGAACTCATTGGATACATTAGTGGTCAGAATGTAATGTACATAAGCCATTTATTACAACAGTGATTAAGGTGATATGAACAAAATTTCCAAATAACGTTCCGACCATTCACTTATTCATTGTATCTCAGCTGACCTACAATGTTTGATCGAAACCTGTCATCGGCAATGGATATAGTTAAAATAGAGATGCTGAAATACTGTTGTATACACTCTTTTAATATTTGAAAATCCCCGTGAGACTAGATAAAGATTGCAGTGTCCAAAAGTGTATAATTTTAATCATGTTTTGCTAGCTTGAAAAAGATGTTGACACCATAACAATTATAGAAGCAATATTTTTATGCTAAAATTAAACTCTCCAACAGTATTGGTATTTGTGCCATTATAAAACATGTAGTGTATAGCGAACTTTTAAATATCCACCAGTATTCTATTATTGTATAATATAAATAATCATCTGTAATAAAATAGATCTCTATAGTAATTTTGTTTGTTTGTTATAATGAAATATAATATTAGTCTTTTGATGTTTTCAGTGTATAATGTGAGGTCTTATCTGATGCATTTCTTCACTACAGATAGCAAAAAATAACTCATTTATGTGTTTTTAGTGATGCGCATACATATATTAACTTTAGAAGAAAAAACTTTGATCAATTATGCAACAAATCCAAGAGCAAAAATTTATTAGTTATTATCATGTATTCTTATTATAGATTCATGTATAATTAAGTTTTAATTGTGCATTCTTGTCTTTTTATTAAACTGTGGTGAGTTTTGAAAAACTTGCAAGGTGAATGATATTATAAAAGGTTGAGAAGCATTGGCCTATATGATCATCCAAATATAATTGCTAATATTCTGCTAACCATAACAACGATTTCACTGTTTTCTTCTCTCCCATAATCATAATAGAATTTCCCACTTGAAGTTATATGATAGTTTTGTGTTTCTGGTACTAACATTTTAAATATTTTTGTACAACGTAAAATAGGCATGTTATCTACAACTCTCATGATCAATTTAAGTAAATATGAGGTGGATGGTTAAGACAGTTTAAAAATTGTTAATAAATTTGTTTATGTCAATTAGAAAAGGAGAACATGAATAATTTCCTGCAGTCGGCTGGCGAAAACATACCATCATGTAGAACTATCATGTGATATGTGTTTTAGCTGAAGTACCTTGATGACATCATAACTTGTGATAAAACTATGTGGTGGCTGTTTTGATACAATATTCATGGATCATTATGATATTTATGAAGTAATTTCTTTCTGTGGCTCATCCTCTTATAGCTTATGAAGAAATCTTACAGAAATGGAGGAAAAATAGAGGAAGTTGCTGCTTTCAAGGAATTTCTTTCTTAATATTTGTATTACCCAACACATCTTATGAAACGTCTGGACTCAGATGATGGAGATTTCAAAATAGATATAAAATAAAGGAAGAATTTAACTCAGTTGAATCTGGTGATAGATATTTAAAATATGATGTACAATATAGTAGGAAGGGCTAGTGCAAGCACTTGGAATCTTATGCACATTTACTGTTGACATTTTGGGATAAGTCTTCAAAATAACTTGTAATAAATGTGTATAGGTGACAAACAATTATCTCCAATGTGTGGAATAGATCTTTATTTATTGTCTTACAATGGTTTTATAAAATTAAGGTATGTAAATAAACATTTTGTACATACATTTGAGTATGGCACTTTCATGAAAATCCTTTAGTGTGACACTCAAAAAACTTCATGTGTGAAATTTAAGCCATTAGCAAAATTCTTGCTTCACCCCAGGAGTTCTGAAGAATTCTATCATAAATATGACATTTCCCTTTCTATACCAGTCTGAATGGTATTTTTCAATCAGTTTCTGTTTCCACAACAAAGGGTTATCGCAAAAAATACTTAAAGAATACAAGGTTGCTTATTCGCAATTAAAAAGTTTGGCTTGTTTTTTGAAAAAGCCTTGATTTAGTTTTATTTTTATCAAAAAGCTGTTAATAAATAGCTAATGTCTAAAATACTTAAATAGGTTTAAGATTTCCAAATTATATATTTTTAAACAAAATATTGTCCATATATTCCCTACAGGAGAAAAGTATGTTATGTTATTATACCCACTGAGAGAATCCAATGTCAGTATGTTTAGGTAATAACTTGTTATTATTTATAAGTATTAAACATTATCATAATTATAAGTAAATATGCTTATCAGTGTATTACTAAGTATACTTTTAATTGTGCCCAAGGTGTTATGTAATTAATTGTAATGTCATTCTCTGAAAGTCTGATCTTCAGTGGGTCTGCACATTAGAAATGCTGCTAATAAATTTTGTTCAAAGCAACTGTTTATAAAAAATATATTTTTGGAGAAACAGTTTGATAAAATTTAGTTTCATAATAGTTTACTTGTTCAACAGATAAGGTATTAAGATAATAGTATTTATTTAGTTTTCAGATTAAGTTTCTGTGAATATGGAATTGTTCACTGGATGTCTATGTAATGGTAATGTGGAAAATATAAACTGAGGCTTTAGAAAGTTGTGTAATAAATATTTTATTTGAATGTTGTTGCAAACACAGCATAGCAAAACATATTAAAGGCATGTCAACATTCTTCCATTTCCAAACAGAGTTTGTTTCTGTTTTGTGATCTGCATGAACCTATCTCATAATATAAATTGACGTAATAAAATAAACTTGATAATTATATGAATGATAAGGGCTGGCTTTAAGTTGTTGTTTTTTTTTTAATAGGCTTGGTTTAGTTTAAAGGGTGGGACAGCTTATATATATATAAACAGGTCCCTTTTAGTTCCTAAATGTTATTTATGTACAGTAGACTCTCCCTGAGTGATCATCTCCCCAAGGAGACCACTCCCTCATAGTATGCAAAATATTATATTTCTAACAGTTTGACTATCTGTAACATCATAAAATATATCCCCAGAGGGACTGCTACCTTATTTCACACTATAACCACTGAAACAGCCTTGAAGCCATTGTTGACTTTGTACACTGCAACCATCCACTGTCTGTTTTGTACATTAAATATTAACAGTGTGAGCATCAGTGATGTCGAAAACCCACTTGTAGAGAAATATATATGTAAAAACGGCTTGTTTGGGTTGAGAAAGTTTTTATGTAGAAGAGCGAACAACGTTTCGACCCTCCTCGGTCATCGTCAGGTTCACAAAGAAAGAGGAAACTGACCGGAAGCTGACCACATGTTTGGATGGGTTGTGTAATTGAGTGTCGCAATGTAGAGGGCGGTGTTAGATGTTTGAATGTACAATTTTATCTATAATATTAATAGAGGTATAATGTCGTTCTTTTATATTGGTTTATTTTGGGCTTAAGTTGTTGTACAAGTATGGCTTCTTTAATTTTCCATTTGTTTATGTTTGTTTCTTTATTTAGTATTTGAGTGTTTTCTATGGTTCTGTTTATTTGACTTGCAGTGTTCGAAAACATGTGAAAGTGACTTTTTATGTTCTTTAAATCTGGTTTCCATTTTTCTACTTGTTTCTCCAATATAGAAGTCGTGGCAGTTATCACATTGTATTTTATAAATAATGTTGGTGTGGTGTTTGTCAGTGTCATTTTTTCATAAAGTAGTCCTCAGTTTTTTTGCCTGGTTTTTGAATAAATTTGATATTAACTGAAATATCATATTTTGTTACTAGTTTTTGCCAAATGTTGGTTATTTGTCTGATGATGTTGGGAATATATATGGTATACAGCAGTATATGGTTTCGTGATTTTTTTATTTGTGAGATATATTTACTTTAGTTGGTTGATTTTGCTTTCTGTCTAGGTGTGTGCATATAATGTTTTCCATGTTATCAATCATATATAAAGGTATATCGCTCACAAACACAGTGAACTGTGTCAGTGTTCAAGACACTTGTGTTTAGATCAGTTTTATCCCAGTGAAGATGGCAATCATGTGCACATGTGGTATGTGGCTAAAACCTGTGGTATACTTTGAAATTAAAGGCAATAGAATAGAAATTGTTCAAGAAAGGAGTAATTAATAATAGTTTGGATGTACAATATGCAAAAAAATATCACATAACATTACAATTTACTATTTAAATATGGTACAGTTGAGTGATGAACTGGCCAACCCTTAGTAACTCCACTTCCTTATTAAGACCACTTTTTCAGACCCAAATGTGGTCTCAATAGAGAGAATTTGCTCTATATGTATGTAACATTTTTGTGTGAGAGAAGTGCTTTGTTTTGTGTGTTATGTTCCCATGTCAAGAAAGTTAAAAAATCAAGAAATTAAAAAAAATATTATACTGATAGGGAGCCCAATATGCACATGTAAAAAAGAAAGTTGAATAAATTTGTATTATTTAACATAACAACAAAATATCATGATAAAGAAGAATTAGAATGGAAGGGCGTGTAGTTTTTAATTTGTCTGACCATTTTCATTCTACAAGTAATGTAACAAAGTCATCTAGCTTTAAATTTTCTGCTTGCCACATTCCACTCAGAAATAGATTTTGTAGTGTTATTCATGTACTTTCTGTGCATTGTTATTGAAAGAATTTATTTGTGTGGCACTTGTCTGTCCTTTTTTACTTACTGAAAGAATAAGTTTCATAACATGTTTCTTTACTATCTGCTATTTTTTGGGCATTTAAAAAATTGTCTTGTTTTACTTTTATCCTTTCTTCATGCATTTTTACTTGAGAAGGAATTTGACTTGATAAGATAATTTTTGATCTTCAGAAAATCAATTACATAATGGTTTTAAATTTGCATATACCTGTTTGTAAATCTCATTGATGATTTTGCTCTTTCTTAGGTGTGAACATTAAAATCAAAGTGGCTAGAGATCATGTCATACCTATAACACATTTTCTACAACTTCATCTCAAAGCTTATTTTCAAACAAATATGGCCAGTGCCTCTTCAACTCCATTTAGTAGTAGTATTTCGCCTGGACCCCGCAAACATGGCTTTAGCCGGTTTTCTCTGGGACGAATTTTTAACAGCAATCCATTTGGCCGACGTGGGACTGGGCGGCATCGACCGGTTCAGACAGAAACTGACAGTCGTTCAGAAATCAATATTGTGGGTGCTCATCCCCTTAACAGAAATGTAAGACTTAATTTAAATGTACGTAGAACATGATAGTATAAAAGATATGGTTTTGTGCTTGATCACTATAATTACATACAATGTAAATACATGTAATTGATTCAAAGTGTCTGGAGCAACTTAAGACTAAAACTTGTAAACAGTATTCAATTTTCTATATAGCCGTGTAAGCTCAGTGTGGGTATTAGATTATGTAGTCTTTATCCATTAAACCATTAGTGTGTGTTGTACATTCATTTATTTTGAGGTCTATAACAAGCTTTGTTTTTTTTAATGTTAAGCTTTTTTTTACAAAAATTAATTTTCACATTTTCAGAAGGAAAAAAATATTTCTGCACTTTTGATTGTTTGATGATGATCTTGTCTACAGCAAAAACTACTTGTTATGTAATGACATCTTACTTTATCTAATTCTTTTGCAGCAGGATTCATTAAGTATTAAAGGGGCCTTCAGGTTGTCAGCAGTTGGTCAGTCTTCAGACTCAGAATCAAACTCCTTGTCTAGTGCACGGAGTGAGGTTGTTCCTGATTCTACCCAGGATAGAGGGATGGATCGGCTAGAATGCCCCTTCTGTCTACTGGAGCTACCAGTCCAGTGCTTCCCAGAGTTAAGCTCATGCTCACATCGTGCCTGCTATAACTGCTTGCAAACATATTTCAAAATTGAGATTTCTGAAAGCAGGTATGAAATCTCACAATTTGCAATTTACATTTTATCTCTGATGTTAGACATATCTTATTTCTTCCTGTTTTTTGTATCTTATAAATAGTTGAACTGCATCATTAAGGATAATTTAGTGAACGAAATATACTATCTTATTTACTTTCATCTCTTTTCTAAGTGACAAATCTGAAGAAATTCATAGCCAATTTATTAGTTCCTGTCCTACTTAAAGCTCAGAAATACAGACATCATTAATGAAAATTTTATTTTCAGATAATAGAGCTGGAACATTCTGTAACTTGAATATACGTACTTATTTGAGAATGTATAATATAATGATATCAGTAGCAGTACAATTGAATTTTATATTTTTAGAAAGTTAAAATACAAAAGTTTTATGAACAAACAGACAACCTGCAGACTCTTTCAAGTATAGTTTTGTGATAACACAAACATTCAGCTTTGGAGTTCAAAATTATTACACAATATATCGTTGCTCTTGGAACAACTGGTATATATATATTTCTTAGCTGCATTTTAGTTATTTATTTTAGCAGTTGTGTTATTTACCAGTGAAGTATATATTGTTTGTGGTATTGCTCTGAAAAAATGACCATTATCCTTTCTTTGTGCATGTTATTTTCTTATGTTCTGAACTGAATATTTACTAAAAGCTTGATAAATTTTTGAAGGTACATAGAGTAAACTCAGAATTACAATAAACATTAATTCTCCATTGTAAGCTCTGTCCATTGGATCCATGAACACATAAGGTTAACTAAATTCTGTCAACTATTTCTTTTTTAGATTTTTTTCTTTCTATCCCAAAGAGAAAGAAAGTTTTATTACTTAAATGTAAAAATGATATACTTGAAGGGTTTTTTTTTAATATACTTGTATGGTTAAAATATTAAAACGTGCTGCAACAAATAATTTTCTGCATACATTTTTATATTATTTAACACAGTTCTCAAACAAAATTTTTAAGTGTTGTAACATATACTAACTTTTTCTAATAACTATCGACTTGAGTTAATGATAATCATTAGTTTTGCTGCGTAGGGAGTTTCAAGTTCTTGGTAGAAGTAAGGCAGTCGTATAACACTATTATAAATATAATTTATACAAATGTCAGATCGCAACACAATAAATATTGATGACTAATTTTAGTCACTAGCAGTGACTGTTAGCTATCTTTTAATTTAATTTTTTTTTCTTACTACCATCGAAGATTAGTTTGGGCATAGCCTTGTGATTAGCTTGCTTGATTGTAAATCTGAGTGTCCCCAGTTCACAGTTTGTTGCTATAAAATTGAGTTCTTCAATTCTAAAGCCATAGACATGTTTTAAGGGTGTTAATGAAAGCCTGCTTTTTAGTTATAGTAACCCTAAGAATTGGCAGCACATGCTCTTAACTGGTTCCTTTTCCTTTCAGTGTATTCTTTTAAAAGTAGGTCTTGTGTAACTTTCCATGAATATTGAAAAAAAAAAGACATTAAAGACTGGTTTTTATTAACAGAGTAAACATCTCGTGTCCAGAGTGCACTGAACCTCTTCATCCAAATGATATTCGAATGATTCTGAATGATGAAATTGTTATAGCAAAATATGAAGATTTTATGATTCGGCGGGTTTTAGTGACTGAACCAGATGCTAGGTGGTGTCCTGCCCCTGACTGTGGGTGAGTAGTCATGCTTTTTTTTTACGTAACTTACAATATTAAAACTAGTCTTAATAATAGTTATTATAACTGGTCTTTAAGTTAAGTATTCATAATCCATCTTTTTTTTTTGAAAGGTATGTTGTCATAGCTACTGCATGTGCAAGCTGCCCAAAACTGAAGTGTGACCGTCCTGGTTGCGATACCTACTTTTGTTACCATTGTAAGCAGGAGTGGCATCCTAACCAGACTTGTGATGCTGCACGAGCCCAGAGAGCTCGCCATTCTCCTCACCCACGCTCTGCTTCAGTGTCTTTCAGCCAAGACTCAATAATTCAAAGTAGGTGGTGGTAGACTGTAATGACAATGAAACTGGTAGAGATTAATAACAGTAATAAAAATACATGTATGTACATATCATTGAAGAATAATTGGTTTCCTTTAGATATGTGGAAAGGATCCATTTTTTTTTTCAAGAAAATCACATATTTGAAGGAACAAAATTTTAATAGGAAAGTAACTTTTCACATAAACATTACACACATTAATTTCGACTGTTTAAAGTACAATAGAAAGTGAATTACTGCAAAATGTACAAACATAAATTTGATATTGAAATTCAGAAATAGGTCAAAACATCTGTAAGTACTCTCCAGATCCCAGGACTGCAATAAATGCTGTGGGAAGGGTCTAGTACTTGTGCCTACCTTGCTTTCTTTTACTATTGACAGTGTCATATTATGATATCACAGTCTAATAACAGGTGCAGTGATTCATTGCTTTGTGTTCAGTAGGTTTCTGCTTCAGCTGCTAACAGTAAAATAAACATAAGAAATAGATGCAAAAAGTTAGTAGTAGAAACTGCCAAAGAAAGTACTTTGGAAAATTATGGTTAGTACTAAAACATGTGTAACAGTACTATAAACATTATTTTGTATTTTTTAAATCTTTGAAGTTTTTTAATAGTTATAAGGTTGAACAATTTAACTTTCCCTGTATAGAGTTAGGTAGATAAGATATCAGGTAAAATATGAAGTTCTAAAATAAAAATGTTTAATATTTATTTAAGAGCTTTTAGAAATTATGGATTTCAAATTTTAAAATTTCTATATGAAGAAAAGTATTTTTGATTTTAACATGAAAATCACTCTGCTCTCAGAGCAGTCAACACTGACTTTATGTATTCATGGACAAATATGTAGAAAAATACTTAATTAAAGATTTTATTTTTTATCTACCAAAGACTTGTACTATTTGTTAAAAGCATGAAACATTTCTTGACAAAACACAAAACGTGTTAAAAGTTATATTGTGGAAAGTGGGTTGTTTTGAAGTTGTCCGTTGCTGGTACAGCAGTTAGTCTATAGACTCGTAACACTAAAATCGGGGATTCAATTTCCTCGGTGGACTCAACAGATAACCCAACATAGATTTACTATGAAAAAACACACAAACACACACTCTTTTGAAGTTGCACGTTTGATGTTTTCCACTGAGGCAGTAGCAAAAGAGTCATTATACATTTGTATGTAACAATTTGTGATGTTCTTGGTTAAACCATTTGTTATGAGTGGGTTTAACTGCATATGTCATGGTCTTTTAGCAAATTATTTTCAAAAGTTGATTAAACAATGTATTGTTTATGATATGCCAATTAATGTGGCATAAAATCTTTGTTAATAAACCATATTGTAACAGTAAGTTTTAATTTTATAAGGCAATATTTTTTAAAATCCTGGATTTCTCCCAGTGTGAGAAAGTGATATTTTGTTTAAGTAACCTCCCTCCCTATTTTATTCACCACCTCTCCAGTAAATACTAAATTTAGTGTAAATTATCTTCTACAAGATCATTGTTGCTCAGACATATCATAATTTTAATAGTCGTGAATTTGCTTGATTACAGAGCCATTAAGTAGAACAATAGACCTCTCCTGCCACTCCCACCTGTCAAATTCTCTCTTTCAGGATTTGTTAATAGTTCTCTCTTATGTTTAATTCTATATGATGTATAACAAATAGAAAGTCAAGGTTTTCATTCATCAAATTACATGTTTTTTTCTGAACAAAACATTTTTAATTACTGAGCACAGCCTTTATTCCCATGGGAAGTATAACAACTATCATAGGTGAATTTGTAACAGTTTTTGTTGTATAATTAGAAAGCCAGAAATATTGTGGTAGTGAAGAGAAATTGTCTGCTTTTTGCATATTATTATTTTGTGTTCCTTGGTGCATTGTATAATTGAATGAAAATTTAGTGTATTGCTACCATTAGAATAAAACAAGAAGTAGAATTAGATGCCATCAGCAGTTGACAACAAAAACAGGTTGGATTAAGTAAAATAAATAATGTAATAAAAATCTTTCACGAGGAATGCTCATGAGTAACTCAGAAGTGGAGTAGCTCATGGGTAATGTAAATTGATGGTGTAATGTTTGATTCACATTCCCAAGTAATTTACAGTTCATAGTGATACAAGTAGTAGTAGTTAGTAGTTGAAAAGGCAATCACAGATAAATAAAACAAAATTTAATAATAAGTAGATGTTTACTATAATGACTTTAAAGCTATTTAGGATAAACAAATGTACAAGTTGAAGCCATTCTGGAAATGAAAAATGGTAATTTATATATTTTTTTGGTAGTCATGAGGTTGGTCAATTTGACTGGTTCTATATAGTTAAAGTACAAAACATAACAGTTAAAATATAAAGTTTTACTGAAACATTTGAAATGTATTTAGGAGGTTTTAGAGATTACAAAAATGGTATTTGAGGTTTTTTTGGGATGAATTTTTGTTTTAATCATGACATAACAATTTCTTTGCATTCGAAGTAGTAACAAAACAGACTTAATATATTCACAAATAAATTATTAGTAAAGTAACTTCCTTAAAAAATCTGATTTTGTGTACAAAAGACATGTAGTGTTTACTAAATGTGTACCAAATTTTGTGTAGATACACGTACTGTATCAAAAGTTATTGTATAAATATTTAACATGTACACATGTCAAAAAATTTGTGTATTTTACACTGATCCTGTTGCGAAAAGGTGAAGGGTACCTTGCAAACATTCTATGGGTTTTATAAATTAAAGTTTTTTCAGTATGATTCTAGTTACAGTTACTTGTGAATTTATCTCACATTAAATGTAGAACAAAAGTTAGCAAGCTTGAATGTTCTGAATCGGTACTGATTTCTGTGCTGGATGATCTATTAAATGTTGTGGATAGTATATGCAAATCATTACATGTCCATAACTTAATCCAGTTCACATCATTGCAGTTTTGGGTCATGCAGTTTGATGATCTAGATAGTCATATCTAGCTGGCCTGATGAGCCTTGATATTCAAGAAATTGTCAGTATTAAATAAAGCATATATAGTGTGATTGTTATATTGTTGAATATTTTGTTATATTTTTTAAATACATAGAATTCATGAAAGTGTGTAATTGAAGATTTATTTGTAGACTTCCTATCGTTTTTATACCATAAGTTATTATTTTTTATATGTAAGATTACTGGTAGTAGCTCACACACCATTGTCATCATCATGTGCTGTTTTTATCAGGGAGACAAACTGTCACAATTCTTCATTTCTACCTATTCTATGATTTTCTCATCAGGTCTTCATATTTTTGCTATTTCAGTCTACTATTTAATACTTGTCATCAAATCTGTTCTTGGTCTTCTCCCCAATATCTCTTCCCTTCTATTTGACCATCAGGGAGGACTCGCTGGATGTTGTCTTGTCTTATAATATGGCTAAAATATGCTACTTTCCAGTTCTTGATGGTTAATACAATGTATCTTTTCACATTCATCTTCTGAGAATTTCTTCATTTGTTATCTTGTCTGTCAAGTATATTTTCATTGTTTTTCTGTACACTTGCATCTCAAATGCTTCAAGTTTGTTAATCAGTGCTTATGTCAAGGTATATGCTTCATAGCCACATAACAGAGTTAATCATATATAGCATTTTATGATTCTCTTCCTTGTTTTTAAACAAATATTCTTTGATGTAAAACTTGTTATCATACTAGTAGAAGCCCTCTTGCCACCCTAGTTCTCTTCACATTATCTGTTATATTATGGTCCAACTATATGAATTTCTCTACTTGTATGTATTTTATTTCTATTTTTTTTCTGAATTTCTGGCATATTATCATGTCTACTTATCAACCAACATTGTCTTTTTACAGCTCAGTTTCATTCTACATCTCTTTCCTTTGTTATTTACATTATTCAAAATATCTTAAGTCTTCTATTGCAGCTGTCATTACAGTGTCATCAGTATATCTTAAGTTATTTATCAACATGCCAACAATCTTAATACTTTTATTACTCTCAATGTTGCAAAAGATGTTTTTTGTATATGCATTAAATAGACGTGGAAAAGGACACATCTCTATCATTCCCTTTTAATTTGTATTTGTGGTGATAAATCCCTCTTTGGTCCTTGTGAATGTTTTTTGGTTTCAATACAGATTTTGTATCAAATGCATACCTGTGTTATCTATATATAGGCTTTTCAAGCATTCTATTAACTTTTCATGGTTGACCCTATTGAAAGCTTTTTTGTAATCAATGAAGCACATTATCCAAGTATCTTTTTCTGTTGTTTTTAAATTGAAGTTTTCTTTACTTATTCCTTTTTCTGTCATAAATTCACTTTGTGCTTCATTTATTTCTTCTTTTGTTCATTGATTTCTTTGTTGTGTGATCTTCAGCATGTAACTTAGTGTTCTGGAATCTGAACAGTTTGTGACTTTTACTTTATTTAGTATTCTGACAAATATTCATTCACCCACATCAGATGGTATATATCCAGAATCATAAACAATGTTAAATAACTCTATTATTTTCTTTTTCCTACATCATCTTATGTTTTCAATGTTTTTATAGAAATGTCATCATTTCCTTTTGCTTTGCCACTTTTTATATCCTCAATAACCTTTTCTACTTCTAGCTTCATCATGGCCCTTCCTTCTTGATTATTAATATTAAGTGGTTTTCCTCTCTCATCTCAGTAGAGTTCATTCACATATTCAACCTACCTGTTAGTAATTTATTCTGAATCAAATACCAGTTTACCCTTTCACCTAGTGATGTCCACTTTTAGACCTTTTGTTTGTCACTTCTTTCACCTTCTCATGCAGTTCTTTTGTTTTATGCTCTCTGTTCAGAACTTCTGTTTCTTCACATTTCTTATTCCACAAGGATTCCTTAACCTTTTTACACTTGTTTCTGATTTTTTTTATCTCTTTCTCTGTATTGTTCTGTTTCTTTCTGTTTGTTTCTGACTTCCATCATATGCATTATTTCATTTGTCATCCATGACTTTTCCTTCACATTTTTCTTCTTTGAGGGAACTTTCTTTGCAGACTTCACCATAACTTGTGTGAATGATAACCATTTTTGTTCACTTATTTCGTCATCAGTACTTTGTGTTGCATCAAATTGGTTGCATACTTCTACTGCATATCTCTTCTTGTTTCAGCGAGGTAATGTTTAGTTAATCAGTTACTCATCACTTTACTGGTTTCTTCAATTTAATCTTCATTTTGTGGTCAGAGCCCACATCAGATCTGAGACAGGTAGAGCTTGTTTCGTGCTTTTTGTGTATCTTTGATTTACCAGAATGTAAATTTTTTTTGGTTCCTGTATATGCCTCCAATGGTCTTCAAAGTGTAAGTCTGCATTTTGGGTGTTGAAACCATGTTTTAGTAATTATCATGTCATGCTCTTCGCAAAACTACAATAATCATCTGCCATTTCTGTTACCAAGGCCATGTTTTCCTATATTATGTCTAGATGTTCTTCATGCCCAACCATGACATTAAAGTCTCCTATAACAATCACAGCTCCTCCTCACTTTATAAAGTCTATAGCTTGATTCAGTTCATCATGGAATGTCTCCACTTTCTCATCCCTATAATCACTTGTTGGTACACATATCTGTATGATGTTGACATTAAAAGACTGACCTTTTAGTTGTGGATTAATAGCTCCTTCTGATACTGGCCAGCATCCCATCAAACTTGCAGCTATTGTTTTCTTCATCAGAATTCCTATAGCACTAATGTGTTTTTCTCCTCCTGAATAATTTAATATGTGACCATTATGTTGAACCTTGCCACACACTGTCCTCTTTGATTCTTTACGGCCAAATAATTTCATTTTTTGTATCACATTGTCAGTTTTTCCAGTTTGATACATAATTATTTCTAAGGTTTGACCTCTGGTTCTCCACCTTATGTCATCAAATGACTGCTTTGCTGATGGATTTGGGTAACTATCATAATCACTATGATGTGTACTTTCCATAATACCACACTCTTCTTCCCTGTCATGGTGAGTGAGAAGTTAGATTGCAGGAACCTCAAACCACCTCACACTCCACCACCATCTGTACATCTAAGAATCATAACTATTTATGGGATCATACTTGGTGAGGCTCCAATCTCTTCCAAGGTAACTGACCACTAGTTTTTTTCCATCAGTAGTGTGTCATGGATGTGTTACCCATCCTGCTAAGATGCCATCTGAACCATTGATCATCTAGGTTCCTCTAGTTCTTCTGCCACTCTAGTGTTTGTGTACTTAAGGGGTGACGTTCACTCCATGAAAGTTCAGAACAAAACTGTCAGTATCCTTACTTAGTTTAAAATGTCATTCGAAATAAAGTTCTGTGATGTGGCTGCCAGTGTGCAATACTAGTTACTTGAAACCATGAGTGGGAGTTGTGTTATAGTGGGAGACGAATGTACAAAGTCCACATCCAGGTTAACACAAATATGCAGTTGACAACATAAAAGTAACTACACCCAGCAACGACACTGTACTACATTTCTGGTGTTATGTTTTTTGATATAAAAATATTAATATCATCCAAGGTTTCATACAAAATTTTTTTAGAAGAAGACATAAAGCTGTGCCCTTGCTGTAAGGTTTTGATTGTCAAGATGGATGATGGTTCATGCAACCACATGACGTGCAGTGTTTGTGGTACAGAGTTTTGTTGGCTGTGTATGAATGAGATAACAGATCTGCACTACCTGAGGTAAGGAAGTTACATTGTCTTATTCTTTCGTAATAACCATACTTGAAGAAATATAATGCCACAGTTTAATTTTAACAGTATGTTCTTGTTATTCGTATATAGAACATCTAAGTGAATTAACACGAGTAGATTATTATAAAATTTAGATTAAGCTAAGAACTTAAATTTCTGTTTTGTTTTTTTATAAAATTAAGGTTTAGTTGAGACATTGTTTTTGTTTAATTTCATCAACGTAATGCATGTATAAATTGCTTGTGTTATACACATTTATAAAATAACATTTTAGAATTTTTAGTTGAGGGTATTGTTTTGTATATTTCTATGTGAAACTGAAAAGAATGATTAAGCAAGTAATTAAAAACAAAATTTAATTATAATTAGATGACAGATCAAAATGTTAACTTCATTGTCCTGAAATAAATGCTTTAACTTATAAGTTGAAAGACTAAAGTAACTTATTAAAAGATAATTAAATGATTTTAATGATATTAGGTAGTAATAAGTATCTGAAGGAGAAAAGAAGCTTCATATGTATGTTCTATAAAAAATTACAAAGTTTGCAGGAATCGTGAACCTTTCTTTACACTTTGGCAGTCCATCAGGCTGTACATTCTGGGGCAAAAAGCCATGGAGTCGGAAGAAGAAAATCTTTTGGCAGTTGGGAATGTTGGTTGGCGCCCCTGTAGGAATTGCCTTGATTGCTGGTATTGCTGTTCCTGCCATTATTATTGGAATTCCTGTATGGGTGGGAAGGAAGGTAAGATGCTTTAGAACATATATTTGTGAGGTTTATACTTCATAGTGTAGTATCAAACTACAACTCACCAAGATTAATCTTTTGTAGACACAAGACTTATAAAAATCGTGTTTAAAAGTGATCTCATGAAAGTTTATGAACTAGCTGTTAACAGCCAGACTACCAACAGTATTTTGAGCAAATGTATTTAAATTCCATTCAGGGACTAAGGTAGTATTACCAGACTGTACGCCATTGAATTACCACACATCTAGTTATGATTGTTATGACTGTATTCACCTCTGGTGACATAGAACTCGTAATACCATATTTATTTTCTTTATCTGTAGAAAAAACATAAGGCATATCAGATGTAGCATGAGATTATTTCCCAAGAAAATTAATCTAGTAACGAACATCATGTTATCTTTATTACTTTCCATCTAGTTATTAGAAAAAATAATGAAAAACTGTTACTGATATTTGTTCTTTTGAGTTGGGTCAGAATAAGTGAACAGAAATAGGTGTTATAAGCCAACTTTCTGAGAAGAATAATGCAGAAAGCAAGAGCCCTTGTGATATTTCACGTTCTTTACTCGTTTTATCTGTATGTGCCCATGAAATGATGGATTCATGGACCTGTGATTGGTTTATTGATAGTATTCGAGATGAAGATCTTGAAATAAGATTTTTAACCTTTATTTAAAGCTGTAAACCATCATGATTGTTGACAGACCTATTCACAATAGGAATATAATCAAGACAGCTGTTTCTCAACTTAGAATGATACCTGATTAGACTGTAATAAGTATAGAAGTAAAAACATTGTAATATCCGAGTGTGATGATCTAAAATTACAAAGTAGCTGGTGAATATGCAATAACAAATCTGATGTGATGTATCAAATTTAAAACTACCCTCTTACTACAGGTCTTCCTATGTAGTCTGGGGTCAAAGGGCGTGTCATCACATTTGTAGACATGCATTCAAGTTTTAATTGAACTACTATTTTATAAATGTACATCAGAAACTTTATTATATTGTAGATCATAATTCAAATTTTAGTATTATACATTAATTAATTTCTCAATTTAAAAGTAAATATTAAAAAAACTTAAATGTACATATTTGTGTCATGTGATATGTTCGAATGCAGTTTTGATTCATATAAGATGTTTGTGATGACTAAATTCAAAGTCTGTTGATTGTTACAAATTAAAAACTCAGATTACCAATACTGACAAGCTAGAATATAAAATAAGAACCTCCTATCTTTTTTTATTTGCTGAGATAATCAATATTTTTAATAAATCAAAGCTGACTCCCTTGCTTCTCCCATTTTTGGAAATCCTTATGTGCACCTTATTTGCCCTCTCTCATTGCTTTACAATCAATTAAAACCTCAGAATTTTCCTCACCTGGTTTTCATAGGCTTTTGGAGATGGAAAGTTCCCACAATTTTCTTTTTTGTCTTAACTTGGAAGAAAGGGGTAAATGAAAATTTTGTTTAAAATATCATTTTCTTTGATCTAAATACAGCTTAGTTACTACATCTAATAAATTACAGTGGGCTTATGTGGTATTAAAATAGTAAATTATGATTTTTTTAATTTCAAAATGCACATGTAAAAGAAAATATTTTTTAATGTTTTATATCCTTCACATGAGAAATGAGACAAGGCTTAGCAAATTATAGCATGTGGCAAATGAGTACAAAGTTAGTAAGTAGAAATGATTGTTTTCTGTATTTTATTTACTGTTCTTTATTTTAAGAAAAATAGTTGAAATTTAAGTGTTATATATGCAAGTGTAAAGTATTATAACTAAGCTTTGATTGTATTTTATTACAAAATACTGGTCTATCAGGACAAAGTGTGGTTTTTGGTCATAATTTGTAGTCTTTCTAAAACAAAAAAGTGTAATTTATTTCTATTTACTAATTTTTATGGTGGTTATGAAGCCAAACCCAAACAGAGACATAATAATGAAAATAACAGATTGAAATATAAAAGTTTTTCTGAATAAAAAAAACATTTGATAACTGTCTGGAGAATATAAGATGTTCATAAAAAAATTTCATTTAAACTTGACAATTTTCTGATGCATAAAAGTATTTTTATCATAAAATTATTCAGCATGTTGAACATAGTCAGTATTTGAAAAGAAAAAGATGCACTAGAAAATCAGTACTTAAACCATAAAATTTTATATAAAAAATGTAGTATTTTGTGTCCAGAAGCTTTTTAATATTTACCAGTAATCTGCAAAATGTTGTGAAGTTACATTTACTGTATTAAAAGTTATAATATGAAAGCTATAACAAGCATGAAACAGTGATGAGGTGGGTCCATGAACCAAACCAGTAGTGAATGAGTAAAGCTGTAAATTGCTCATTATAACCAAATATAATACCATGATGAGAATTTAGCTTATTGGAAATCAGTGGAAATAATTTAACTAAATTTTGAATATTTTTTGTGTTGATGTAAGCAGTGTGAAAAAAACTTTGAAATTCTGTATCTTTACAAGTTTGAGCTATCTGGAAGTCATCAAGATACTCAGTTGAGTACTTGACAACTAGAATAAATTATAATTGAGTTTAGAATTAATGTAGTAAAGTAAATATTAATAAATTATAAAATAATTAAAAGGTATTAATGCACTATAACTGAGTGTACATTTCTTGTGCAAATTGAAGTATTAATGTGTCACACATCAATCCAATGTTTATTAATGATACTAGAAATAATGTTACAAATCAAAATAACCTTACAGAACAAGAAGGATTTAAAACTGTTCTTTATAAGTTCTTTTAGGTTTGCTTTAGACAGTGGGAATACATTTTAAATCAGTATAACAGTTTTTACAATAAAAGTTAATGCAGCATAATTCCATGCAATTTTCTTAAATTATATTTACCCTTTCACTGTGGGTATGTCAAAGTGTGCATGTCATGACCTTTTAGTGTTACTTTTGAAAATTAAACTGTTGTATTATTAACGTGTATGAATAAGCTTAGCATCAACATGTAGTTCATAAATCGAACCTTAATATTATATTTTTTATATCTTAATTTTATAATAAAACATTTAAACAAAATCCTTAACTTCCTTTAGTATGAGAATTATGACATTTGTTCTCTGGGTCTTCCCTCTTTTCTAATGTAACTACTTGCCCTCTTACAAGTACAGAATTTAATGTAAATTACTCATAATATGCATATTACTAAGGCAAAGTATAATTTTTATAGCCTTCACTCTTGTTTGTTTATGGAGCCATGGATAAGGAAACCAGTCCTACTTGGTCACAACATCTCTTTAACAAGTCGCCAGTAGTTCTCTCTGATGTTTAATATCATTTATAACCAATAGAAAGTGAGAGTTTTAAAGTTTTCTCTTACAGTATTCACATGAAGCTTGGGCAAATTTTTAACGGTTCTTATCTCAGAATTAAAAAAGCCAAATAAATTATGATAGTTATAGGATGTTATTTGCTTTGTGCAGTGTATTATTTTGTGTTTGTAGGTTCATTAGTTACATAAAATGTATTTAGTGTACAAGTACCATTAGTGTAAAAAAGGTAGACTTAACCCTCATTAACAGCTGATAAAAGAAAGAAGAGGTTACAGCTATGTACTTTAATTCTTGTATTTCATGTATATTTTTATTTATTATTATAAAGGGAACAAAAAATGGAAAAAGTTAAAATTTATCAGATAAGATAATGAAAAATAATTGTAATATTTCTTCACACAGTATGCTCACCAATATTTTGTGCATTGCTGAATGATTTACAACTATTATTATATTATTAGACATGGGTCAAAGGGCAATAATGGGTAAAATATTAATATAAATAGGTATATACCATTACAAGCTTTGAGCTATTAGGGTAAATAAATGTAGTTTTATGTAATAATTGGCAGTTATTCTAGAAATACAAAATGGTAATTTAGAATTTCTGTATGGTGGTTACAAGATCAGTCAAATCAAAAGAATGTGTATAAAGTTAAGGAAGAGAATATAATAGGTAAAGTGTGAATTTGTACTGAAAGAAATGTTTGATATTTATTTAGGAGGTTTTAGAGATTATGCAAATGAAACTTGACATTTTAGGTGAAAAAGTATGTTTAATCTTAACATAAAAATAATTTTGCACTTAGAGCAGTCAACACTGACAGTGTTCACACAAATGTTTAGTAAAAATAGTTTATTAAAAATTCTGAATGTTTATTGAAAGCTTCCTAATTTTTTATTGAAGATACACAAAACATATTAAATGTAATAGTACAGAAACTGATGGCTACTTTGGGGTTCTGAGGTCAGTGTAATCTACTGAGTCCATAGTGATAGGGTTAGATATTATTATAACATTGTAAACGTTAATAAGTTATTCACATAATGCAATTGTATTTCACTATTTTTAAGTGTTTTTTTTTCTGTTAGTCCATCTATAAAAGGAATTATGTTGCAGTGGTTACAGATATTAAAAATCTTGTATCTGTGCATTGATAAACTGATAAACCTTTTTTTCTTTCCAGCTCCATCGATATCACACTAATAAAAATAATGGTAAACACAAAAGAAATTTAGCTGTGACAACTGGAGTAATGGCTTCAATACTAGTGTCTCCTGTACTGGCAGGGATCGCTGTTGGTAAGTTCTAGATGCACCAGCATTTAGGAACATTTTCTAACTTGTTAAAAGCACACAGAAACATATACAAGAGGGAGTATCGTACAACAGAGAGAATACGATATGTACTATTATTTATCTGATGATGAGATGATGGACAATACATTGCCTGGTAGTGAGCAAACAAAGTAGAATGCAAATTTATGAACACTTGTTTATTTTCATTTGTTTAATTGTGATATTCATGTATCATATCTGTATATGATAAAATCTTTAACTTTCACTGATTTGCTTTGCCCAGCATGGCCACGTGGTTAGAGCATTTGACTTGCAATCTGAGGGTTACAATTTCAAATCTTTGTTCCACCAAACGTGTTCAGTTTTTCAGTTGTTGGGGCATTGTAATGTGATAATCAATTTTACTATTCATATGAGAAAGAGTTGGCAGTGAGTGGTGATTACTAACTGCCATCTCTCCAGTCTTTCACTGCTAAACTGAGGATGACTAGTGCAGATAGCCCTTGTGTAGCTTTGCTTTGCCCAAACTTCCAAGTAAACCAAACTGATTTACCATAGATATATTTATTAAATATTGTTTTCTTTTTCGAAACTTAATTCTTATTATCCATAACCAAATTTAGGTATTGGTGTACCTATCTTACTGGCATATGTGTATGGAGTAGTTCCTATATCTCTCTGTCGTTCTGGAGGCTGTGGTGTAACCACATCAGCATCTGGAGTGAGAATTGAATTTGATGAAGAAAATGAGCTTGGTGTTGCAGCTGGTGAGTAACTTCATACATCTGGGTTTAGTGGATGATTTGTTCCATAGTCTCTTAGAAATCTGTTTGTTTGGTAGTTCTTAGTAAATTGTTAAATATGAGTAATATTGCTTTAGCTTTTATTGGCTCTGAGATCGTAACTTGTGTATAAAAATTTAAGTTTATGGATAACACATTTTTGTTTATCATATGGTCTTCCCATATAAATATTTGTTTATTTGATGTAAGCTGTAATGTGAATATATAATTGAATCCTAAGAAGAAAATATATGTGAAGTGTAATTTTTAAAAAGAACTAAATATTTACCAAAGAAACAAAAAACATAAGTGTATTTTTCTATAAAATTAAGTTTTCACAACTTTTGTGAGAAGAAGGGGGGGACCAATTAAAAATGCAGATATTTCTGGTATTTTGCAACAGACTGCTTTTAAATTTGGTGTGTGAAGTAAGGACCTGGTGTAGCATATCCATTGAAAATATATGATAGTTTGGAGTACCATAGTCTGAGAAACAAAAGATGGAAAATTGCTGAACTCTTACTCCTGTTAATAACACAGTTTGTCTTGTAGCTGGTTGTTTAAGCTGCATGACACATTGCCATGTGTCATGATTAAAAGCTAAAACAGTCTTTATCAGATAGAATTATGAAATACAAGACTGTTATATGCTTCTTTTTAAAGAATGTGGCCACCTTATTTTACAAATTCACTTTATAATATTTTCAGTAAATAATAGTGGCATCTTACAAATTCACATTGCAAATATGATTTCTGTTTATGGTTTTGTTTGCAATTTAAATGTTGTTTGCTTAAATCTGGTTGTTATATAATGTATTCTGCATCTTTGAGACTTAAATTTTACAGTTTTGCTATGCAAGTATTATATATATACATGTAATTATTTTATTTGAATTAACACTTATAGGTTTGAATTAATCTGCTGTACAGTTTGTCAGGTTTTGCTACATTTTTTTGATTTTGAGATTGAGCTCATCCATCTCTCAATAGGCCTTTTTTTATCATTGTTCAAAATTGTAATGGATTTACACTGTTTGAAAACTTGTGTTTTAGCTATTTTAAAATTTTAGTTTTTCATTCAACAGCACTAAAGCTAATGTTTTAAGTTGATGCTTCAGAAGTACAAATTGTATTTTTCGAAAGGTATAAATTCCTTCTTGTTTGTTAATTGACAGTTCTTTGTGCTTGTATAATTGGTCACTAGATGGAATGAGTGTAGACACGGCAGTCAGCCATAGGGGAGTTAATCCTAGTATTGGAGAAGTTTCTTTTGGCATGTCTACCAGTATTAGTATGGGAAGTGGAAGCCATATGGAGAGAGTGGGACTTATTCGAGATAGTGACAGGGAAAGTGCCAGTAATACTGCTCTTGCTGGTAGCATAGCCAGTGCCTCTTTAGCAGCAGCCCAGAAGTAAGTTATTTTCTTATAATAATACTAGTATTTCTGAACATTCACAGGTAACAGTGTTTTTTAAATCATTTTTTCACTAATAATAAAATTATTAATGAAAAAAGTAACCTTATTAACCGTATCTGGACTGCAGAGGACCTTTCATTCAGGTGTGAAATGCATACCAGTATATCATATTTCAAAATGTAAGTTGCAATAATTATTATAGCTATATGAACAATTTTTGTTCGAAAATAATTAGTTTTGCAAACTGTAATATTTATTTTTTGTAATTTGCAAATTGGAAAAGGGGGAGAAAACTTCAATTGTCATTTCTCTGTGGCTCTTACACACTTGATGTTTTTTTGCACATCTCAAAGATTAGTTTTAAGAACTATCATTCATTAAGAATATAATTATCTGTGTATTTCTTTCTCAGATTGCTTTTAGTGGTTTTATCACTACAGTTGTTTAGTTTATTTCTACCCTTTTTTAATGCCACAGCAAATTATCTTAATAAATACCAATGAAATGCAACTATGAAATTGGTTATAAAGGACATTTAAATAGGCTTGGATAGAGTAGTGTGATTAGCAGTGACTAGCGGGCATGAGCAAAGGAATCTAATGGGAAGTGTAGAGAACTTAAGAACAAAAAAGAGATCTAAAAGAGATTGCTTAGTTTCATAAGGGGCTCTTTTTCGTTCCTGAAAATGCCATTGTATGCTAAATTATATCTGGCTGAAACTTACAGAAATTTTCTATGTCAAGATATGAAGTGAGCTTAAGTTTAACAAGTGTACTAAGTGACGGTAAAATATTCCACTGCTTGAAATAGTTATTCATTGAACACTAGTGACACATCCTGCTCCAGAAAGGGTTAATAATACATTTGTATATAAGATGATTATATATTTATGAGAAATGCCTAGCTGTACATTTCTTTGATATATTTTCAAATGTATGCTGGCATTCTGCCTCAGAGTTGTACTTCTCACTTACCTCCTGTTTCACATTTGTAGTAGGCATCTGTCACTGTGTATATTTTTTTCTCATATTACTGTAAACCCATTGTTGTTCACTACATGTACTTCTTACCTAACTTTTGTACTGTAAGTTATGTCCTGTCTCTGAAGTCAAACTGGGGATTGTACTTTTGTTTGCTTTATGTCTTTCTTTCCTCTTAAAACTGAAAGTTGACTTTTATATAAATCTATGTAATTTTGATATAGAGTGTATTATATTGTTCCACTTAGATTAGAAGTTCAAGCAGATGTTTCCTCCAACAAACGACTCAGTTTAAGTAGTCACAGTGAAACTGCTTCAGCTACGTTAAGCCTTAGTGAACGATCTGCAAACTTCTCTCTTAACGATGATGCAAGTACAAAAGCTCTTGCAGGGTCTCTTCTTGGTTACAGGTAAGTGCAGAAAAGAAGTTTCAACCATTCTATGTTGTAAGAGTGCAGAACATGAATATCTTGCACTTAAAATATCCCATAATAAGGTTTTTTCAACACCAATGCTGAAAAGTTGACGTAACACTGATATCTAAAGTTATGAATTTTCAATAAATTAGTATTTGTAAGATCTGAGGTGAATACGAGAATTTATTTTCATTTTTCGTGTAATGTGTATTGTAAACTTTCAATGCTGTCAGCATGTGCATTATTTTAATCAATTTTAGTAAACTCAAATTTGTGCTGTTATGTGCAATATTTAATTTTTCAGTTAAGCATGCTTTTGCAGTATTTATTTCACTTTTACATACTGCTGTCATATGCAATGTTTGAATTATTTTTAATTAAGCAGATGCTTGCATTGTCTGTGTGTTATATTTTTATCATTAATATATTCTTTTATAGGTAAATTGTAGAACTATGACCAGTTTTTAAATTTTAAAGCTTTTGCTCTTAGCTTAGGAATGGGATTTTGTTGTAAACTTTCAGAATTGAATAGGGCATAATAGGGGATTGTTAACAGACCAGTAAAATTTCTTTCAATGAGAACCAACAGTAAAATTAATTGTTCAGGCTGTTTTTCTCAGCTGAAGTTTATAAACATTGTTCGTAAGTTAACCATCTTCAGCTTTAATACATGAAAAATAATACAATAAATGTTGCAAAAAAGCCAGCTAGCCTGAAAACCATTTCTTTCTGTCTACAATAAACACAGATTCAGTGGTCATAACTGAATTTCTGTTTAAAAATTCATTGAAATTGAGAGATGTGATGACTCGTATTTCATCCAATTCTCTACTGGCAGTAGAGTAAGATTGTGGATGAAACTAAGATCCATTTACAGGTGTGTTTTAATTAAACAACTTTTTTTAACATCTTATGAAGTTTATGCAATCTTGAAGCTAAGCAGGTCTTAATGGTGATCTTATGAAGTAGCCTGTCAGTGAAGGTGTTGCACATTAGCAAAGATATAACAAAATACCTGTTACCAAATAAAATGTAATATTAAACTTGTAGACATCCACAAAGTTAGTTGTTCAGTCCAAAACAATATTTTAATATGTGGATTTCTCAATAATAGTTTTTACTTTTCTGATAATTGTGGTATCATGGAAATAACTATCTTAAATTTTTAGACTTGTTTACTGTGCTAAGTAAAGTTATCCTGTATATTTTTCTGTGCAATGTTTCCAAGTCAGTTGTTATTGTATACAGAGGATTCCCAGTTAATGTAACTTATTTTTAAATTATTTAGTGAATGTAATGTTATGCACACAATTAAGTCCTTCCAATGTATTATTCTGTGGTAAGTATTGTAATTCTTCAGATGGTTTTCAAACAAGATCCATAACTCGAGTGCTTTTGGAAACACTAAAGTTTTGAGTCTTGTTTGAAAAATGTTTGCAATTTTTTTACATGATCCTGTGTGCTAACTTTTAAATCAGAATTTAAATATTCAGATAATGTTGTCACTTACATATCACAAGTTACTCGAATATTTTTAAAAGCTTTGGTTTTTGAAGATATTAAAAGATATGGTTTTTCTTTCTCTTCTAGAGATACAGTGGAGGTCCATGTTGATGGTCAAAGTATGAATGAGGACACCTCTCTCTCCCATGTCATACCAAAAGTAGGAGGAGATACTGTTGATGTCACCTCATGTGAACCACATAATGTTGGTTCTGTGAAAATAGATGAATCTTATAATTCCTGCTGTTGTAGTGAGGATGGGGCTTCCCAAAGTGGATCCAGGAGTCTTGGTGGACATAGATCTCGCTTGTGGAGGACATCTGGACGACGACAGCAGGGGGGAGTGAACACTGCTATTGTATCTTCCAGTATTGCAGAACTTAAGCAGTCAAAAACTCAAAGAGACTTGAGAGAATATTGTGTCAGTTTCATTGATGAAAGTCCTGGCATAACTGAAGAGTCAGGAGTAGGAATATCTGTTGATGAGAGAAAGGGTGTAAGACCAAAATCCTTAGTTTCATCAAAAAGTTGTAGTATTGTTCATTCTCTTGAAGCAACTGACCAGCTATGTTGCTGTGAACTGAAGAAACTTCCCACAACTTGGGATGATTATCACATTAAAACAAGACAAAGTTCAAAGCTTACTGCATCATGTAAAAGCAATCCCAACTCTTTCCCAGAAACTCGCATACTTGCTTGTGTCGAACCACAATGTGCCAAAATAGTATGTCATGATCGTGATCAGAAAAAGGTAGATGAATATGATGATACGGCTGCTAATTCTAATTACAAACAGTGTGACAATTTTAGTGATAAAACATCCAGAGGCCTTTTTAGAAAATGCAGTGGTCAGTCTATAGCAGTCCTTCCATATATTGAGGAGCCAGAAAATAAAGTCGGGAAGAACTGCCCCGATCGGCCACGTAGTGCCCCCTATTCACTTTTGTGGCAAGAAAGTTCTCCATTGAAAGTTGATGATGATTTAAATGAAATTCAGACATGCAATTAATAGGAAATGAAATTACTGTTGCTTGTTTTGTAAGAACAGTTGTTTAAGAACACTGATTGTGTGTTTCTTAATTTTGAAAATTAGGGACTGAAGAGTGACACGTTTTTAAGAGTAAGTAAACTAGAATATAAATTGTAAAATTTTTACTGGAAACACTTCCAGAAAGTACCTGTTGAAGGGAACTTTGTAAAATTCAAAGATTTAAATTAAAATATCAATAAAGGTGGACAACTTTGGAAAAGGTACTTCATGTAACTTTGTACATGACAGTTTGTAAATATATTCATAATTAGGTATTCTATATCCAAAGTGATCTTGTCTATTTACCATGCTCATTTATCTACCTTTTCTTCCAAACAGGAGTTTGTGAAATTGCATGGATTCAATATTGTGTTAAGTGTAAGGCAGAATTATTGAATTTGCTTTATTATTTGTGAGAATGAAAAACCCCAGTCCATAAAACATATGAAATATCTGTGCTAACTTATTTCCATTTTAAATCAAAAAATAGTTGTGGATGTGTAAAATTATAAAATACACAGCTTACTTTCTGGATTTCAGTGGAAGTATTATGAGATAAATTTTAGTGAAACTTCTGATGGTGTTCCACTCCAAGTTGAAGTGTCAGTATACTGAATAGTATTTTCTATTCAGGTATTGAGTAGTTTGCCAGTGTTATTATACTGAAGCACTTATAGCATCCACCTCAGTTTTAGAGAGAAAAAAAAACACACACACTATTAATATCATTCAAGACTTACCAACTAGCAGTAGGGAACACCTTTTAGTTTTGAAAAATTTAAGATGGAGTATTATTAATAATCAACACTACTGCTTACTAACCAAAAAGTTAGATCACAGTGTTAGCATCCATTAATACCAATTAACCACCCATAAAAACACCCTCGGATTACAAAGTAAATCAGATCATTATTAACGTTAACTGCTTCTGGTTAACTACCTATAGAAACATTTATAAGTTAGAATAAGACAGATTGTTAAGTACTAATAATTATCCAACTTTGGAACCTCTTCCACAGTAATTCATTTGTGGAAATTAAGTTGTGTTAAAGCTAACAAGTCAAATCATCTGAAAAGTTACATGAGTTATGCCTTATGTTTTATTGTGTAGTAATGAGTGTTACTTCCAACTGATAACAAAAATCATACTGGTCTGCATTCTTTTAATTTGGAAAAAATCTAATTATTAATATGACTAAATAGCTTTTTTATGTTTTATTTACAGTGAATTATCCTTCCCTTGAATGAAAGTAAATGAAATAGATAGAAACTACCTGTTGTAGAAACATAAGTGTAGAGGATGACATTTTGAAATTCTTCTGCTCTATGGAATACTTTTGAAATGTCATCTTCTACACTTGTGTTTCTACAACAGGCAGTTGCCATTCATTCAATTATTCAACTACTTTTCATCAACAGTAATCTGCATGAATGATTTATTAAAGAACATCCTTGTTATTTATGTGTTAACAAACAACTTGCAGTACTGTGGAGTAATATTAAACTTTTGTTCACACATTAACAAACTCAAGAGAATAAACATGTTTTCAACAGACATTATCTTTATACATATATTTGAAATTCCAAAGTTGATAATTTTGACTCTTGAAACTTTCCAACCCACTTGTAGTATGAAATTCACACACGTGTCAAGTACAGATATGGGAGGGTCACCTAGACTCTCAAATGAAAAAAAAAAAAGCATACATAGATATATATACTTTTCAGCCAGTGTTTCTATACTGTTGATAATACAGTAGTAGATGTATTACTGGCCCTGAGAAACACATGAAAAAGTAAATGGCTAAAATAAAGTTTTTGTTGTAGTTATTATGTAAGTAGACACCTATTTTTCTCTCTCTCACTTTATTCCCAAAATGTCTAAATCCTTCTAGTAAAAACTACAAATTCTGAAAAACTTGAGTTATGACTAAATGGAACTTGTTTAAAATACTCTATTTATCAGTTATAACTTTAATCCATCTACTAAATAAAGAGCCAGCGGGTAGAGCTTGATACAAGCCCTCCTGCTTATCTGTATTAATAACTTTACACTATTGTACATTGTTGATATGCAGTAAAGCTAAAGAAATGAGTTATACTACAGATCTCATCAAAGGTAAAATTAAAAATATAATCTTCGAACTTAAAAATACAACATGTATATTGCATAACACATCACTGTTATAAAAGGCCTAAGTGTATTTCTTTAATTTATTGACTTGAGCTGTACTGAGAAGCCTTGAATAGGCAACTCACAAAATACATTATACTTTTGTGTCAATATTTTTAACTCTACTTTTTGTGAAATGAAAAATAAAACTGTAATATAATTATAATATTATTATTGCTTATAGTATCAAATAATAAATTAGGGACAATTATTTGCACACCTAAATTAATTTAGATGCAGTTAAAAAAAATTGAAAGCCCAATATGTAAGAAATGATTTAACCGAATAGAACATACTGAAATTTTCCTACCTACCCGAGGAATATTAATAATGTCACCTTAATAGTAGTGTTCTGATAATATAGTAAATATATGTCACTCTACTTATATGCAACTTTGCAGCAAAACTAACTTGGTATAAAATCTGTGTATTAGAAGCTAGATAGTCAGTTCTCAGTATCTGCATAACTTGGTATCATGATGGAAGTCAACATTCCTGTAAACTTATCGTTCTGTAAATATTGGAAGAAAGCATTGTGTAACAAAAGACCGAATTCTTCTTGATACTGTTTTTTTAATATATTTATATATATAATATATATTCTTGGGAATACTTTATTGAATATATGTGAATCTTCAAATTTCTTTTCAGTAGCTGTAATGTTGTAGTCAGGGTAAGTTTGATTTCTAAGAATGTTTTATATTAGATACATTTCACTAAGCAAACTACAGATTAGAAATAAGCCTTGCTCAACTGTTGTGACAAAGTTTGTTCAGTAATCTGTCAAATTATCATTACATAAATGTTATTTAAATCTTCAATTATTTTATAAGTGCAAGTTATTGGTTGAAAAAAATGTGTGCAGCTGGCATGTTAAGGTCTAAACTAAACTGTTTTTACATGCCTTTTCATATGTGGAGTTAGCTATCTAGTGATTCCTAAAATGTTTTTTTTTTTGGTTTTTTCACTTTTAATTTTAAAGATGTGTACTTTCATAATCAGCTAGAAATTTGAAAAATCAGATAAACTTTGCTATATATAAAATCTTGATTTTGCAATGAAATTTCTATAATAATTTTTATAAGAAGGGGATTTTGCTACAATTAATCAAGTTAATATAGTAAAAGGCATAAATTGTGAAAGTTCTGCCCACTTTTCAGGAGTACAGAGCCCCCACTTTTCCTCATCATAACATTTTATCTTGCACCTTGTGAATTAAATGTAACTATCCATATAAGAGAAAACAATTTTTTTAGATTTCTGTTTCTAAAAAGCTGTTCATAAAAATCTTTTCATCTATCAATTTTTCATAAAATGTGAGATTGATGATGGCTTTTTCTGGGTGACTCACCAGGTTAACTTTTGTTTCTCACGTATTACCTAATGGGCTTTTAATTAATATCGATTAGTTAGTAAAATGATCTGGAAGAGGCACTGACATTTTGTTTACCAGTTCACAAATCAGACATGATGCTGGATATTATTAAGACCAATTGTAAGGAAATAAAAATAGTTATAAGTAGATTATGGCCAATAGCTTGTTGCACATTTTTGTTATACATCTTTCAGTGGGCTTTTGTAAAGTTTAATTAATACCTGCCACATGAACCAGCGTGGTATACTGATCTAGACTTTTAAAAAGAAAATTCATTTTAAAAGAGTTTGGGCTGTTTTAATTAGACAAAAAATTGTAAAGTAATTTTGAGATTGAGGTCACTGGACCAGACCTGTCACCAGGAGAGCTTCTACTAAAGTAAAATGATGTAGCATTGAAACATAATTAAAATGTTCCAGATGTAGTTGTGATTGCTATAGCTTAAGTGTAACAATTAGGGTAAACTGTCAGTCCAAGTTAGGTGACAAAAGGACTTAAAAGTGAGTTGACAGCACACATAAGTATTGTTTTACTTTTTTTTTTTATATCTCCAATAGGGGTATTTGAATTGTATATAAGAAATCATTAATTTTAAAATTTTGTGAAACTAGCAAAGTAAAGCCTAAAGATGCAAGATTACAACTGAAGCAGATTCTCAGTACATTGATTACAAAATAATTTCCCTAGTTATTGTAAAATGAAGTGTAATTTTTGGATGGTAATGCTCATGATGGTGTCATTGTATAATCCATATAGCTCTTATCATTGTTTTAATATATATTTTTTATTTTATTGCAAGGATTATATTGAACTTCATTGAGATCTATCAAAATCACCTATCTGTTGATCATCCTAGACTCAGCATTAAAAGGTGATATGCTGGGTTGTGTGGCAGGTGTTAAAATAATTTTTTGTGGTTTGTTTTCCCATTGAATAGTGGGAAATAATTAGTCATAATCTAAAATTTAATACTAGACAAAGAAATATGGCAATTCTTGGAAATTAAAACCTGATTGTATATTAGCTTTGAGCATGTAATTTGTGGGTTTTTTTTCCTGGAACTTTTGTAAGTAATTGGCTAACAACTTCCTCTTAGGCTCTACTGCTTTATTGAAAATATGGAATTTATTTTCATCTGATGAATGTAAAGTTACTGCACACTATCATTAAGGAATTACACAAACCCTTTTCAAACTAGGCACAAAGGAATATCTGTAGACTTGCACTACTAGAAGTTGGGTTTTGATACTCATGGCAGGCAGAACACAACATAAACTTAAAGAAATTAACTAAAATATCTGATTGTTTGTCTATTGATGACCATTACTTTTTGGTCTGATGTTTTGCATACATTTAAAGGATATCATGAATAAGTTAGAGTATCTCTTTCTTTCGTAACATGAATTTGTATATTTCCAGTATTAAATAATGTTTACCTTCTAGACAACACTGGACATAACAGTCATACTGTTTTGTACATTTTATGTACTTAGGTGTGGTGCAATAAATTTGCATCTAAACATGCTTGGTGTTAAATACCAAGTCATAAATGTGCACATTGTTCTCCAGAAATTGGATAAAGAATAATCTTTTACATTGATATTATGTATGTTCTTACCAATAACATCCGTGGTGGTCTCTTTTAATACCAAGTTAACTTTATTTACCAGCTAATTTGTTATCCCCATTTACACTGTGGGGTGTTTAATGCTACCATTGTACATGTCATCATAACATATTTTTTTGTTGTTAAGCCAGCCTCACAATCTATTGTAATTGGTGTTGGAAATTGTACCCAAGCTCAGACACCCATGTCATGAAGTAAAATGAATTGTTTTACAGAAGCTTAACAGCTTTACAGAACTGTTTATAGTATAAAGCTATTGAAAACTTGAACCTAACTTTTGTGCTGACAAATGTATTAGCATCAAAATATCTATCTTTAGTAACAAACACTGTGTTAGTGGGTTCACTTTATTTCTCCTTTATTATTGAGGACTAATTTCCATTTGCAGTATCCAGATTTAAAAAAAAAAAAAAGGAATGATATTTTTACTTTCTTTAATGCATGGTTTTAGAAAAAAAAAATGTATACCGTCTTTTTCTTGTGATGAAATGGTCTGAAACGTTACTGGAGTTCACTGAGTTAGGCCTCCAGTGATACCTCAATTCTCTTGGTGTAACCTATGCGCTTTATTGCAATGAAAATGTATTTTTGGAAAAGCTGATGCTTGTAATAAAACTTTTTTTGACTGAACTTCTGCAAGTAATTTTTACATTTCAACTTATCTGTTACAATGAATATGAGATGTAAACATAAATAGAAATTTAATATATCAAACTATACATTAGTTGTGTTTACACAAACTTATAGTTTTATCTTTTATTTTTTCCTTTTTTCTTTGAGCGCTCTGCCTGTCTTCTTCGCTGGTGAAACTGCATACGAGCTTTCTTTTGTCTTGCCTTCAGAATTTCTTCAGGACGTTTTAACTCACGTTTGTAGTTTGATCGGCCCTGGCCTAGCTTGTGCGGTCGGGATGACTTTGTAAATTTACCTGCCAGTAATTTAAATTAATTAATTTTCCAATAATATATGTTCTAAAACATAACAATAACATGAAAAATTATATTAACAAAATAAGATAAGATTAGTAATTATATAATCTTACAAAATATTGATAACACTGGGTGAATAATTAATCAAAAGACACCTTATTTACTTTAAACACTAAAATAGTTCACTAATTTAGTTGATTGGACAGAATTATATTTCAATATGAAATTTTTTTTACACCTTGTTTATTCATTAATAATCTTTAGAATTTACACATTTTAAACACAGCAGTTTATAGGATCATTAAACAATTTGAAATTGGTACTGTTACATTAAAAGATAATGTGCCACAAATACTAAGGAAAACTGATAATTAACACTAAGTTTTAGCTTATCTATAAACTTTTTTTTTTTATCCACCAGTATAATTCGAACCTCTAAAGCAGTTTGCTTTCTTATATTTTATATTAAAAAATTTCACTTAATGAATTGATGTCTTGTACCTACCATAAAGAACAAGTAAAGCTGCTTCACTAACCTTTTCCCACTGGTGTATGCGACTTAGGAGTAGGATCAGTCTCTTCATCATCATTTCCTTGTTTATCAATCTTATACTTTTCTTTCCACTGTTGGTAACTGATCAAAGTTAGGGTTGTCAAACCCGATTTGGTGCCTTGTTCACAAACCAACTTTTTCATCTAATGCTTTGTATTTGTGTAAACATGAAAGTTTCATCCAAACTTTACACAAGACCTAAAATATCTGGATTTTTACATTCATCACCCTATTTAATATTAGAGCCTTCTTTCAAAAATTTTTCTCAATTACATAAAAGTTATATTTATTATATTGCTTATATGATTGAATGTACTATTCTGGACAATCTCCAAAGCTATTAAAACTTTCAGTCATTATAAATATGAAAAGTAACCCAAATTTAAAATCCCTTAAGATGTCTGATATGTTCATTCCAATAATAAAGAATCTAGTTTACACTAAGAAAAATCCTTTTGCCTTTTTTTTTTTTTTTAAAGTTTCACATTCTTATGGTCAAGTTTGATAAATATATTTTGAAAGATGTTGATTAGATACATCAGTACATGTAAAGCAACACCTACAACAAATCTCTTATAACTGTAAACTTTTATTCCACATGTAACTGTTCTTTAGAAACATTTAGTGACAATTATATTGTATTATTCTGTCAAAGACAATATCTTGTAATCCTAGGATGTTAATCACTAGAATGAAATAAGAGTCAATATAAATATTCAACAAAAGATACATGGTAGACTTGTAAGAAGCTGGAATCCAAACTCCACTTTCAGTTTTAATTTTCTTTTTCCTGGGATCAGTGCCCATGTCTTTCACAAACTTTTTCTTTCGTCGATCCCTAAATAGGACAAAACACAAAATATACAAATAGTTAATGTATCAACTACAAAATTCATACCTAATGTTTTAAAATAAAACAATTTTTAATTTCTCCACACTATACCAAGCAAACAGTGTGATTAGAAGTTTAAATTATATACAGGTTAAAAAGTGCAAGCCATGATGTTTTGTTAGTTTTCAAAAATTTATACTTATTATCAGTCTATGTCAGTAAAGTCTGCATCAAAACCTAGTTTATTATTCAAATTTTAATTTCTTTATTGCCAAAAATCCTACACTGTGTTGCACAGCATGTCCCCTTGTCTTATTTGTCAATTTCTATTGTATTACCCTGACATGCAAGGTTTACAGCAGTTAACAAATTTGAAACTCAAATTTCAGTCACAAACAAGATAAAATATAAAATAAGAACCTTTCACCTTTTTGATTTCCTGAAGTATCAATATATTTAGCAAACCTACCAGAGTACTCCATTATTTAGAAACCTCTTCACTACTCACATCTACTTCTCTTAAGTACATGTTTGTAATTAATAGCAAGAGCACATTCCAAAGGACATAAATCTGATAATAGCTTAAAAGAACTAAAACAAGGGTTTTACTGAAAATTTTGTAGTCTGACTAAATTATTGCTTTATATGGAAATGAGATTTAACTTACAAAAAGCTTTGTTAGAAAGCCAGATAAATTAGTTATTTTGTGTTTACTATTCAATTTTTTGTTTATGTTTTGATTGTTAAAATGCACCTTTGAAGAATACAAAAATTAGTGTCTCTCTTCCCACTTGAAAAAAACAAAAACTTATAGCAAGTAAAGGTGCGAGCAGAAATCAGTTTTGCAAAACTGTAATAAAAATCATTCTTTGTCTATATGTATTTTTATCGCTCTCTGTTTTAAGAAAAAAACTAAAAATTAGTAAATAGTAATAGATAATTTTATTAATAAAAATAATTAAAAATTCTTATTTTCATCTGCTAAAGACTTATAATATTAAATAAAAGCTTAAAAACCCTCATGCATCCACATAAAACAGGTATGGATTGTCATGCTGATGGACATGAGGACAGTGTAGTCCATTGTGGCAGCCGTGAAAGGGTTAATCTTTCCTTTACTTTTTAAATACCTTAGCTTGACAATACCAAACTAGAAAATCTGCAATTGAAAAATACCATTTGGTAATTCCTTTGTGTTTCATAAAGTTGTCCTCATCTCCAACAAGATCCAACACAGCACCAACTGCTTGCCGATCAAAACTTTTCTCAAGTTCTAGCCTATATTAAGTAAATAAAAATGAAGACATGTTGTGTCAAGTCTACAAACATAAAAATGATACAAAACTTGGAGAAATAAATAAAAATTAAGCACACTGAAAAAAAGTTAAAAACTAGACATTCTGCAACAAGTACATTACCAAGGAGTTACAAGGCTTGCTGATTATACAACTTGCACTAAATTTTCAGTGTTCAGCAATACTTAGGTATAAAACTACACAGAAAAATATTTAGGTCCCTTTTAATAATAAATAAAAATGGTATAGAAAATTTTAATAACTAAATTAAAGTACCAACTTACAGAGAGAGAAAGTTCAATTCGCTTTTATCCAAATTATAGTTGAGGATTTTCACATAAAATTGTATCTATTACAATTACTCATAAATAATATTAAAATAATTATTCTTTAAATCTATGCACACTGTTGTTTTAAACCTTACACCATAAAAATGTTAATTTTTTAATTCTTATGAATATTTGAATAAAAATTATATATCTCACCCCTTTTCTGTCTCATGATCAGCTTTCTTGTAAGGCAAATAAAAATTATCATCTCTGAAGCTCTTCTTTTGCAGATTTTTGTTCTTTTGTGGGTTTCCAGATATTTGGTGTTTTTCTAGCTGTTTTTGTCGGCTCCCAATAATAACAGTGAAAACATTCTAAAGAATGATTTTATAAATTTTGTTGATGTTAAACCATTGGAATTTGTAATAATTTACTAAAATACTTCTTACAAATTACCTAATGATGAACAACTGGTGATCTTTCATTCACAATTTGTTAACAGACAGACAGAAAACGGAGTTATAATTTATTATGTAAAATTCCAAGTCACTTTTGAAAACATTAATAAACATTTGTATACAGGGACATAGATACTGGGGGGATAGAGGTACACATTCCCCCTTCATTTTAGGTGGGGGGTATGGTGCATACAATCATCCCCCCTTCAGTTTGATCTGTTGAATTGTTTTATTGCATCACAGGCCTACGAATTGTGTGTTTGTTCTTGTGATTCTCGTGTTCCTATCAATCAAATTACATAATTAGGCCTAGATGTAGGCTTTTTCAGTAGCCGAAATGTACATCTTTAATATAGGTGTGCTTCTAAGCTTTTCAGTCTAAGCGATAGTTCTTAAGTATCAGTCAGTAAACCTAAGTGTACATGCAAGTATCGTGGCAACAAGATTACTCTCTGACTGCATGTTTATAGCTTTCAGGTTCATGTAATCAGAGATTACCAATTTGCAAATTGAACAGTCCACATAAGTGGTTGCAAAATTCATGAGCAGGTGAGAGTGAGACTGAAGTGCAATTTGCTACATTTACAACAAGAATAAATAGCATACATGAACAATATTATATGGAATTTTGCACCAATATAATACAATCAAAATTTGAAGTTATTAAAAATGTATGCCACTCTTCCATTGACCTTTACACCCCAGATATCCTTAACTGCATGATATTTTGGGGTCTTATCTTCAGTTTTCTTATTAAGCTACTTTATGTTACAAATCTTTTTTTAGTTCATTAAACATACAATATTTAGTATGTGAAAGGCTTATAATGTTTAAGGAAAGACTGCCAAATTTTGCAAAGATATGCACATAATATCAAATCTATGAAGACTTTATGCAAGTACAAAAAGGTCACTTGATTGCTCAAATTGACTAAGTCAGTGTGGAGAGCATTAGGCTGTTCAGGTAAACTTACTTTCACAGCGTAAAACTATTGTACTGAGTTGATTGCATATTATTTCACATAGTGCTGATAAAATATCGAAATATTACAGTAACTCAAAATCTATAAATGGTGGATACATTCTGCCTGCATTTTTGAAATGTGCTTCATTAAATTACCCTGAATTACTTGAGTTTTGTTTGATGTTAATAAACTGATACATAAAATGCAATTTCTTAATGTTGTGGTTATATTCTATGTTTCTGTCTTCTGTATTTGCTAAATAAAACCTACATACAAAAGGGCTGAAAAATATATAAATGTTACTCAATTCACCTGAATATCATCATCTTCTACACCTGGTGAACCATGTGTTTCCTTCTCCTTTTCTATAACTTGTAACTGTTGTTTAGTACGAGCTTTATTAATCACTTTTTCATGATAATTCCTTTTACACTGCATTACATCACGAGCTTGGCTTTTAGACGTTCGACCAATCTCAAAGATTGTCTATAATCAAAGATAAATAAAACTAAGTATGCTAATTCCTAAAAACCTCAAAAATACAACAACAAAAAATGTTCATATGCACAGAATCTTCAAAATTTTAAAACAACTGAGCAAAGTACATCTCCAATGTATTACCAGAAAGTAATTTTTGACAAAGATAGTAGCTAAATATTACACACATAAACTTGTGTTACTCATCTCTAGTATGTGATGTTTCAATACAATAGGTTTTTATATTAATATCTGTTCTCAAACCCTAAGTTAACAGTCACTTAAATGACTCATATTTTTTCCTTACAAGTCAGTAACTTCAACTTTAATTTAAAAATATTTTCACACAAAACTTACTTTAGAATTCAATTAATAATTTCTATTTCACCAAAAATATACTTTTTAATATTTATCTAACACTAAATATATATTTCTTTGTGTAACATTTTACAAACACAAGCAATAACTTTTCTTATAGAACAGTTTTAATTAACATTCAACAACAGATTTTTTAAAACATTTTTTTCACGTTTATTAGATAATAAATGTTTCACATACAACAATTTTAGCTTTATTGAAAATTAAATTTTTCTAACAGGATAGGTTTTGTCAGCATATGTTAAATAATAGAAAATAAATATACAAATATGCATCAAAATGCTTTTTAAGTCAAATTTTGTGACTTAATATATTGAAGAAAACAGAGTCTGTATGACGAACAATCCAATAAAAATGCAGATAAACTCAAACCAACAATTATTTTAACTTTTGCCCACAAGAAAATAATTTTGACAAATTATGGCTGCAGGTTACTATTTCATTCAAACACCCTGTACAAGTAGTAAAATTCCAACAGTTTAATGTAAATAAACTTATTTATTTAGATAAATAAATTAATTTAAATTAAGCAAAACTACCATATCTATACTTGATATGTCAGCATATCAATGGAGAATGTAGCAAATGACAGAGGGCATATAACTTTGTGCAACCAAAGTTTTGTTTCATGACTTTTCTACAAAGCTGACACTTAAATTAGCTGTACATAACTGTCTAAACCAAAACACTAAAGGAAAGGTAGCTAGTTCACAGCACCCTTAACTCCAAGACATGGAGAACATTTTTTCAACAACAGAATCCAAATTACAAACCCATAGAATTAATCTGGTTACACTAAAATCAAGAATTAACCATGTAGCCAGAACATGAAAATGTAACAGATAGTCTTCTCTTATTTTCAACAGAGGAAGACATGGATAGCTAAACATAATCATAGGCTACAGGGGTGAAGTTCCAGTTCTTTGAATTGCATGTAGCTTTAAAGATGAGGTGTTTAACCTACAAACTAAAATGAAGCTGAATATATAAATTTTTCAACAGTAAAATTTAAATAAGAAAATGTTTTCTAAAGGACAGAGGCGTAGATTTTTTACACCCGATGAGGGGGGGATGATTTTTGCAACCACTTATGTAGACTGTTTAATTTACAAATTAGTAATCTCTTTCCATTGAAGTGAGATTCATTTAGTCCTCTAGTCTACACATTCCCAAACTAGACCTCCTTTGTAATAATCTGTTTATGAATTCTTTCATAAGCTCTTCTATATTTATCTTGTTGATCTCATCTTTGTGAGTGTGATAAACTGCCACATGGTTGAGGCAGCACTGAAATTTAGTTGACCTTAACCACGTCTTCACATTTGCAGCTGGATACTGGACATACAAGCAAAATTTTCATGAGAAGAAACACTTCACTAAACATCTGCTGGCTTTTTTCATGCATTTTACAGTAAGCATCCTTTGCACCTTTCAGAGATACTGCTTTTGTTGTTCCTTTGAACATAGGCAACTGAAACTTGAGCTGTTTTGCAGAGATTTCTCGATAGAAGTTTATAACCAAGTTGTCAATCTTGCCAGCTGTGATCATGTTCTCAAGTGCCAGATATTGCCTCAAGTCATTGTTGTCTGCATTGAATCTAGTGGTCAGATGTTCTATGATTGTGTCCACAAATTCAAAATATTGGCTTCTGCAAAATGGTGTGCTGAACCATCACCTGTGATCCTTCTGTGGGGTTTGCAAATGCGTGGTAGTTCAACAGGCACCAGATCTAGGGAAGTTACCTTTTTCTCAGCTTCATCAAAAATCTTGTTGTAATTTTCCTCTGTTTGCAATAGCTGCAATTGCTCAACTGCCATTGCAAATGCTTCAATTATGCCACATACTGTCGCTGATTTTGCTTAGAATGCACAGTTTAGTTCCTCTAATACAGCTAATGGATGCTGAGCCATCAACAATCCTAAAACTGTCTTTCCTTTGTCAAATCTGTCAGGCAGACCTTGTGCTTTCACTGCTACATCTGATTTCTCATTTGCTAATTCAGACAAAGAATCAACAATGTCACTGTAGTAATCATTAGCACATGTGATTGCAGATAGGCAGTACAAGTGTTGGACACAGTGGACGGATGTATTTAATTGGACCATTGTGGCTGTCTGACGCTACATTTCTTTCAAAGACTGTCTAGTATTTGCCTGACCTCTGAAGCAAGACACCAAGTTCATGTACCCATTGGATAGAATCTCGAACACATTCACAAGCTTAAACTGCCTGTTGCATTATTAAATTAGCCTTGTGTGCTCTGCAGTGAAAAAACAAAGCTGAAGGTTGCTTCTCTTTTATTTTTGCCTGGCACCCACTGTATGCATTACTCATGTTAGTAGCTCCACCATAAGTTTGTGCTCTTAACCCTGACAGAAGTAAATTGAGTCTAGTCAGTACATCAAGTATAGTCAAGGATATTGTTTCACCAGTTGTATTGGAAACACTGTACAAAAAAAGAAATGTCTTATGGACATCAAGATTCTCATCTATGTATCATACACAAATTGCTTCCTGTTTAGCACCTGTAACATCTTGGGTGCCATCAACCATTAATGCAAAGATTTTACTTTGCTGCACTTTGTGTGCTATGTTCCTCAGTATTTGATGGCTGAACATCTCCATTATTTCATTTTGAGCCTGGGGTGATCTGAATATGGCTTTCTTTGACCAGTAGGCCATCAACTCAGGATCTTCCTCTTCCAGGAGCTTCATTAACTGCAGGAAGTTCCCCTCCGTATCAGTATGTCCACAATGCTAAACCTTTATGCAGTAAGAAAAGTAAGTTTCTGAATATTTTGGCTAGAATTCTTTTGCATTCTTCCTGCTGCTTCTTTTCCATCATGTAGCTAGACAGTCACTGGAGTTACATCAAGTGAACCTTCTGGAGATATAGTGAATCTGTGCTGAGAGTTGAATTGGTGTTCATTGAATTTCTGTTTTGCCTTTTTCCAGTTGCAAAAACCAGTTGATATGAAGGTATACTCCACTGGCCTCTCCAATTTCCCAGTAAAAAGGCCTCTATTTTCCACCTTGGCACAATGAAAGCATAAGACTTTTTTGAGCCTGATTGTTGAGGTGCAGCCATGGAAACTCAAACCACTTGCCCTAGAAGTTAATATTTTGATATGGATGATATGCCTTTCCACACTCTATCTGTGGAGTGTCAGATTTTTCATTACTGCACAAATCTGTTTCACAATTATCTGATGGTTCATGATGTGCAATAGTTGCACAAGCATTTTCAGACTTGTTCTCTGATGAACATGGTATTTCCTCTGTATGGCAAGTTTCTATTCCTTTGCTTAAGGTTGTTGGATTATCTGCATCTGCATGGTCACTTATAGTACTAATAACTAGCTTGCAGAACTGTCTAATATCAGAAAGTTTCATATGCTTGCTTGTCAAAATTGGAATCTATTTCCCAGATGACTCCAAAGGCTAAAATATAGTCTTTATTGAAAATTTCTAACATACAATGAATGAAGATAGAACAGAATAGAAGAAAGACTGAATTGTACAATATATTTAAGTCAAATGAGCGAACCTCACAGTGAATACCGAGCCGACTGACTGCCTGGGCATCACTGGGACAACACAAGTTTCTCTAAAAATACTTGATCACAAATATATTATATTCTTGTTAAAGCTCATCAAAAGGCAAACACGTTGTGATATAATGTCTATAAGCACGTCTATTAAATAAAAACACCAAAACAAAAACCAGCAATACAATTCGAGTAGAGGCTTCAGGCCATTGAAATTGCTCTTTTTGTGTTCTAATTATACAAGAAAATACAATATTTTTACTATCTATGGCAAGAGAATATATTGTTCTTTTACCATAAAGCACCAGCACATTATTAGAGGGCTGTAATAATCTGAAATTTCATGGATTAATGAGGGCCACAAACACAGTTCTAATAAGCCCTGTTGTAAAATTGAGGCTCAGAGTAAATTGAGAGGAGGGGGTGATGTAAGGCACGTCTGGATCCGAGCGGCCTGAAACTCTCACTAACTGTACAACAAACATACACTATGGTCAGTGGCTTCAGCAGCTAAGGAGAGTAAGGCGTTCGAGAATAAAACTAGCTAGACATGTATAAGAACAAATGACGGAGGAAAACTGCACAATATACACACAAGCTTGTTGCAGCTACAAACTATAAATGGCCTGCCAGATCTAGATCACAGGAGTTTGTGCTTGGGAGTAATATTTTCGAATTTCATGCTCTGTTCACTCTGTTTTGATGAAAATTTTACTTCATCTTACACTACGTAAGATAGATTCTGTGATAACGCTTCCAAGCCTTGCATGTATACTTAGGAATACTGACTGATACTTACGAACTATCACTCAGATCGAAAAGCTTAGAAGCACACCTATATTAAAGATGTCCATTTTGGTTACTGTAAAAGCCTACATCAAGGCCTAATTATGTAATTTGATCGGTAAAGACACGAGAATCACAAAAACACACAATTTGTAGGCCTGTGATGCAATAAAACAATTCAACAGATCAAACTGTAGGGGAAAATGATGACTGTATGCATCATACCCCCATTGAAATGAAGGGGTGTATCCCCCATCCCCCCAGGATCTATGCCCCTACTAAAGGACATCATAATATTCACACAATAAACATATAATTACACTGGTTTACAAAAAAATATTTTTTGTCTGAGGCAAGAATGTGAAGAGGTGTTTTTTACTAATTTGGCTGTGCTGAATTCAAATTTATAAACACTGTTGCTCTATCACCTCTAGTTTTCTGGCTTTTAAATAGTCTCATTTTAGTATATACAGAGAATATACATGCTTATTTCAACAGTTTCAGCAGCTTATTACAGATAAAACAGGATAGATAAAGAACATTGACGGAATAAATATACTTGGATGACACAACGTACACAATTCATAGTACCGCAGACAGTTAGAAGTGTGTTTTCTTAGATGATCTGGTGTATTTTGCCTCCGGGATGTCACGCAAGAGCATCCAGCAGAAGTCTCCCATCATGCTGGGGTTCCACTTGCCTTGGTAGTTGCTCTCCATCTTCATAATGTCTTAGTGGAATCTTTCTCCATGCTCATCACTCACTACTCCAAGGTTTGGAGGGAAGAAGTTGAGGTGGGAATGGAGAAAATGAATTTTGAGTGACATTCGGCATCCCATATCCTCACAAGTCTTTAGCAACTTCTCAATACAGGCTTGGTAATTTGGTACACGTGTGTTACCAAGGAATCCACTACAGACTGACTTAAATGCTTCCCATGCTCTCAGTTCCTTTAGGGTAAGAAGCTCCTCAAAATCAGTATCCTTCAACATTTCTCGGATTTGAGGTCCAACAAAGATGCCCTCTTTGAGCTTAGCAGCACTGAGACCTGGGAACACAATAGACAAGTGTTGGAAGGCAGCACAATTTTTGTCCATGGCCTTCACGAAATTCTTCATCAAACCAAGCTTCATGTGAAGATGAGGAAGAAGCACCTTCTTCATGTCAACCAGAAGATTCTCCTTGACGCTGTGTTCACCAGGAACGAAAGTGCTTCTAGACCCCCAGTCTTTCTGCTTGCAATGCTGGGATACAGCTCGACTATCCCAGAGACAGAGAAAGCAACAGTACTTTGTGAAGCCCGCTTACATACCCATAAGAAGACCAATGACCTTGAGGTCCCCACACAGACTTCACTGGTACTGGTTGTACTTTACAGCTTCTAAAAGAAGCTCCATATTGTCATAGGACTCCTTTAGTAAAAAAACAAAGTAAAATTAAATCATATGTAAGGTAATAATAATTATGTGCGTCGTTTGAAATTGTAATACATATATATACCCAACAGATTGTGTAACACAATTGTCGAGGGACACCAACCTCCTGCGCTGACTGCCAGTGCACTACTGGCTGTTGATTGAGACGTGTTGGCTACACTTAACTGCCAAAATCCGTCTTGACATATAGCTATACATATAATGTAATGCTATCACTTACATTTATTGCATAATAACTAAAAAAGAAGACACAAGTCACACAATATTAGAAATTAACCCTGAATGCATATACCCCTTTATGTACAGTATGTGTACAAAATGTACAGTATGCATATCTAAAAAACTAGAGGTGATGAGTAAAAAGGGATTTTAAATTTGAATTCAGCACCCCCCAAATTAGGTTAAAACAGCTATTTTTGTGCTTGCCTCAATTTCTTTGTAAACCAGTGTTATTAATGGTACAGAAAATCCTTTGTTCTTCATTTACCATTACTGATGCATAGCTTAAAATTTAAAAAAATTAGTCTGAAGAAAAATTATTTTGTTAATGGTAATCCAATAAACACAAAGTAAGAATGTAGATTTTTATTTATAATGAAGCCCAGAGCTACACAATGGGCAATCTGTGCTCTGCCCACCACAGGTATCAAAAACCCAGTTTTATCAGACATACTGCTGTGGCACTGGGGGTGGAAAATGTAGAAAAACAGCTTTTTCTCCAATGTTTATCCCTGCAGAATAACTACTCCTACATTAGAAGACATATCTCAATACCTGTAATTACTTCAGTTTAAATACTCAACTTTTTTAGTACTATATGCATTATCAGTAAATGTAAAACAGCATGTAATTAATGTATCCAGTTTTTACTGATGGAGAATAAAATTTTAAATCAAAAAATAAAAGTGCATCTTTATCATGAAAACAATATTTTGTGTAACCACTGAATATAATGCAGCAGACATCAGAAATTTTCCACTGCAACAGTATATTTATCTAAATAAATTTATGACATTAATTACATACAAATTATAACATGTTTGACATTATTTCTAAAGCGAAAATAAATTAATTTAGTTGTTTTGATAACATTGCATTGTAGAATTAACCACATCTGGTCACTACCATAATTACTAATTATATTAAAAACTTACATTGTTTGGTCTATACTTCTTCATTCCTTCTAAAATATTTTCTCGCTGTTCTTCAAGGTGGTTTGTCTTTGCTAAAAAAGATGTCAAAAATATAATTAATAAATATTAACAACCATCTAAACAGCATATCTAGTACTGCACTAAATTGGAAAATTTAACAAATTCACAAAGATGTATCATGTATCCCCTCTTAAATTAACTAATTAATTACTGTACAAAATTTACTGACTACTCAACTGCACATACAATCTTTAAACTATATTTGTAGTTTGCAACAGAGGTAGAATATTTAGTTACATTAATCAGCACAAAGCTACACCATGGACTATGTTATGTGTCCACTGCAAAAATTGAAACCTTACAGCTGAACTACTTGTGGGGTTTATTATCTGTAATTTCATAGTTTAGCCAAATAAAACCTCTAACTGCTCTACAAGAAAAGATATCTAGTTTTATTAATATTTTATTACATATTGTATAGAATTCTAGCTATATAAAATGATTAATTTCTCTACAAGATACCTAATTATATTAATATTTCATTATACAATATTATTTAGTATTCTAGTTATATACATCATTTTATTTCTCTACAAGAAGATATCGGTGTATATTAATATTTTATTACATAGTTATTTACTACTCTAGCAAAATAAATTCAATTTATTTGTTATAGATAAAATATCTGGGTATATTAATATTTTTTTACATAGTTATTTACTACTCTAGCAAAATAAATTCAATTTATTTGTTAGAGATAAAATATTTAGTTACATTAATCTCCTTTTACAGTATTTGTAACTTAGTGCTTTTGCAAGATATCCTTTAACTGCTAGGCATCAAAAATAAATTATATTTATTAATCATTGGTTATATATTTATAGTATAACATTCTTGCAGAATAAGTCTTATTTGGTCTTTTCCAGAGAAAATTTTTAATTACATTAATATTTTATTATATTGTCATTTATCATTTTACTTTTCAAACAATAATTATTTCTTCTGGTTTGAACAATATCCATAGATGCAAATAAACAGCTATACCATTAACAATTTTTCATGCTCAACCCACAAAATCATCTACATTAATAACAATCACAGATCTGACAAACTTACTGTTCTCTAGTAACAGTGATAATATTAAAATTTTCTGACCTTGAAAGAGTGGATGAATTCCAATAGCTGAATTCATAAGTTCCTTCATCCTTTTCACCGATTCAGTTGCAGGTGCTGCTCGAGATTTGACATACTGTTTGTAAGCATTTTTACAAACATTTACCAGGTTAGTCTGAAAAATATAGAAGAGAATGTTTGTAAAATACTACACTGTTTGTGTTGTAACAACAAACCAAACCCAGCATTATGAGGTCATGGCATTGCCTCAACTTAATTGTAAGAACAGAGTCACATCTCTAACAGGTATTACACATTTAAACAAATCAGCCAAATTGCACATTAAGAGCAAAAAAAGTTTAAGAAAAGAAAACGCAATGGTGAAAGAAAATGCCAAAAAACTATCAGAACATGAAATTTGTAGAGATTAAGACAAACATTGTTGATGACAACATACGATTGAAACTTGAACTTAGTTTTAAAACCAAAATCAGTTGTACAAATACTTTGATAAGGCTAAATTTGCTCACTACATCATAGTTCAATAACCTCTCCAGAACTTCTCCTATCAATGCCATTTCTAATTTATTTAACAACTACCTGGAGTACCCAACCACTGGCAGAAGTTATTTAAACCAATAATAAATTAAAGGTTATCTTAAGACAAAAATTGCTTCCCTGTATTGCAGTTATAAAAAAATGCCCATAAAAACTACAAGCCACATGTAAAACCATGTTTGTAAAAACAAGTTTGCATGTATCTCTCTGTGGGCCCAATGAACCTTCATGTCAAATTTTGTGAAGATCCATCAAAAGAAGCAAAGTGGTGTTAAAAATGCAAAAATGACCATGCAAAATTGAAAATTTATATGCATCTCCCCATGTACCAAACACCATACCAAATTTTATGAAAATCCATCCACAGGAGCAAGTTGTGCCAAAAAACACAAAGCACACCATAGAAACTGCAAAATGCAAAACTAAACATTCATATGAACCTCCACATGGACCTAATGAACCTCCATGCCAATTCTGTTGAAGATCCATTTATGCCCTGCAAAGTAGTTATGTGGACATACAACATACAGTACAATTATTTCAATATATACTTCTCTCAAGATATTACCCCAGTGGCTCACCGGTATGTCTGCGGACTTACACGCTAAAATCCGGGTTTCGATACCCATGGTGGGTAGAGCACAGATAGCCCAATTGAGTAGCTTTGTGCTTAATTCGAAACAACAAACTCAAGATATCTTCACTCAAGGTAATAGTTTTGTTTCTAAATTTTTATATTTATCATCTTTATTTTATACACAAACAGAATATTAAATCAACATATACTTATATTACACAACACAATATTTCCTTTGAATATACAATGAAACAGTTTTTAAAAAAAATTACATACGAGTATGTAACAATACCATACCACTGTAGTATCTTGAAAAGAATTAACTTCCCAAAATAATACTAAAAAGGTAAGTCTTCTACAAAAGAGGAGGCTAGGTAGGTAAATTGCAAAGTCATATACCGAGTTCTACTAAAATTAACTGAATGTGCTAGGAGAGGTACAGAGGTAAGTAAGTCTGGATTATTAAAGCTAGAAACCAGGTTTCAGTACCTGTGGTGGGCACAGCACAGTTGTGTAACTTCATGTTTAACTACAAATAAAACATAGCCTGTGTCATTAAATAAATGGACTGAACATAAGATGTAATGCACATTGAAAACAACCTTTATTAATCCTTTTGATATGGGTAGGTCATACTGCTTTTTGATGATCTTTCACAGCTAAATTCAAAATTTAATCAAACTACTTTACTATCAATGCCTAGAAATTTGTTTGTTTTTGAATTTCGTGCAAAGCCACACTAGCGCTATCTGCACTTGCCATTCCTAATTTACCAGTGTAAGACTAGAAGGAAGACAGCTAGTCATCACCACCCACTGCCATTTCTTGGGCAACTCTTTTACCAATGAATAGCAGGATTGACCATCACATTATAATGCCTCCATGGATGAAAGGGGCAAGCATGTTTAGTACGACAGGGATTCGAACCCGTGACCCTCAGATGTCAAGTTGAATGCCTAAACCCACCTTGCCATGCCTAGAAATAAATTTGGCAAAAAATATAGATAAATAATATTTTAATTTTACACAAGTTTTGATTTCTTATTTTCAAAAAGAAATACTCAAATTCTATATCTCCCCTTGTCCACATGATGCGACATTTACTCTCTCCAAATTGTCCAAATTTCAACACCTATGCATACATAATTAAAAATAATCTAATTCTTACAGCTTTCAGTTGTTTTCTTTTACAGATGTAAACCAGTAGAAAAACATGTTTAATTTTTTGAATGATTTATAAGTGCTACTTTATTCTCAAAATATATTTTTAGTTATTTCACCTACAGATTAAAAATTGCTATTACTATGCTCAGATTGAGCAGTAAAGAAAATTATTTGAAAACACTTGTGCTTTACTGAATTGAAAAAAACACAACAAAGACAACTATATATTTCACAAAAACTCCATTAATTCACAACCACAGTTTGGCCAGTAAATCATCATCAGGTACAAGCACTAAAAGTTTCAAGCATCAACTCGTGCTTTAAGCCAGTTAAATTACAAGACACTGCTTGGTGCATGTTACTGTTTTGTGCTTGTAAGTGCAGATTTGAAATTAATGACACTTCATTAACATACTACCACTGTCATTTCAAAAATATATGCTGAAGTTTTGACAGTAGGCCAACAGCAGAAAAGTGACCAAGGTATTGCATTTTCTGTTTTCCATGTATATTTTTTAATTTATTGTTATAAATGCAATTGATATGTTCAAAATTAGAAACTTACTAAGTTGGAGAAGGTTAATTAATAAAAAAATAAAAATATTTCTCCATGAGGTATGCTTGTGACTAGCTTGTGTGTTACATTATTTAATATCATAACTTGAGCTCTGCATTCGCAGTATGATTTACAGCTTGTATTAGGAATACAATAGTAGAGGATTGGTACAATAAAATTCAATAAAAACAAATGTAAACTGATATCAGCCTCAATCTGTTCAGGATAAGTAACTGTTAGAATTTGTAGTTATTATAAAAGAAAGGATAATTCAGATTTATTTTGTTTTTTATTGTGGCAATTACAAGGTCAGTCAAATGAACCATGTATATATAGTATATGACAGATAACAAAATATGAGGTATAAAAGCTTCCCATATTCATTGAGTTTTGAGGTTATGCAAATGAAATTTGAAAACTTATCTTAACATAAAAATTTCCTTGCACTCACACTTAGCAGAATCTAAGTCATACTCTCATATATTCAAATCTTTAACAAAAATCTGATTTTTTTAATACAAATTACTTCTAGTGTTAACTAAAAGTTTGTAAGTTTAGTAATGATGCATTGACTACATTAAAAGTTACAGTGCAGACATTTTCATGATTATCTGGTTGTTACAGAGTGGTTCAAGGTCCATCAAAAACACAATGTTTGCATCAGTGGAGTTAATTTCACAAACATAATGTGGTGCTTACCTTAGATATAGTTGTCTTTACTAAAGTTGCAAATTAAACAGGCTGACTCTATTAACTTGAAATTTATTTACAAACTGATTCACTCAATACAAAACTTTTTTAAGTCTCAAATTACTTAGCTGAATCAGTAAAGCCAGAATTACCTTAAGCAATTGTCACTATTAATTCAACTGGTCCTCGTCATTCAAAGATAGGGGAAGTTATCCCCTTGAGATACCACCTGACTTACCAGTGAAGGATACTGCTTTCTAAATTCTTCCACAAAGTGCAACATTACAGCTATTTCTCCAAGAGCAGTACAAGTTTAATCTGAACAGAGGAGCAAAGGCAGATAGAACAAAATCAACTTATCACCTGTTTTGATCATGCTGTAAAAAAACTGCACATCTTTAATAATAAAATGATTTGTCTGGTCTATGGGTCTTTGCGTGACCACCATGACCCCAAGACAAATGAACCCAGAAGCTTCAAATTTTGCTCCCATAATAAGTGGACCCCTAGGATGTACACTTGAATAAGTAATATCCAAGAGCACATCGTCTGATTCCACTTATTTACCCTTGTGCAGCTTTTTAATGAGGCAAGCTAATGAAAAACCACATTAATAAGTGTTTTTTTTATATTACATAAACAAATTACAGACAGATAAACAGACATGCACGTGTACATAAGTATGCATATGGGTATCTGTGTACGTGTGACAACCATAACTCCAAGAGGAAAGAATCTAAAAATCTGGCATACTGTACCCATACTAGGTGGGCCCTTAGTGTGCACTTCTGCATATTAGTACTATCCACATGTGTGCTTGCATGTGAATGCTCATCTTTGTAACGTGGCAAGCTAGCAAAAAACCACATAGAAAAGAAGTTGATCCTTATGTAACAATGTGTTCCAGTAATGGTTTTCTGTCATGTTTTCTAGCAACTCCCGTTATACTTTCATGCTGAAATAGGTTCAAAATACAACCTAATAACCCAAAAAAAGGTGGGTACTTTCATTAGTTCAAAATAATTTTGAAAAATTCTAGAGCAAAGTAAAAATGTGTGAGATATTGTTCTTTTACCTAAAAATCATTTTATAATTCTTTTTTATGGATTTTGATTCAGAGAATTATTTTTCTTTTCAAAGTACAACTTCAAAATTACTGACTGAAAAAAAATCCACAAAATATGATTACCTTAATGAAAATACATAATTAACATTCATATAGTGCTTGCTTTTAAAAACTCACCAAGTCTACAGAGCTATCATGCCATCTTTTTAACAAATCTGTTTCTTCGTCAATAATTTCCTGAGGTATGGATCCATAAATTCCATCTACAGAAAAAGTAGTACATAGTGTATTTTGTATATAACACAGTTCTTTAAAGCTGTAAATATTCCAGGCTTAGTGGCAAAAGCACAATCTTCCTGCAAGTTTAAAAAGTCTAATGTAACTAATAATTACAGTTCGACCTTTAATTATACAGTTTGTTGTCGCATATTGATCAAACAAGAAAACTATAATTACACATACCAGTTTCATTAGGATGATTTTTGGCTAGCTTCAGACATCTTCCGACAAAAAGATGAAGGTCAAGAAGGTAAGGAGCTTCCTCGGGTGTGATTATCGAGTAGGCTGTACCACTGCGAGATGCTCGAGCCACTCGGCCTAGTGAGGGTAAGAATATACAAACAGGAAAAATTAAGTCTATCTGAAATTTCTGGAATTACTTGGAATGGAAATAGATAGTATTATAGTACAATTTATAACACAGAATATCTCATTCAGTTAAAAAAATTCACAAAGGCCATGGTGTAATGAGCTGCATCAGACAGATTTTAGTACAACTACAAAACCAGCTGAAGTTATGAAGCATGCCTGATCTCCAATTGCTTAGGCCGTGATTTTATAGCCAATAACATATCTAATATAGCCTTTTTTCATTACTATGGCTCACCAGTTCTTCTAAATAATGAGTAGATTAATTAATGTACAAGAAAGTAATAATTAATCATACATACTGTTAAACAAATAAATGTAGTTTTTAGTAATCCTTACCCTAATTTTGATGTGTTGTCACATTCACAAATTTCAGGTAAAAACTAGCTTCAACCACTTATCCCATTCATACTGTAAAGCTGTTATAAAGCAATTTCCTCATGTAAATTGCATCTGAACTACTATGTTTGCCATATCTCACCTGGCCTAAGGAGATTTTGGTGTTGGTTATAGATCTAGTCAGCAATGGACATAACAGATATGGTGTGGTTTCCCTATGATAATATACTCTTCTTCTTTAATTTCAATCAGATCTTATTAATAATTCTAAAGACTTACATTACATCATATTTCTCTCAATGCAGGCCACTTGCAGTAAGTCAAACAGAAAAATTATCAAAAGATACATAATACACAGCATTGAAATGGTTACTAGTTCACACAAATAGTCTTGACCGAACAGGAAATAAAACTTAATCACAGAAGTAGTTGATAAACACTCAGCCACATTAATAATTAAAATGAGGAAAAGTATACTAATAATGATATGCTCTCTCAGTGTTCAAACACTGATGTTTATCAGTTCACCATAATATATTGCTGTGCTGTGCTGTCCCATTAAATGTCCTCTTTCTTCCAATTTCTTTCTGAAATTATCACACATATTGCTCCCATGGTAGAAGAAGTGGGAGATCATTTAATAACAAAACAACCAAATTGCAGTTTGCTTCATCATCAAAATAAGTACAGTTAATCAACACAAAATAAATTTGGCAAGCCTTAAAATATTAAATTTCTCACCCAACCACTTTTTATTAGTCCCGACAAGTTAAAAAATTACTTTAACATGTTTTGATATTAATCCTCAATCTGTACCTGCTTTCCACTTATTCTTCTGTCAAGTTTGTCATATTACAATATTTTGTCCTTAATCCAAATATGCAATGATGACCAAAGAGTAGGTACAGAGTTGCATTATGGATGTTTTCTTCTTGAGCGTTTTCAAAGACAAAGTGTACAGTATAAAATCATGGAATTTTATAAGACAAAATGATAGAGTATATCACAGATGCATTTACAGAACTTAATGGATAGAAAGACTTGCCTTGAAAAGTTTGCAGAAGTGTGGCAGGCAGATGCCAGGATTACGTGAACAGTGGTGGGTTTCACATTTGGGACATCTGCAGAATTAACTTGGAATTAATGTATTCTCAAGACAGCTGATATGGGTATTAGCACTTTAATTAAAATAAAATTAAAGTGCTGATACCCATACCAGCCATCTTGAGAATACATTGTTACTTCAAATGGGTTTCTCATCATCACAAATAACTTGAGATTAACTTTCCCATAATTCTATGTCACATAATGTTTCATAATTCTATGTAAAATGCTGTTAAATACATTATCAGTTATCAACTGTATACTTAAAATTTTAATTTGATTACTCTAAATTCATAATCAATTACCAACTGTATAGCTAATTTTATGCCATCCTACATATTTTCAGTAGATAACCCCAGTAGACTAGAAAATTATAATTTTCCTCAACTGAAAATATATATATATCTAACAGATATTCTATTTCTCATTCAGTGTTTCCTTCTATATGCAAAAATGTTTTCACGTATTCTACAATCAATGTATTAAACTGTATTTTGCATATGAAACATCGTGCAATAACTCTCCACCAATAGGAATGAGAAACACCCTCCTGACACTTGACTTGCTCAATTCAATGAAACTCCCTTTCAAAGATATCATTATTCTTGTTCAGTGCTGCCCATTATATGCAAAATATTTTTCAAAGGTAAAAATTCTTAAGTTCCCATGTATTCCACGATCAAAGCAGTTCAACTGCATCTCGCATTTAAATCATCAATGTGACAACCCTCCGCCAAACCATCACTTTGATTTTAGGTAGAAAATGGAATCACTTTAAGTGGAGAGGAAGAGTAGGAAGATGAAGTAGAAGTATGTACCTACTGGAAATACATTTTCAGTACAGGAAAATTATAACTTCTGGTACAGTACATTACCTCCTCTCACATATATGGCTAGAATCTCACACTGAATTGATTGAGGGACCAGTGCAATAGGAAAGGAAGATGTATACTTTGATAGCATCCAAAGGAACATTCAAAAAGAGGAGATTCTCACAGTAGAGGATCTTACATGAGAGAATGCACCATTTTTGTACTAGGTATGGTCTATACTCAATGTAGGAAGAGGTACTACAAGCATGGGTGGAACACTGGATGAGCAAATCCAAAAGGGAGAGAACAATATTACAATAGGGAGCTGAACCATCTGATATTGAAATCTCAATCCCTTGGAACATAGTAATGTGTTTCAGAGTAAAAAGAATGTGCTCCAAGGTGTAGAGAGGCTAGGGTGCAATAAACCATACACATCAAGTCAACTGAATTCAAAATTCAGCAACAAGGAACTGACATTCATGTGGGGGGTAGGAAAGAGGATGATGCTGGCAACAAGTCAATTTTAGTCCAAAACCCAGGTTCAAAAGATGAAAGGAAGATATCATATACAAAGGGCACATGAAAAGCAAAATGATAGTGTTTTACCAATCCATGAACCTGACGTAAAGACAAGTGGAATATGAAAATATCCCTGTATTATGACATATCCCATTCAAAACCAAATCAGACAGAAACCACTCCAAAAACAGTGGTATACTCAGTAATTAAAACCTTTACAAATTAGTTTAAAAGGAAGAATCATAGTAACCTGCATGTTTATTCACAACTTAAGAGCAGCCAACACAGATCCAACTGAGTGAGAGAACAAAGACACCTGTAATGCATGTGTAAGGACATATGTTGATTGATTCAGCTTGGAATTCAAAATCAAGCCATCAGGAACCAAAATACATGTGGGAGTAAGATGAATAATCCTAATCAAAAGGGTGAAATGCAATTTTGATGGCTTGCTCTAAAGCTCAAATAAACCTGTATGGAAATGGAGCATCAGAATAAAGGGCAACTTGTTATCAATACCAGCAGAAAATCACCACCCTACTCTCACCTGAATGGATTCTATATTGTTTGCATTGCATATGTTAATTACATGCAGGTTTCATTTATAATCCACTACCCTAGGAATTTTGCCACTGGAAAGTGGCGAGGACTCTCATATTCCATTGGAAATAAAAGGGGGTAGAAAATGTTGTGCAGAATCTGGAGGAACATCAACACCAGAGAGTGTGTATTGGGTAACCATGAAAACCCTATTCTGTAAAGCAGAATACTCCTGATTTATTCAATCTAAGAAATGACAGCTATCCCATTCTGCTTTACCCGTGAAGTCCAAGGATTAGTACAATCCAGAATAGGCATTTTAAGGAATCAAATATATCACGAGGAAAAAATCTAAGTGATCTTGTGGAACACCTAATAGTGATAAGAGATTCTCTAGGTTCAGAATGAGACAAATAATGAACCAAAGATGACAGGTTAAATTGCAATTTCAAAGATTCTACATGGGATTCTAAAGTGTCAGAAGTACCTCCAAAAAGAGATTATTGGAAAAAAGGGACCACATGAAGGTCTTCAAAATAAATTAGTGTTAAATGAATCTGGGACAATGTTACTCCACATACACAAAAGTAATTCCAACTGTTATGAATGAAAAACAAAAATACAGCATGATGGTGGGCTAAAGCAAACTAATCCAAAACCAACAGATGACAAGGCATGTTAGCATCTTCATGCATTCGAGACACAAAATGCTTTACATGGCTCTAATATGTGGTGAAGAAACACAAAGTACTACAAGGAGGAGGTAGGAAGGAAGAGGATAACAAGAAATTGGTAAAGTAAAACTTAAGAACTCATTGCTAGATAATTCTGTAGTAAAGGCATCAGATGTGGCAAAATCAACATTCTGAGCAGGTTCATTTGAAAAATGAAAATAACAATTCCACTTCAAACTAAATTATAAAACAGTTCAATTAATATTGAAATTTTTTTTAAAATTAAGTTTTAAAATAATAACACAATTGAAGAGCACAATAAAAATGTCTTGACATGAGCACTACCAAACAAAAAGTGATAGTTCAATAAAATTAAACAGAGAGTCACATGCATCAAAAGAATGTGTAACACATTCCTATTGGTTGCTGCATGATGATTTACATGAGAGATGCAGTTAAACAATATTGATTGTGGAATATGAAAGGCTTTAGCATGTGAAAAATTTTATCTAGAGAGCAGCACTGAATGGAAACAGCAAAATCTGAGTGAAGGTTAAATATTATATGAGAAATATGATTCTTAACCAGTGATCAGATCTTTATCTTTTGATTTTATGGAGTTTTGTCCTCTTGAGACCACCACATAGATAATGCAAGATGAAGTTCACATTGGAATAAGAAAGCATTAATGACAAATTAGTGTCTTAATAGTGACATATTAAGTAGGTTGTGATTCTCATTTTCTCAGGCTCAACATAAGTGACATTGTCATAAACCACTAAGTTGGTTCTATACTTAAATGACACACCATCTTTGCATATTATTATTATTATTATTATTATTATTATTATTATTATACAATGGTCTCTGTTTATTCTTTACAGAAAACCCAGCATACCTATACTACATTTTACAAGAACAGACCAAAAGAACTATACGAATTGAAGAATAATGACAAAATTTTGAATATTAATGTGCTTTTCCTTATGAGAGCACATGTATCAGGACTGACCAATCACAGGTCTTTGAAAAAGCATGTAATGTTTTTCATCAAGTTGAAAGCAAGACAAGAGTCTCAAGCCACCAATTGTTACATGCTATCAAATATAAAAGTGAAATAACCAACGAAGTAAACAAATTAAATGCTTTTTTTACATTAAGCTGAAAGTAACTATTTACTGAATAAAAGTGTTAAATGTTTGAATGGTTCTTATTGATTTTTTCAAAACTAAGTACACATTTTAATTTATTTAATATACATGTCAACAACTGTACAAGAAGTAATCATGTAATGAATAAATAACTAAATCCAATGAGATAATAACAATAAGTATTTAAATGTAAAACAAAAAAAATTTTAACATAAAAAGTAATCAAATGTCCAACACTGGCCAACTCAAAACATTAATGAAAAACTTTAAAACCAAGAATCAAACCTGATTCTAAAAGAAGATTCACAAACCAAGGAGAAAAAAAAATGTTTTATTAATCCTATATAAAAAAACAAATAAGAGGTTATGATACAAAATCTAATTAAAAAATGTACAGCTTAAATGCTCAGGACTACAATCTAATTATAAAATATTTAGTTACAAATCCATTAAAAAGCACAAAGGGCTCCATATAACAGAACCTGAAATAAATCTCCAATTAAAAAACAACAACAACCCAGAAAGATACTCTAAATAAAACAAAAACCTTTCTACCATTCCATTAACAAACTTACTTGAAACAAAGATTGCTCAGTATACAAACAGAAATAAAATCATATGAAAACTATAACTTACCGACCCGGTGAACGAAAAGTTTAGGTTTTCCAGGAAAATTATAATTGATGACATTGTCTAACATAGGGATGTCAATTCCACGAGCTGCTATATCTGTTACAATTAATACATTTGCTTTGTTGGCTTTAAACTTTGCCACATTTATCTTTCGAGCAACAAGATCCAGACTACTATACACATATGTGCAGTTGATGCCTGTTCGAGTTAGAACCTGAACAAGAAATACCAAAGCCTCAGATTTACACACATTACAAACTTCTCTTTTGTTCAAAGTTCACTCCTATTCAAATAAGATTTGAATGGGTAACAATAATATTATATAAAATTCAAGCCATACGTGCACTGCAGCCAGACTTTCATTAACATACAGAACTTCACTTAATCAGACACTGCTCACAAAATAATTTAGAAATAAAAACAAACTAGTGTCTAGAGTTTAAGCTTTACTCTCTACATTCTCAAAACTTAAAGAAATAAAACACCAGCTCACAAAAAAACAAAAGTAATTCACAAACCATCATCAGTAAAACACATTATATTGTATTTAAATTTAATTGGAATGTTACTTTTAACATGTTAGGATCTAAAGCTAAAAACATACTTTCATAACAATATCAAAAAATAAGGTTAAGTTTTGTTAAATGTGAAACAATGGCTTTCTAGGAGCAATGATGAGAAAAAAATATTTTTAGTAATGAAATTGGCAGTGAAAAAGTACATTACTCCAAATCAATGACGATATATATCATTACATAATGCATGTGCCTTCTGGTTCTGATCTTCAAGCCATAAAAGAGGCAAAGGCTGATGTTGTATTATTACAAAATCGAGGAAAACAGTCATGTTCAAAGTTATTACAAAGTGAGCTGTACACATAGCAGTCTGAACAAAATATTTGTTTCTTTTTTCTGATTATTATTTCACTACTTAAAATGTGCTAAATGCATATACGAGAAGAAAAAGTTAACTATCCATTTCCCTTTTAGGTGTAGCACATAAATAAACAAGAAACTCTTTACAGGAACAGAAAAATAACAACTGAATAAAAATGTGCAAAATAATTCAATTTGAATTTTGATTAGTTTCATCAGAAGTAAAAAAAATATATATTTTGGTCAAATAAAGAAAGAAACTATGATACAACGATTCTCATTCTTAGTTACTTAACATGATGTAAATGAAAAAAAAAGTAAGCTTACTAATAATTATGTTGAGCGAAACATGGTAAAACAAAAAATCTTTACAGGAAAAACTGTTGGCTCAGTATGTTTAAATATTATAACTTGTGCTAAACATAGGAAAATATGGAAAACCATACTAGATCTTGCATTTAGGTATATTCAATTATGTGGTACTGAATAATTAAACAAAAACAAAGCATATTACACATGTTTGAATAAAATACAGAATAGTTAACAAATAAAAGCACATTACCTTCCATGATTTAATGCTGTAGCAACAATATCAAAAAAATATTAGAAACGAAAGAAAGCATCTTACCCCATTTGGTACTGATTTAGGTGTAACATAGAAAAACTAAAAAAAAACAAAAATAAGAAAGTTTGATATTTGCCATATTTTGGTAACTTCATGATGTAACATAGAAAAACTAAGTAAGAGAAAGTTTGATATTTAGTATCATCTAGATACTTTTCATGATGTAATACAAAAAACAGAGTAAGAGAAAGTTTGCTCTTTACCATATTTAAGTACTCAACATGGTGTCTTGTAGCAGCAAACACAACTGTCAGCTCTTCTGGTTTAACAACATATTTTAGTAGGTGTAGAAGCACAGCCAGTTTATCATCTGAACGACACGAAATAAATAGTGTCTGCAAGAGATTACAAAACATACTTTCACCTGAGAAACACACGGGGGAATACTGTCCAAGATATTATAAAGCACCCATTTTGTTGAGAAACATACAAAAAATAAGGAAGGATATAGTAACAAGTAATTTCAACTGAAAAAAACATAAATATTGTTTAATCTAACCTGTTTTTAATAATATACACATTTGATGTACATATAAGGTTGTAATTACCAATCATATATACATGTAAAAAAAAATGGTATTCAGAAAAAGAAAAGTTTTATATGGCTGTTAGCATAAAGTCTCCTATATGGTTTATGTTGGCTAGCTTACTATCTGAATTTGGTTGTTAACCACAATTACCATAGTAAATTTTTTGGTTTATTTCCTTTACTTTATCATCTTGTTGGAACAACTATATGGGTAATGTACCATGAAAATTCTGTATTATACAACATTTAGTGTTTTTCAATTACACAACCTCAAATATTTATACAAGACCAACAAAATCTTGGAACATAATTAATCATTCTCACCTTTAAATTTTCATTTAGTTTGGAATCAACATCCAATCGAATCAAAACAGGTTCATTTAGTCCTGCTTTGGCAAAGTCCACCAGAAGCCGTGGTAAAGTGGCAGAAAACAGAAGTGTTTGACGATGGTCTGGAAGGCGATTAAGAACTTCGTGAAGTTGTTCTTGGAATCCCATCTCAAATAAGCTACAATATGAATCAATTTGAATTATATGTTGTCAGCTTCTGGTCAGTTACCAACTTGAGTCTTTTCTCAAACAAGCAGTCAGAAACAATTATTATGCATAAACAGTTTTTATTTAGCACAAAATACAGAACCAATAGAACACTACATCAGAAAATAATTTTAAACTTGTCAAGCTACAAGAGAGGAATTACTGTTAAAACAAACATCAGCAAAGTTAAAATGTTAATATAATGGAAATGTATTGACAATTGGTACTTACTTCTAATTCAAGTAAATAGCTATCTGCGTTCAGTGCTACAACCCTCCACCAATAAAACTGTGACATACCCTCCTGATGCATGAGAATACCTCTTATCAATTTCACCAAATTATCATTTCAAGTTTTGGTAGAAAATGGAAGCACTTTTTCAGTGAAGAAAAAGAGTGAGTAGTGTGAGAGGAGGTATATACATATCAAAAGTATATTTTCAATGTAGGAAAATTGTAATTTCTATTACAGTGCATTACCTTTCCTCACATAAATAGCTAGAATCCCAAATTGTATAGGAGGAGGGATCAGTGTGAAGGAAAAAAAAGAAGCATCCCAATGACCCTCCAAACCAGGTGATCTTCACAGCTGAAGATTATATGTGGGAGACTGCACCATTTTTGCATCAGGTATACTCTTCACCCAGTATAGAAAGAGGTATTGCACATATGAATGGAAACAGAGAGTAGCACAACCAATAGAGAGAGAACTATGGCTGTATAGAGATTCAAACAACACCATATATTAATCCCATAATACATAAATGTGGGTTAGAGTACAAAGATGTACCTAGTAGGTGCAGAGGGCATAATGGACTGTAGATCACAGGTCAACTACATCTAAAACCCAGGTTGCTGGGAACCAACATCCATGCTGAGGTAGGATGAGGATCAATGTTCATAAGACAATTGCAATCCAAAGTTCAGCCACAGGAAACAGATATCTAGGTGGGGGTAGAAAAGAAAATCATAATACCAGCATTTCAGTTACAATTCAAAACCCAGACTACTGGGAACCAACATCTATTTAGAGCTAGGATAGGGAATCCAAAGTGAAGACATGAACTATAATTTTAACAGTTAACAATGTTACATAGTAAAGGACAATTTGTCATTTACCCCACCAAAACACCACTGCGCTACACTCGACCAAATGGATTTATTATCATTTATGTATATATTGTTTGTATTTCATAAACAAATTCAGGAGGATGCCTCGATGGTCAGTTACCCCATTGGCTTAGAAACAGAAGGGGAGATGAATCTATGAGATGTAGTCTCAGTGTTCAACAGATGAAGGTACATGATTGGAGTAAAGAAACCAGGAACTGATGACAGAAAGAAGCCACCACCATCAAAAAGTTGAAATGAAACAAGATTAGTCTAATACAGACAAGAGAAAAAGGGTGAATAAAAGTGCATGGAACTGACAGAAATGTCAGGGTGTGAGGTGATAAGACATTCTGCCTGCAGACTACTGTCCTGAACCCTCATACTGCTTGAACCACCTTCCCCACCTCTAGAGATGAGCATCTGTAAAAGAAATAACACAAAAGGAAGAGGAAGTGAGAAACCCCACATCATAGGAGATATGATTAACTATCAATGCGTACAAATGAAGAGGGAAAGATGAAAATTAAGGGGAAAAGAATCTGGTTCAGATAACATAAAATTCCATCAAATGTACTTGAGGAGGAGAACAAATGGTTCCAATGGAAGGGTTTTAAAAATTGCCACCCCACTAGTGTGTGAGGTATGGAACAATATCCATCTGGAAAATTCAACTACCAGATCTAGAGTGAAAGGAGGGTATTCCCTTTGAAAAGGAACTTACCAAAGCTAGACATGTGGAAGTCAGAGAAACTGTAAACCATCCCACAAAAAGATACATGTAACCAAAACAATTCCAAATAGAAATGCACTAAACTGAAGCCAAAACACATTGTGAAGAAACCCAAGATATCGACCTGAAAATGATAGTTCAGTGGAGTTAAATGAGAGTCATATACATTAAGAAAGTACATCACATTCTTATTGGTGGAGGGTTGTCACATTACGATTTGCATGCCAGATGCATTGAAATCAGTCAGTTCCATAGGAGTGGGAAGCTTTGAGACTTGTGGCATGTACAAAAAATTGAATATAAAAAGGCAGCATCTAACAAAAATAGCTATTTATGTGAGAGGAGGTAATGCACCATATTAAAAATAACTTGTATTCATCTTCTAATTTTTAATAGTATAAAAAGTTTTTATAAACTGTCTTTTTCTCTCTTTTGCACAGTTATTAAACCATTCTATATTTTTAGAACTATTAGCTTTTAAGAGTTAACTCCTGTAAACAAAGTTTCTGTTTGAGTTAATAATAATAATAATAATAATTATACAGTACTTCAGATGATCTTAATATGCTAAATCATTTTAAAAACTTTTTTTCAAAAATATTGATAACCATATTTATTTAAAATTAAAAACTATAAACGTTAGTGTTCACCTGTCTGCTTCATCAAACACGATATATTCTACTGACGAAAGCTTCAAGTCCATCTCCATCACCACATGAAGGAAACGTCCAGGCGTTGCTATAATAATATCAGGATTTTCATGAACTGCTGCAAATTGATCTTCTATACTGTCACCTCCCAGGATTATAGCTGTTTTAAGTCCAGTGTACCTCCCTAACTAAAACAGTTGTGATAATTTTAAGAGATAACTTTAAAATGTTACTCAAAAAAATGGTTTGCTGAATTAAAATGTTATTACAAAGCATGCAATTTTAATTTTCTAAACTAAAGCTGAAATTTTGGGAAAAGAAATAAAGATGCTCAAATAGATACTTTCTACAACATTTTCACTCTAGCACTATGGCTAATACTAACTGAAAATTTAATCATTGATAAGAATGTCTTTTAAGATCAGAGTTTATGAATACTTTCTGTTGGAAATGGCTGTTACACACCCTTCTCACAAATATTATGAATTTTCAGTAACACTATTTACAAAATGTCAATATCAAAATGTATTTATGATAAATGTTATTCTATCACAGCCTTAAATTGTTGTGACTGTTACATGACTTCATGATTTTAATATGATGCACTCAACTTTTTATATAAATCCTAGTAGCAAACTCTACAAACCTTTGTGAAAGATAAAGGGCTGTTTTCATGACAAACACAAGTACAGACAGAAATTAACTGAATTATACAGATAAACAAAGTTTTCTATCCACACTATTTAGACCAACTTTAAAGAAACAAATATTTCAACTTCAAACACAAAATTAGTTTCAAAAGTTAAAAACTGATTATTGGATATTGGTCTTTGTAAACTGTGGAATTACAATGACGAATAAAAGAGTAGCATATTTTACCACTATTTTTACAATTCTCTTCTACTTGATGCCAATGACTTCATGATTCAGGAGAGAAATCAGAATTTGAGAAAGGAGAGAAATGAAATGGATCTAAAAATATATATAAAATGAAAACACCTGTAGTACAAAATCTTTCTGCAAAACAGAGGTCACAACTACATGAAACAAAGAAGCTGCTCCAGGATGCATGAAACAGAAGGGGAGCTAACCCTCTGAAAAAGACAGCAGAAGTTTGATGGGGTATCACAAGCTAAAAGAGAACTCTGAAGTGTTGTGTTACTGATTGAGAGTTTCTTCACTGTACCATATTCTTCATTCCAGAATAACAATGACCAGGTGAAATAATAAACTAAAAATTGAGTGACAATTTTTAGAAAGTCGAGTTTCAGCAAGCCTCATTCTAAGCATATATAAACAAATAATAGAGAACTACTGAATAAAAACAATGTTCTTTCAATGGATTCAAAGAGTGAGAACATAGACTTGATATTAGAGGTATAAGCAGAAGTTACAAGAGTTTAGCTTAACACTATAGCTGAAATGTTGGAAATAGCTATTTCTAAACTTAGGACACCAACTAGGTCTTCATTTCCAAAACTTATAAAAGTTATCAATCAAGTGGAAACTTTTAGCATCAGCATTGTATTGTAAGTACATCTTTTTAAAATTGTAATTGCTTTGAAATTTTCTTAAATGCTCATAAATCAATGCCGAGCATAGAACTTAAACTTCCAGTTAATTTAAGTTTTCTGAGGAAAAACCCAAAATTCAGATTATACGTTTTATTTACCTCTTTAGTGAAGTTCATTGTTTGAAGAGCTAGTTCTCGAGTTGGAGAAAACACCAAAGCTCGTGCCCCGGTCTGGGCATTATGGGTTTTCAGTCTTTCAAACATAGGCAATAAAAAGGCTGCAGTTTTACCACTCCCTGTACGAGCCATAGCAACCACATCCTTCCCTTCCATGATCAGAGGTATGGTCTGCAATATTCCAGAAAAAATTATAACAATGGAAACAACATACATCTCTTTGCCTGTTCATCTACCTACCTAAAATTAGTCCCTTTGACTTTTAATTCTACTAAAAAAAAATCATGAAGGATAGTCATGAAATTTTACTATGTACTATATTTTTAAAAGAACTGAACATTTTTTACTTTGCAAAATAAGTAGATAGAAATTAAAAATTATTTCATTCTATACTAACCTTTCTTTGAATAGGTGTAGGTATGTTGTAACCTTTCTTCAATATTCCTTTGTACACAGGAAAGCTAAAACCTAGATATAAAAAGAAAAACATTATGTCTGTTATCTAAGTACTACCAGATTGCTGGTTCAATCTCAGCCAAACTTTACAGAATGATGGTTTGGAATAAGCAGCATGTTAATGGGGAAGTTCACAACCCCTCCAACTCCCCATAATTCCTATTATGGAGTATTTATTATATTTTGCAAAAGTTAACATTAACTACATTCACAGATGGCACCACATCTCTCTTTGGAAGAATGCAATGAAAACAGTGACCACCACTTTTGAAATACTACATAAACTCAGCTGAAGTTTCTACTTAACAGCCACCATAAGGCTGATGTGGAGAGTCATTTGAGTTATACCTGCCTCCTACTTTGACTCATGACTTTTAGTTGGCTCATAATATACTTCTGTGGCAATGTCCATTAATTAATTAATAACATGAGACACTATGGAGGTACACTTAGAGGTGGGTGTTGAAAGCAAGAAACAGAAACCATCCATGTTGCTTCTTCTTTGGCCACTACCTCTTTCTATAAAGTCACTGACCACTGAGATCTTAAAGCTTAAATAAAATGTTTGGTGAAGTAATAATATAAATTTGTGAAAGTTAGAAATTTTGGGTTATTTATCATTGCATCCAACTCCATATTTAAGTTCATAACCCAGGTAAAGGATGAGTACCTCATCTCATATCAATAAATACAAGTATAAATATAAATCATAATTTTTTTTCAATGTGTTCCTGTAGGACAATTATTTAAAGTCTTTTATTAAACTGCAATGATAGCTTTAATATCATTATGCAGATCTATCAAAAATCATTAAAAAAACTTGTGCCAATTACTAAGATACGAGTTCCTTGTTCTACCGTTAACAACTATGAGGTACGAGTCCAATAGTTGCTTGTTACACCATTAACGACTGTAAGGTACGAATCCGAAAGTTATTTTTAATGCTATTAATGACTAAAAGGTACAAGTGAGTAAGTTACTTATAATCTTTTTACACAACAGCTTATGAAAGTTGCACTGATCATTACCAATCATATTTTATAACTGAGCAATAAATGAAACAATTAAAATTTCCATAAAAAAGATGTTTCAGATTTCACCAATAACAATTACAAAAAAAGAGTGAGTTTCAAACATAAAACAATCAAAACCACAAAAAATTATTTGCTTTCCTTTAGTGAAAATCTCATTAGTGTTGCAACAGAAAAGCAAGACACTTTCATATACTTCAATAAAATCCACTATGTAGTGTTATGATAACTCACTTTTGAACTAAAATTTCAATAAAATTCTTCTTCTTATAGATGACAAACAATGTCAGATATGAGTACATAGTTGTAGAATTGTTGGACCACTCCAGAAGAGGCTGCAGGCTTTCTGCAGGAACTTGCACTTATACCTGCCTGTAGGGCAGATATTTCTGCTAGTAGTAGTAATAACCACAATATACAAGTTAGGAATGGAGACAAACAAAGATTTGATTGTATGTCAAATTAGTGTCAGTCTGATTTTCAATTAGATCAATATTTATCTTTAATGCTATGTGCACAAAAGGAATTCAAAGTGCACAACCTACAAACTTTTACAAAGTGTCATTCTGCATGGTATGATTTCTCTGATGTCAAGGTTATTAACTAGTAATTTGTGATGATTGGAAACCCACTTGAAGTAAAAATGTATTCTCGAGACGGCTGCTGTGGGCATTAAATTTAATTAAAATAAAGTACTGAACAACGTTTTGACCTTCTTAGACAATCTTCACGTTAACAAAGAGAGTTTGCAATTGACCATTGCGGGGGGCTTAGAGATGATAGTGTAAACATGCATGGGATTGTAGGGGGTGTTGCATTTAGATATTAGGTTATTAATTAGTATATGTATAAAGGGGTTCCTTCTTACTGGCTCAGTTTTGGTTTGAGTTGTTGTACAAGTAAGACTTCTTTGATTTTTGAGTTTGTTTATATTTATTTCCCTGTTTAATATCTGGGTGTTTTCTATGATTATGTTGTGTTCATTTGATTTGCAGTGTTCAAAAACATATGAATGTTTTTTCTTTTTCTTTGAATCTGGTTTCATAGCATGTCAAGAAATCATGATGTCTACCTGTTCTAACAGAAACAGGCCCCACTAATAAACAATATGAGGTGATAAATCAGCAGGGCAGATCATATTACAATATTCCTCCTTCTTCAAATACAAAGATTTGTATTACATTATTTTTTTGTTTAGAATTCCTCATTATTAAGTGAAGATTACATTTAAAAGTATTATGAAAGTTAAATCTTGACCAATCTTTACCTTGTTCTACTGATATATTTTGTTCTATAGTCTCAGCAATCACAGATTTTATATGTATAAAACTAATGATAGTTTAAACCCATCTATGATTTACCTGAAATAATGGGTCTTTCATGTTTCAAAAAATATTTGCATAGGCTGATTTGGATGAACAAAAGTTTGCTGAATTTTTAGTTATCTACCCAAATTCATTCAAATGTTAGGATGTGTTAGAATCAGCACTCACGAAATGATATTTAAAATGCCTTTGTGTTTACCTCTATAAGATTTATTCTGAACAAGTATTATACACACTGAAGAAAAGCATCACTGTTCTTTACTGTAGTTTCATTAAAGTAATATATAACATACATAAATCCAGACATGCAGCATTAACAAGTAAATTCTGTGCAGAAATATAAGACCATAAAAAGTGTTTCACTAATACTTAAGTACAGGCTGCCAAAAAGTGAAATAACAAAATGGACTTTTACTAAACTGATATTTTAACTAAACCTGACACATAAGGGGTTACTTCAGCTGTAGACATAGATTTTTTTTTAAAGTTAATAGTCAATCACTTAATATATAACTGCCTATAATATTTAACCATTTCTCTAATATACATAGCATTCTTTGTATGTTTTAATTTTCTAAAGACACGTGTACACACCCATGGACTGAAAACCTCCTGATTTTTTCTTTTTCTTTTTTTGTTCCGTTACCATTTTCTTGATGTCAGCCTCTTCTGCAGAATCATCATCATGCCTGAGATCACAAAGTGAAACCTGAAAAGAAAAGTAATCTGAAATCACTACAGCATCAGAACTCATCTTAACAAACATCAACAATAGTTTATACTAAACCATTTCAAAAATATGCCATGGTGGTTGCTTTTAAATATCATAAACAGTTCATTATTAATATAGATTATTAAACAAATGCAAAATCAAACTGTATTACATATACTTTCAGTGAAGTGACTAATTCATAAACAACTCTTTAAACATTAAGAACAGAAATCTCGTACGTTAAGGATTCAAACTTAGAAAATAATTCAACATATAAATTTCAGCATCAGAATCCTGTGTCACAATCTAGCTCAAAAATTTTACACATACAAAATCAAAAGAAGCCAAAGCATCTGTGAAAAATATAATAAAATAGATAGTTTTAAGAATTTATTGACTGAACTTAATTCATTTATATTAATAGGCAGAATGCTTTTTTAATGCATAACCCATGTAGCAAAGCAAAATACTATTTTTACAGCTACCATGTAAACGTCACAAGATGGCAAAGCATAAGAAACTAATATTCTTAAGATTAGTGACAAGTCACATCCACAGTAATGTTTTATCCCCCACATTGTTTTTAGTTTGTCCAATGCAGATTCAAAATCAGATGAATGTAAAAAAAACATCAATTTCTTTCTCCCACAAATCAATAAAATTTTGAATATGCAAATTACAAACTATGACAAATACTGAAGAGAGAAAAACACATGCAATTAATATGATTTTTATCATAAATCTTATACTATTAGGTATCTAATTTATATATTTTTTCTCAACTTACAATTTTAATATTTTCTTTAAACTCATTATTTATCTTCCACAGAAAGGACTTTATCTGATTTGTCCCCAAAAATGATGCTAAATAATGTTAACAAACTCCTTTAACTTCCTTGCCTTTCTTAGTTCCCTTTTTGGCATTTTCAACTCTTCAATGAACCTATAATAACTGGTGCTGGTAAAATGTTTTGTTTTGTTTTTACTTTTATGGGAAAACAAAACCCAATTCATGTTGTTACAGAATATTTTGACCTCAACAAACATGGATATTGGTGTTGTACACACTCTCTCAACCATAAAACAACACACCTATTTATTGTTCTTTCTTTTCCTGCCAAAAATATAAATAAATCTTGTAAAACTTCATTCAGTTCATCAGTTTCTGTTTCAGTGATTTAGTACAATTTAAATATTTATATTGCCACTTTAAAGCTTTTTTTTAAAGGAAAGTTCTGTCCAAATTTAAATATTTTTACCATATGACACATAGACCAATGAAGTTTATTTCTCAACTGTCACCTTTACTCATTGTTAAGCCTCAAATTACTGATGGTACTGATATTATTGGGCAATTCTCTACATTCCAAAATTTTACCTTAAAAGAAAGTCTTATAAAAACATTACTTATTAAAGAAGTATAGAAAAGTTAACTTTACATTTTTCAATATGCATCTGGCTAAGCATTCAAAACATTTTCACATTTACTTTACTCAGCTTTATAAGACCAAAATTAAGTGAAGCAGCTTAAATTTGAAGATTACTTATAATTTTATATACTTATTTTGTATTTGGCCATTGTGGCTATACAACCTATACAATTCATAATGACATTTAAATTACTTCGACATATAATAATTATAGTTCAAATTTCAAAGGCGTGACAAATATCAACAACTCAATTTGTGCAGCTACTACCATGGTCTCTTGTTGTTCTACGACTCAGTAGTATTACGAGTGGAAATAAGTTTCTTTCAGTTCTTATTGCTCTCTTTCAAATTCAAACAAACGGTATGGGTCTAAGAAAAGACTAGAACAATCATCAGTAATATTATTATGAAACAAAGGAATATAGATCAAGAATATTAAAGTTTAATTTTCAAATTTAAATTTCACCTTACCTCAGGTGGACTTTCTAATAATTTCGATCTCTTTCCTGGGACTGTATTGATATTTTCATCCATAATTGAAGAATCACACCTTCGTTTCCTTTTTTAACGATATTTCTAGAAGAAGAACTCTTCTAATAAGGTTTCGTTAAATTACTATTTAAACTTTTAATTCAAAAAACATTGAACAGCTTAAACCATGTAACTGAGTAAAAGCTTTAAACCTATCAACCTTAATACTGAAATACACGTGCAATACAGTAAAATATACTTCCGCTAGATAGCGCTTGCTATTTTCGTATACCATAAATAATTGACAAAAGCGAAATCTTAGGTTAAACATCATTTAAAGCGTTATTACCAGGAGGATTTTATCTGTTTGATGTTAAGCACAAACTATGAATTGGGTCACCTGTGCTCTGCCTGCCACGAGTATCTAAACCCAATTTCTGGCATTCGAAGGCCGTATACATGCCGCTGTGCCACTAGGATTACCAGGAAGACTCGATTCGTTTGTCTTTCCTTTCATCTTAAACTCTTTCCTGTTTGACACAAAAATTCGGTTTTTATACCTGCGATTGTCAGAGTAAAGAACACACCGTGTAGTCTTGCGTTTAACAACAAGCAAACAAAGCTTTGCTTTAAAAAATGTTAAGAATGAGATTAACGTTAATGTTATGGTGGAAAACTTCTGTAATAGGTGTAGTTTTATCACTAATATTTAATCTTATTGAAATTTAACTGAGTGCAAAAACTCAAAAGTTACTTGTGTGTATATTTGGGGGGGAGTGCATGTAATACCTGAATATTGTAATTCTTTGAGTAAATGTGCTATAATCCTGAGTGAGAATCAAAAGTGTGATTCTTATCTCATGTCGAGAAATATCAAATGTATTATAGAAAATATGCTTCAGGTAGAACATGATTAAACGCGGATATATAGTTTACAGCAGCTTTAACGTTATTAACATGTATTAATCTGCCTCCTCCAGGCCTAGAACTATATCTTGCTGTAACTTACTTTTTCAAAATCTCTCTACCGTAGTTCAGTGAACTTTATCATCACTCAAGTTGGAGCAGTTTAGAGTTTTGTCGACAAAACAGGATATAATAAGTCAAGCAAGGTTGTAGTAAACATTTAAATTGTATACCATATAATTTCAGAAAAGTTGCTAGTTAATTCATTAATATAAATGTGTATGTGTATAGTTTACGTTATTTCCCATTTTAATTCAAAATCCGTGACTAGTGTAACTTCAACAATCTTTTCAGTTGGCCTTTGTGAATGTTTCTTTCTCTTTTTGTGCTTGTTTGTAAGTAAGCACAAAGCTATACAATGGCTTACCTATGCTCCCTACCACAGCTACCGAAACCCGTTTCTAGTGGCTTAAGTCCGAAAAATTATAGCTGTGGTACTGAAGGTTTTTCTGCGTTTGTACACTGATGACAGTAAACACAACTTGGAATAACTACTATGATGCTCAATACGATTCAAAACATGTGTGCTGTATTTTGAACATATTGAAGATGGGAAGAAGAAAATAGCTAAAATGTTGTTTGAAAATAATTGCAAAGAGAATGCGAAACAGTAAAATAAATAGGGGAATATAGAAGAAGAAGAAGAAAAAGTGAAAACTCTTAAATATGTAGGATTATAGATGAAAATGAAGTCGAAAATATTTAGCAAAATTTACAACAAGAACATGTAGGATTGAAAAGTTTACGTATTTCGAATATTATAAACACCTAAAATATGGCAGTTGTCATAAATGTGTGATCCGCGACAAACTGGTGGTTCGTGAGCTGTTCCAAAATGGAAATAATTGGTAGTCGATATCACTTCCGGAGACACGCGAAAGAACAGAACAGCCAAGTAGCTTGTTAGAAGGTTATTTGTCCGCAGGCAAGAAACTGTGGTAACCACTGAAACAGGGGATTGGATGGAAAAGATGTGATATATAAAACCAAAATGAAGATAAAATAGAAGATTTGTTTCAGTTATACCAAGAGTAAAAGTAATAATGAATTTAATGAATCAAATGGGACAAAAATGGACAAGGAAGGAAAAGAGAAAATATAGAATTTGCAAACAAATGTTTGTTTGTTTGTTTTGGAATTTCGCACAAAGCTACTCGAGGGCTATCTGTGCTAGCCGTCCCTAATTTAGCAGTGTAAGACTAGAAGGAAGGCAGCTAGTCATCACCACCCACCGCCAACTCTTGGGATACTCTTTTGCCAACGAATTGTGGGATTGACCGTAAAATTATACGCCCTCACGGCTGGGAGGGCGAGCACGATTACGAGTCGCACACCTTACGCGCTTGGCCATGCCAGGCCGCAAACAAATGAAATAAAAAAAGAAACATTAACAGATAAACCGATTTTTTTTCAGGGAACGAAAAACATGTGGAATAGGATAGGTATAAAATGATAGAAAATTGGTAGATGCTTGAACATGACAAATAGTAAAAGAAAAACAAACAAAAAAGTAGATATAGTCAAAAATAACATAAATTTGAAGACAAAAAGAGGTCTGTTGATCCACTAGGCTATGTTGTCCATTCAACTAAGCTTTGTTAATTATAAAGAAATAAAAACAACTGACAGTTAGCCTTTATCATTCAAATATTTTTCAAAATTTCTCGTAAATGTAACTTCATAGTATCTTCCACGTCTCAAAGCAACCCATCTCAAAATAAACGCACTCTGTTAGAAAACTAACACTGTCTTAATGGAAGGTTACCCCGCCAAAATTTGTACTTGTATCCCTTAGAGATCTTAACCATTTCCCGTATGGAAAGCTTTTCATTGCAATTATAATTCTATTAACTTTCATCTGAGACTGTTTTCAAGAATTCAATGTCCTATAAACTGAGCACACTACTCCAACTGTAGCCCAACCTACACAAATAAATGGTAACCCCTTTAGACTTGTATTTAGTGTTTCAAGTGATAAAACTTAAAATCCTATTTGCACTACTGCTTGTAGTATCACACTGACTGGATGGCTTTAGTCTCACCAACAAGAACATGATTTAACCGCTGTTGTAAGCTATATTTTTATTGTCTTTACTCAGGCGTTTGCTATAAAGCACATAATGTTAAGATCAAGTAAATAGGTAAAAATATTTCTAAAATACCTAGAATGTTCATGAATATTAAATAATCGGAATGTTTTAGGAACTATCTAGAAACAAAGTAAGATTACAAAAACAAGAATCAATGAAGAATTTTAGTTAGCAGTACCAGTCACTATGAAGATAATAAAGTATTCAATTCAGTGTTACTCATTGCGTAGATTAGATACTCGATCAATTAACCCTGATAATGTACCAGTAAGTTCACTTACACATTAGCCGTAGTATCAGTATCGAGTAAATTTTTGTTGAAAGTGAAAACGTTGTTTGTGAACTTGGCCTACAACTGTTTGCAAGTGAAAGTAGCCATTAAGAAACGTTAAGGAAGAAATTAACATTTTTCTCAGCCATGGTATAGTCATTTATACGATAGAATAACTTTGAGTTTGCTTTGTTTTTTGAAGTACATATTTGTAACTCATATCTTCGTCATCTCATCATTGATTTGAGATCTAATTACAGTTTTGAACTCAGAAGGTCAAACCCTATCCACTGATGTATTTAAACTTTCCCAAGGTTTCATAGACTAATTTATTTTATTCCCGCCTAAATTAATTTCAATTTGAGAATAGGTTAGTAGAGTTCCTAATGAATAATAAAATTGAATCGGATATACTCGTACTCCGCCTTTGATATTGTTGGCGGAAAAAAACTAATAAAAAAGAAAAAAATTGTTTCATAAATTTATTTATTCTGATCAGGTTGTTGCATATGAGATGATAAATTTTCATGTGCAAATTTGAAACTCGATTTTTAGTGTCAGAAAGAGAAACATTATCGTACATTTGTCAGAATAATATATTATATTCTCTGGTTCATTTCAAACTGCCTCCCATTAGCACAGGGGTATTTCTAGTGACTTACAACACTAAAAACCGAGTTTCGATAAGAGTGGTAGACAGAGCACAGATAGCCTACCGTGTGCTTCGTGCTTAATTACAATCAAACAATATTCATTTCAAACTCATTTTATTTTTCTTATTTCAGAAAGTAAATCATATTTATAATTGTTTTTGTCACCATAGATAAAACTGATTCTCGAATGACTTAAAGCTTGTTTACAATGCGACGACAGGAGCTCATAATATCAATCATGGATTTCGTGATGGCACAGCTAATGGGCCCGGCTTGGCCAGGTGATTAAGGTGCTCGTCTTGTAATTCGAGAGTCCCCGTCACACCAAACATATTTCTCCTTTCAACCGTGAGGGCGTTATTAAGTCACGATCAATCCCACTGTTCGTTGGTGAAAAAGTAGCCCGATAGTTGGCGGTGGGTGGTGATAACTAACTGGCTTTTGTCTAGTCTTAAAATGCTAAATTAGGGATGGTTAGTGTAGATAGTCCTTGTGTAGTTTTGCACAAAATTAAAAAAAAAGGTAATGAGCACACAGCACAACGTATGCTTAGTATACTTCGCTTTGGTGATACAAGTCTTGAAAATGAGCTTTGTGGCTGTCTTCAGACATAATTTAATGAAAAAGAATTGAAGGTCGTATTTGAATCAGATACTCGCCAAACCGTGAGAGAATTTGCTGATAAACTTCATGTTCATTATTCAACAGTTTTCCGCCATCTTAACGCAACTGGTAAGGTGAGAAAGCTCGTGAAGTGGTTACCTCTCGAACTGACTGAAAACCATCAAATAAAACTGGTTCAACTTTGTTCCTCACTCGCAACAAAAATGAAACGTTTCTTAATAGAATTGTCAACGATGATGAAAAAAAATTATTTAGAACAGTCAACAACGATCAGGACAGTGAAGAAGACCAAAGCTAGTTCTTCACCCTAAGAAGCTTATTGTAAGTGTTGGTGGTCGTCAACAGGCGGCCCCCCAGTGGCTCAGTGGTATGTCTGCGGACTTACACGCTAAAATCCGGGTTTCGATACCCGTGGTAGACAGAGCACAGATAGCCCATTGTGTAGCTTTGTGCTTAATTCAAAAAACAGAAAAAACACACAGTCAACAGGCACGATCCATCATTTATTCTTAAACCCTGGAGAAACAATCGCAACAGAGAAATACTGTTATGAACTTTAAATTATGTATCAACAGTTGTTATGAAAGCATCCAGCAACAGTCAGTCGCAGTGGACCAATATTGCTTCATGACAATGCTCGACCTCATGGCTCACGCGTTACTGTCCGAAAACTAAATGAACTTCAGTATGAAACTTTACCTCATCCACGATATTCACCAGATCTTTCCTCTACACATTATCATTTTTTAAACATTGGACATTTTTAAAAGAAAAAAGGCTTTGCAAACCAAACCAAATATCAATTGAAAGAGCCTTCGCAGACTTCATTTTATCACAGGACTTCCAGTAGGCATTTATAAAGTTACAACTCGTTGACAGAAGTGTATTGAATCTAGAGTAGCTTCTTTTAACTAAATAAATTAAACAACAAAAATATGTACGTTTCACTTTTTCTTTAAAAATCCGACATTCCACATGCAATAACCTGATATTATTACGTGGCTTTATTTTAGTATTTTTTATGCCTCTCGATTCCATGAAGGAACATAGGGCCGCAATCGCTTTCAGATTCATTAACAGGCTGGTTTTTTAAGTGAGTAGATTGTTAACCTACTGCACAACCCTCAACCAGGAGGAGAAACCTTAGCCCTCACTAATTTTGCAGTGTAAGACTAGAGGAAAGGCAGCTAGTCGTCACCACCCACTGCCAATTCTTGGGCTACTCTTTTACCAACCAATAGTGGGATTGACCGTAACATTATAATGCCCTCACGGGTAAAAGGGCGAGCATGTTTACCGCGACTGGGATGCGAACCCGCGACCCTCTGATTAGGAGTCGTACGCCTGAACACGCTCGGCCTTGCCGGGCCATTACGTGGCTAGACTTTGCATTATTTTTACCAAATATTTGGAAAAAATCCAATTAATATGCCTTAGCCTGATATTATTACGTGATTAGACTTTGCATTATTTTCATCAAATGTACTGAAAGAATCCACTAAACGAAAAAATACACTAAAACACCACATCAGGGTGGCTGGGATTCGGAATACATGATTGTAAATTCATAATACACTAAATTCTATAGCAAAATACAAATTCGTACTCTCGATTGTAATATAAAATACTTTTAAAAATCAGGATATTTTATTTTCAGTTGTGTTGGACATAATTTCCTGGACTGGATAAAAGTATTTGAAAACGAAATTTGATTCAGTATTTAAAGCTGAAAGTTACGAACAGATGGCGCTATAAGTTAGAACTTCGCTTTAATATATTTGATTTCTTAGATTTTTAGAATAGTTCCGCGACAACAAAATCACAAAAGTGCTGTTCTGAACACTTAATTTTTTTTTATTTTATAAACTGACGTAAACAACGAAATAACATCGATCAATTTCATTGTACAAAAAATACAATAAACAAGGTTATTTAATGATGTTAACATCAAAATAATTGCAATACTGCATCGTTTTCATTCAAGTGCTGGTGCTAACAATCTTCATCTAAATGTTAGGCATTTTTTACCTTATAAGCTGAAACATAATGAAAAACCGAATAGATCAGAGTATGTGTGGTTTTTGAACAATACAATGTAAAAATAGCCTTAATAAGAAACAATTATATTAAACAATATTTTTTTTCAGCTCTTACATTAGAACAGGGATGGGCAACTTCATGGCCATTGGCCACATGTGACCAGTAGATATCACAGTTGTGGTCAGCTCGAGCAAAGGAATCAACTTTTTCAATCATTTATTTTTTATTGCAAATTTGGCAATCAGCAACTGCACTGCCTCACGTCATCGCTACCACAAACTCCGCCATTTTGTTATGTCAGTCTGGTTTAGATGTTTTTCATTGAGTGTGCGTTGTTTTGCATGCGCTTGCAAACACATTTTTATTGTGTAGCTTTCAAGTATTTAAATATATTTTGTTTTTAATTCCATAATATGGATAAGTGGATTATTCAACAACCAAAGAATAAAGATGATTGTTTTGTTTGTTTTTAATTACGCGCAAAGCTACGCGAGGGCTATCTGCACTAGCCGTTTCAAATTTAGCAGTGTAAGACTAGAGAGAAAGCAGCTAGTCATCACCAAACACCGTCAACTTTTGGGCTACTCTTTTACCAAAGAAGAGTGTGATTGACCGCCATTTTTATAAAGCCCCTACGGCTAAAAGGGCGAGCATGTTTAATGTGATGGAGATTCGAATCCTCGACCCTCAGAATGCCTTAACCTATTTGGCCATGCCCGGCACAAAAATCCAGATGATGGTGTGCACTCAGAAAATAAAGACAATTTAATTTATTCTGGAATTACTGCTGAAAAGAGAATGGCGCGTGACTGGAAAAATGTGAAACAAGAATTTAATGAAAATTGGGAGTTGAAATTTTCAGTGATTGAAGCAAATAATAAGCCAGTGTGTATTTTGTGTAACAACGTTTTTAGGAATAATAAAGTAAACACCCTTAAGCAACACTTTAACAATTTTCACAACGAATTTGATGTAAAATTTCCAATTGATAGCAAAAATCGAATGAATAAAATAAGTCGCCTGAAAGCACAACTTTATGAACAAAAGGGAGGCCTAAAAAATTCTTTTATCCTCGATAGAACTAGTTACGTCAACTAGCTATAAAGTAGCTTGGATTTTAACTCAAAAAAAAATTTTTTTTGATGCTGAACTAGTAAAAGAAATATTGATTGTGGTCATTGAAACTCTGTTGAAGAATTATGATTAAATAATAAAAGACGGTATTCTTCAAAAGGTAAATAATTTGCAATTAAGTCGAAGAACAATTGTCTGAAGAATGCGAGAGTTAATGAAAGACATAGAAAATCAGTTGCTTGAACAGCTAAAACATTATTTGTATTTTTCGTTAACATAGATGAGTGAACAGATGTTAGTGACATTGCAAAGTTGATATTTTGGGTTTGATGTGTAACTTCAGATCTTCAAGTGATGGTAGAAATGCTTGGCCTTTGTGGATAACCAGATCAAACATGTGGAAAAAATCTTTAAAAATTTCTTGAAATGTCAACAAAATTCAACCTGGATTTAAAAAACAACAACATTGGTTTCTGTCATCAGAATTAAGATGATCATTAAGTATAGATATTAAACCAAATTTCATGAAACTTGTTGATGAAAACCCTTATCAATTTCCACACTGAAGGTTAGTTGAAATGTAAATATTTTGAATAAAACTAACATTTTTCAATTTCTGTTTTGAATAGTGTGGCCAACATTGTGGCCACTATGAAAAATAAGTTGCCCACCCCTTCATTAAAAGATCCTCAAGGGATCTTGTAGTGTGTCTACTTTGTAAACAGAAACAATGACGAAGGAAAGTATAAATTACGACGAATGTCACTTTCAAAATATGTTTGCATGCGAGATACATTTCCGTAACCCTAAACTCACCTCTAAAAGTTTGCAAAAGTCAGACTTTCAAATTTTGGTCAAGTGGATGAACTTGTTTGAGACAAACACTGAAATATTATTCACAAAGATACTACATAATATTGGTAGAGAATGTTAAAATTATTACGGTTTAGTTGACGTTTAAAATGGCTGTCAGTAAATATATATAAGTATAAAATATATTTTTACGTTTCTTAAATTTTATTTAATTGAAATTACGAATTGTATTAACACTTTTATTTTCTAGCGTTACCAACAAATTTTACATTAATAAATCTCAAAAGATGATAGTTATAGTCAGCTAATCCAGGTACTTTACTCTTATGCTGTTTATCTTCAACCACTGCATTAACGCTTGAATGCATTCAGTGGGAAAACGCGTCAAACTGGAACAAATAGCATCAATGCATCGTGGAAAAATAAAAGGATCTTTTATCTTTCCGTATTGTAATGGTAAAACTATGAAAGTATCTTTGCTATGTAATATAGGTTTGATAGCTATTGTTTGTTTTGAGCTTACCTCCGTAAGTTCTTTCTATAAACTGGATAGATTTATCAACATCTCTTTTGTAAACAATAATACTGGAAATCGACTCCAGTTGCTGTGATCGCGCAAAATCTGTGACCTATGTTTTTCATTGTCCATCTCTCATAGAGGGCAATTGACGCTCTTTTTTTCTTGAGGTCCATTCACGACCTCACAAATCAAGCATAATGAGAAAGAGGATGCTAAAATATTCTTATTAACAATATTAACAGTCATCATCTTAGAAAATCAATGGTTTTCTGGAACAAGAGACCAAAAAACAAAGAGAAGGGGCCGAAGCTAGTGTGTGAAAGGGGAAAAGGGAAGATTATTGTAATTGTTCTTTTCATCTTCTAACCCATTAAATCCATGTCTCTTGATTGTGTACACGTTGTAGGGGAAAGAGCTACTCCATTAACAACCGTAAATGTACAGGCCAATAGTTGGACATAAAGATGGACCATGTGGTATGTAAGTGTACACGTGTTTCCCTTTCTTGTATTAAATTAATAACTTTCAAAATTTGCTATTTGTGCATATGTGTAGTTTCCACATAATGTATTGGTCAAGATCGTTAAGTTAGTTTTGCTCTAGTTATCTATTGTTCTGTGTCATTCTCCTAAACCTTTTACCTTTACAAAGTCATTTCTAGTATGTGTAACTAGACAATAATTTTTATACTAACGATCAGTTAACCTCTTGTTGTAATTATGGCTCTTGTGTTTCATTGGAATTCGTCATTCAAGTGGATAACACTAATCATCCTGAGAGATTATGTTAAAGCTTTAAGTAAGCAATGCAACATGTATTCAGTCTGGAACAGACTAGTTTGGTTTGTTTTGAATTTCGAGTAAAGCTACTCAAGAGCTATCTGCGCTAACCATCATTAATTTAGCAGTGTAAGACTAGAGGTCATCACCATCGACCGCCAACTCTTGCGCTACTCTGTTATCAATGAATAGTGTGATTGACCGTAACTTTATAACGTCCCACCACTGAGAGGGCGAGCATGTTTGGTATGACGGGGATTCAAACCCGCATCCCTCAGATTAAGAGTTGAGTGCCTTAAACACGTTGTCTTGTTCATGAAGATATATAAACAATTTTCATACCCAACTTTTCTACAGAGAAAAGTGTAGCTTGTAGCAAGTTAAGTACATATTTTCATAATGATTGTTTCAAATAACAATTATCCATTGTACATTGGCGCTCAGTTTGTATTTAAATTTCAGGAACTCAGTAAGTCAAAGGATAAATAATTATACTATAGTAAAAACCTTGACAAATCTTCCATAATTTAGTGGACCAGTCTTAAGGGAAATCAGCTTCACCTCAAAATACGAAAAAGTAAATAGGTAGGAAAAAAACTGATGCCATGACCACAGGATATCTTTTATCAGGGCTTTCAATGTTTCATTTTATGTATGTATCACCTTTACTTAGAGCTTCATTTCCATAGAAATTCAAGATTCTACAGCTTGGTCTCTGAAGAAAAGGTTGGTAATATCTGGTACTTCTAAATCTGTTGATTGAATTATTCTCCTGAATATTTACCTCAGTGCAAGGGAGGCATAAACAACCAAGAATTATCATAGTGGTATTCCACCTGATGAGCCTGGGACTGATTGGGGTTATCTCCTAGGTTTTTACCAACCAGAGTAACACCAACCCAGTTCTGGTCAAAGCCACAAAGGGTTCTCAAGAAAGACTAAAGGTGCATTTGATGGACACCATCCACAAACAGGAATTATCAGGTACTGGTAGGTAGTGGACAATCACCTAATGGTAAGGACTATGATCCATGGGGCAGTCTTAAGTCTCTCTGAGCTGGGGCTATTCTGAAAGAGTCATCATATATGATAGGGAAGTCTGGTATTGAGTAGGAGTGGCAGATGAGATGTTAAGAGAAACTCATTATCCTGCCACCCTAGACCAGGGATTGAATATTTGTCTAAGGGTTAGGATCCCTGAAAATACCTGTCATCCTGAACCCAGATGTTGTGATAATTTAGGGAAAGGCCTCAGCCACAAATGTAGAATCCTGTGAATGAAGCAAAGCAACTTAAGACCACATCATTCTAAGATACAACAAAATAAGACCTGGAACATTTTTAAAGCATTTTAAGAACTGTCTGGAGTGACTTGTCTTTAGGACAAGCTACCCATCAACTGATCCGGAAGTTGTCTGTTATGAAAATTTATAATACAAATATAAATCTGGATTAATACAAATGTATAAATAAATAAGTGTGAGGTCTCAAACACACGTATGAGCATTATAAAATTTCATTCATAATTGTTGTGAAGAACAAATAAATCAATTACATGGGACACAGCTATTAAACTATGTGTGTATGAAAATGAATGATTTTATATCAATGTTAAGGCACTGTGATATGAAATTAACTGTGAATACTGAACTGAAAGGCATTGTGTGAAGATTGACTGCACCTGATATTTTCATTAATCAGTTGGACAATTTTAGAACTATTTAGTGTTAATGAGTTCTGATGAAATGATAAAAGGAAGCTCACATTACACCTGAAGGAAAACACAGTTTCACTTGAAATTTTTAATAATAATAATGCAAGATATTTAGAATGAAAAAATATGTTAAACACATGAAATTATAAATATCAGATCATCCCTTAAGTAATGTCCGATTTTAGATTCAGAAAAAAAGAAAGGATTTCAAACACTTTTAATGTTATTTAATCAATAATGTGTGTTCCATTATTAGTAATTACTTTCTGCTAACGATTCACAAGCTTCTGAATGCCACTTCTATAAAATGCTTGGGGTTTGGAGGAAAATAATGTAGAGAGGGTAGAGTTTCGCCATCTTCATATCTTCCAAGCTCTTTTCCATCAAGATAATTCTGCAAAATTCGGAATAGATGATAATCAGATGGGGTGAGGTCTGAAGACTAAGGAAGATATGGAAGTTTTTCCCAGTCTAGCTCTTCGGTCTGATCCTTGCTGTATGGGGCCGTGCATTATCCTGGTGTAACACAACACCTTTACGGTTGATCAAAGCAGGCCTCTTTTCTTTCAGTACAATGTTCAAGTGATCTAACTGTTGATAGTTGAAGTCTGATGTAATCATTACATTGAGTGGCAGCAAGTCTAATTGGATCACGCCAACAATGTCCCACCAAACGCTTAACAAGACTTTCCTTGGGTGGAGGTCAATTTTGGGGTGTGTAAGGTTTACCTGCACTGAGTCATTTTCTGTGGCGCTTAACATTTTTATAAAATATCCATTTTTCATCTCTAATCATTTACCTATCCAAAACAGGCGAGTTACGTTCACAAGAGTGCAGAGGAGTGTAAATGTCCACATTTTCTCTAAGGTTGGCTTTGTCAAATCATGGGGTACACATTTTCCAAGTTTTGACACCTTTCTAAGCTGTTGCATGTGACGGTGAACTGTTGAATGGGTTGAATTAAGCTTCTTTTCTAGTTCCTTAACTGTTACAGCACAATCTTCATCAAGTGCAATCAGCAGCAAGTCATCGTTAAACTCAATAGGACGACCTGAACGTATTGCATTACTTAAGCTGTAGTCGCCTGTTATGAACTTCTGAAACCACCTTCGACATTTTCTTTCATTTAGAGACTCAGTTCCATAAAAGCCTTGAATGTTTTGTGTACTTTCTGCTGCATTATTGTATTTTTCAAACTCATAAAGCATTATATGCCTCATGTGCTCTTCAAACATTTCCATCTTCGTAAGGGCTTATTTGATTAATGATCTGAAAACGTGAAGATGGATTAGTTTCTTTTATTTGTCTTAACATTTTTATACACGTCCTACGTGTATAGGATATTTTAGTCATTAAAGCTTTCTACAAAGACAGAAACGATGATGCATTTTCTTATTAAATGTTCCTACGTTACTTATGGGATGAACTGATAGCATAGGAAATTCATAAAAAGTAGCTCAAATATACAAACTTGGTGCGGGATATATTTCATGTGCTTTTGATGTAATATGTTTTATACATGCAGACTGAAATATTTTATAAATACATAGTTTAAATGAATATTTTTAACATCGTTTAATACCAAGTGGAGTCAATACTGCACGAAAATGCATTTTATGAACGCAATATTTAGTGGCAAAAAGTAACATCTGTGTGGTGAAGCTTCTGTAATTGTACCTTGATAACATTATCTGAAAGAAGTCCAAAGGGAGAGATAATGTAAATGTCAACTGATTTTCATGCTCAAAAATTAGGGGCTAGTATGTGCTAACCTGGATCAACTTAGATCAAAATGTGAGAACCATTTTCTGAGTCTCAACCCATATTTTTTCCTTATTAGGACTCAGGTCTCTGTTAATTTAACAACGAGATAGTAATGGGAGGAATGGAACTGTATTGGAGGGTATGTTGTGTTAACTGTTGCTACATGAATGGTGGTAGTGGGCAGCCATAGATTTAAGTATGGTCAAATGGAAACGAAATAAAGTCCAATTTACATATCTGCAGATGGTATTCTTCTCGGTCATTATAAGACCTAAATCTCGGTCCATTTGGGAACTTGCTTCTGGAACTGCTTTTTATACGGTTTAATTTGGTCAACTAATGGCTATAAATGTGGAAGCTCTCACTTTAGATGCGGCTGAGTTAAATCATGGGATTGTTTAATTAGTAGCAATTTGGACAATGTCAGTGTATAGAAAGTCATATTCACTTGTAAGACCCTAACCAAATGACATTCAGTGGCTCGCTACCAAGTCTGGTGCTAAGTTAACCTTAAGGAAAACCTAAACTCCAGAAGGTCCTTTTGGTCTTGGAATATAGTGCTCCCATCAGAATTGAGTGTGTATTTGACATTTTTCTTTCCTCGGTTGCATTTCGGGTCCGGCATGACCAGAAGGTTAGGATGCTCGATTCGTAATTTAAGCGTCGCGGGTTCGAATTACCGTTCTACCTAACAAGTGCGTCCTTTTGGCTGTGAGAGCGTTACAATGGTACTATCAAGCCCATTATTCAGTGGTGAAAGAGTAGCCCTGGAGTTGGAGGTAGGTGATGATAACTAGCTGCCTTCCCTCTATTCTTAAACTGATAAATTAGGGATGGCTAGCATAGACAGCCCTCGTACAGCTTTGCGCAAAAATAAATTAAGTGGCAGCTCACTTTGTCTAATTCATTTTTCTATAAAATCAATTTTGTGTATACATAAAAAATGTTGTATATAATGTATTGTATATATGTGTGTATATTGTAGATATATGGAGTTTATATTTCATTTTTATTCTTCCTTTATATAAATTCAGAATACCGTTAGTTGATATATATGTATTCATGTCCATGTACCATTTTTATATACTTAATCTCATTAACATTAGCTTCAGATCAAGCAAGATACCTGATTGAAGCAGAACTCGAAATACGATGACCATTCTTGTAGGATTCACACAGCAATAGTGTGATGTGTATTAAAATTTAATTTTGTGTTATGCCAAACAATAGCTGTGGTTTGTGGTTTTAGCGCGCATTAAGGACGTCAGTATGTGTTACATCATGAAATATATTTTATTTTATTAAAGTCCTCATACGTATATTGCGATTATCGTATTGTTTGTGATAGTTTCGCCATACAAAATTACTACTTATTATACTGTGTATTCATTAAAATATGCATCTGTGTATTATGCGTTCTTCACTTAAATATGTGTTTCTCATTTACAATTTCAAATTGTAGTTATTTTTCTTTATTAAAAAGGTTTATTTGTTATTTGGGAACTTAAACTCTTTAATTTGGTATGCTTCATTTATGAAAGGAATCCTCGAATTAATAATTCTTTTTGTGAATTGGTTTATGTATGGCAAAGTCTAATTTATTATGTGTATTGACTATTTTTGACTATATCGTCTGTATTGCACATAATACTGGCACACCAGGAGCTTTTACCTCCTTTTGTATTAATTCCAAATTTGTTTTTATTTGTGTAAATATGTGGAGTTTCAACGTGGCACAAAAGTCAAGAAGGTCGCTAAATTATTTTTGCTTCAACCATTTTCTCATTCATGTCCCCAAATGGTACAGCAGTGCGTCTACGGACTCATAACACTAGAAACAGAGTTTCGATACCCGTGGTGGGCACAAAACAGATGGCCCATCGTGTGGCTATGTGCTTAATTTCAAGACAATTGTTGTTGCTGTTTTGAATTAAGCACAAAGCTACACAATGGGCTATCTGTGCTCTGCCCACCACGGGTATCGAAACCCGGATTTTAGCGTGTAAGTCCGCAGACATACCGCTGAGCTACTGGGGGGCTTCAAGACAAACAACCTGTCCTTCACTGAAGTAAAAACTTTTGTCTAGCCATGTAAAACATAGCTGGAAGGTCACTCGTGTTATGTAAAGTTACGCACTTATTTTCCTTACTAGCAGACAGGTGACCACTTTATGTAATGTCCAGTCTTGCATATCAGTGAAAATAACCAGACATTTGTATTGAAGACTTAAGTAAATTACACAAAGCTTATTTAGTCTGGAACAGGAGATAACCAAATTTAGACTACTTAAGAAGATGGTGTAGAATATTTCAGAGTTAACTCTCCAGCAGAAGTGACTGTCTATTGTGACATATATAAATTTGCATTGCGTTTGTATCAGGAAAAGACCACTCATTCTAATTGCAAATTTCTGCTCATGCCCTCTTCATTTCTCACGATCTACGCTGGTCAGAGGATATATAATTATTTTGCTGCAGATATCTTGTTATTTAGAAAGAAAAATAGTCAGTTTTACCTCAAAATATCACAAGTTCAAGTGCGAAACTTATCACTTTATGGTCGCATGCAATCGAGTAGCGGACTATTCGAACAAAATAAATTAAAATGCAAATTCCCAGATGTATAATAAAACAGAGAAAGTAAAGTTTAACTAAGTTGTTGTTTTGAATTAAGCACAAAGCTACACAATGGGCTATCTGTGCTCTGCCCACCACGGGTATCTAAACCCGGATTTTAGCGTGCAAGTCCGCAGACATACCGCTGAGCCACTGGGGGCTTTTATCTAAGACACCACACGTGGTAAAGATCGACGTTTTAGCATGCTTTATTCAAGTAGCAACACTGCCAATGATCAGCTTATTTACTGTACAGAGTTAAGTGAAGATCACACTAACGTTGTATCGTATCTTGGTGGGGAAGGTTAGCATCCCGGGAATTTCCCGCTTTTTTTATGTTCTATTCGACAAAGATGCACGGTATATTGTGAAATAAGTTTTTATTATTTAAATTTCATTACATTGCAATTTTAAAAGTATATTTTTGTTTAAATTGAGGGGATTCTTTTTTTTTCCAATTTCGTGTAATACTCCATCTGATATGCCTTCTGAAATCTTTCCTTTAACATGCATCATTAGCACTTACATGTTTTAGATCCAGGCAGATTTGCTATTCTAATTGCAAACCTCTCTTCCTTTCCTCGACCAAACCTGTATGTGCTGCAACAGGAGATGTAGCTTTCGAAGTAATCTACAGGGTGGCCCGTAAGTCCTTACCCATCCATATGTTATCATGTTATATTCAACTGCACATGTATTATTTTTTTTCAGAGAAATATAGCCGACTTAAGCCAATTTACACTTGAAAATGTCTCACAGAACATGGTGTAGCATAATATTACGCAGCGAGAATGAGGGACAGCACACAGATACACTGGATACATAAGATATATGGATGGGTAAGGACTTACGGGCCACCCTGTAGAATGATAAAAGAGTCTGTGTGTGTGTGACCGCCATAGCCTCAAAAGGAAAGTCCTAGAGACCCGAAACTTTTCACGCATACCAAGTGGATTCTGAGGGTGTGCACCTTAGTATTATATTTAGTATTTTGGCCAATGTTTTGCCCTGTAGCCATTGGGCCCCATAATTCTGCATCATGAAAGTCTATAGAAAAGAATCATGCTTGTTTCTAATTCACGCTTACTGAATAAATAATATATCTAAAATAGGTTCAAAACACACACAAACGCACACACACAGTCGACCAGTGAAATATCAATCTAATCATCCGAATGAGACACCACATTGGTACAGCGGTGTGTCTGCAGACCTATACTGTTAGAAACTAGGCTTCGTCATCCGTTGTGGGCAGAGCACAATTAACCCATTGTGCAGCTTTGTGCCCAATTTCAAACAAACAAACCTGAATGGAGCCGGCTACATTGTTCAGTTCTTAATAAAGGCTTAAGAATATTACAACAATACTTTATAAAATGTAAAAACCTTCATCTCTTTACTGCACCTGTAACTTTAACGTACAGCTTGCTGGTTATGTCTAAACAATTTTTTTAAAACTTTGATAGAAAGTTGCCTTTTTTTTATTGCACATAACGACTAGAACGTCAAACACTTGCTCGTGTTAACGTATTTTAACCAAAACAATATTAAGTGGCTTTACTGGCATGAGAATTGTTTCAAAGGGAGATCAGAGCTTGCTTGAACGTGTTCAAAGTTGAAATTGAAACGCATGCAAATCACTGAAAATGTTCTAAATGCTGCCTCAAGGTGGAGCTTTTATAGGATTTGACGTTGTTGAAACCCTGACCTTGTAGTTTTTAACCACCCTCTTTCCAGTCTCACGTGTTAAGCTCAGTGGCCGTAACGGTGACGTACATACAAATCTAAGGGTGGGCGTACACTGTACCTGTGTAATAAACCATTCTGCATCGTTGCTCTGTGAAAAAATAAAAGTTGGGGACCATTCTAATAGTTCTCAAAGTACTGCCATTTTTAGAAAGAAACAGAATAAGTGAAATAACAATTGTCTGTGGATTTACAACGCTGGAAACCAGGTTTCGATACCCGTGGTGGGCAAAGCACAGATAGAACGTCATGTAACTTTGTGTTTAGCTTCAAACAACAACACACTGAAATAGGTTATTTGCTTTTTATATAAACATTTTGTTTTGCAAACGTGCTTCTTTAAATTTTCTAATGGCTCAGTGGTAAAACTTATGGCTTGTAGCGTCCAAAAATCAGGTTTCGTTACTCACGGTGTAACTTTGTGCTTAAGAAAAAAAAACATGAGTTGTATAATATCCCTATTTTGTGTTTTTTAACATTATAAAGCTGAAACATTGTGATGTATCAGCTCTATTTATATATTCGTGTCTTATATAAGTTGTTGTTTTGAATTAAGCACAAAGCTATTCAATGGGCTATCTGTGCTCTGTCCACCACGGGTATCGAAACCCGGTTTTTTGCGTTGTAACTCCGCAGACATATCGCTGAGCCACTGGGGGGAAAGCTCTTATACAAGTAGAAAGAACATATGCATTTAAAAATATGTTCACATTTTCATATCCATAAAACAATTCAATGCGATAACGTTTTATCTAATAATCAACTTTTTTCTCAGTACTCATATTTTTGTACATACCACATCCAGACAATGTGCTAATGTTTCTACTTCTAATCAAATCTGTTTCGTCATGTTCGTGTTTCTGTTTGTGCCTATGATCTCAATGCGCCAACGTTTTTACAGGCTGGTGGTTCGAGCAATCTGCAGGTCGCGGATTCTAATCCCCATAGCTCTAAACAAGCTCGTCCCTTTCAACCGTGATGGAGTACAGTCACCCTCAATATTTGTTGGTAAAGTACTGGTCGCAGAGTTTGTAGTAAGTGGTGTTGACTACATACCTTCCCTCTAGTCTATCACTGCTGTTGACCAGCTGCCTTTTATCTCTCTAGTCCAGTGGTTCTTAAACTTTTTCATCGTCTTACACCCTGAGACTTTCCAGGGTATTACCGTGACCCCTATAATAAATTTTGTAATGATGAACTTTGCGTATAAGTAGAATAAAACGAAACTATATAAAGATCATATTTATTGAAAATGTTACAAATTAATGACCTTGAGAAATGCTACAAGTGCTAAACAAATGTAAAATTCATGGAATTACTGAACATCATACAAAACCTACTTATTCACTCAGTGTGATGGTTGATATAATATATGTAGTGAGAAAATATACTAAATACGATGAAACTTTGATATTTAAATTTTAAGTTCGATGTATTAATATTATTTAATTTTATAAAATTTAGGAAATTCAAAACGTTGTAATATATGAAATTTTTTACTCAAATTTAGACAGGTGGTTGCGCAACAAGCATTTCAACGCGGTTCAACTGCCGCACTTCAGCGTGTTTCTCATTGGTGGACAGTTACAGGCACTTGTCACAAAAACTACAAACTGCTCCGTGATTTCAACAATAATTCCCAAACCTTCCATGACCCCCCGAGAAACTTCAAACGACCCCCAGGTTAAGAACCATTGTCTAGTATATTACTGCACAGTTTGTGATGGGTGATGTTAACTAACTGCCTTCCCTCTAGTGAGTATAATTTATAAATGCTGTTAAGTAGCTGCTTTCCCTCTAGTTTTTCCCTGCAGAGTTTGTGGTAGGTGGTATTGACTAGCTGTCTTCCTTCTAGTCTATTAATTCAAAATTTGTGGTAAGGTGGCGTTGACTAGCTGCGTTCCCTCTTGTCTATCACTGCTTTGTTCGAAAATTCCAAATAAAGTATTGTTTTCACTTTTAATCAAACCTATTTACACCTTTGTTTATACATATCATCTCTGTAAGTTAGCGTTTTTACTTGTAATCAAATCTATTTATACATGTTCATGTCTCTGTTCGTACCTATAATTTTAGAGTGCTAACGTTTTTACTTTTCATTACACCTGTAACCATATATTCGTGTTACTGACAGTAACATATAACCTCAGTGTACTGATTTTTCAGTTCTAATAAAACGTTTCTGTACATAACACATTTTTTCAGCGTCTTCGTGTTTTCACTTCTAATGAAAAACCCTCTCCAGTATGTGCGTTCGTTTTTCCACTCGTATCACATCCTCACAATGTGCTCATATATTGACTTCTAATAATTAACTCTGTGTTAATATTTTTGTATACAGCAAATCCGCTTCAAATAGTCGATCATTTTGGCTTCAAAGTTGCATTTTTTGTTTTTGTTCACAACACATCCTCTCAACGTTCTAATGTTTTCACTTGTAATCAGTTTTTGTGTGTGTTCTTCTCTCAATATGGTCACATTTTCATTTTTCCCCACAACACTTTCTTTTTGCATTCTCATATTTTAATTTATATTAAAATATCTTTTTCGTATCCAAGTTTCTAGCTATAAATTATTTTCTGAATATGCTCAAATATTCACTTCTAATTAGAGCTTTTCCTTGTTTTCATATTTCTATTTGTAACACGTCCTCTCAACATGTTCACGGTCTTACTTCACAATCAAAGACTTTTTCTCTATGTTTTCATGTTCCATAATACATCCTCTCAACGTACTCGCGGTTTCACTTCCAGTAAAATATTTTCTGCTTGTTCATGTAGCTGTCTATAAATGTGAAATGTATTTTATCTTATTGGTGGTGCTAGAAAACGTAATTTGCATTATTCATATGCTTATTTGCTTGTTTGTGGATAGTTCACGTAAGGCTACAGAAATGCTAATTGGTTTTTAATTATATACATTCTGTAATTATTTACTAGTCTTACAGTACTGTTTATTGATGTTGCGGAAAATATAGAAAAGTTTATTTCTAGTACTAAAGTTAAAAAAGCCTGTAGTGTTGAGCAGTTCTGGTTTAGTTTCTGACTTCTTTGCTTTGTAAATATCAGCAAGAACTGTGTGTGTGTGTGTGTATTGTTTGTACTTAAACAGATAAACACGTGTTCCTACTGCATTCACTTCGTTATGATGTTTTAACTCAACAACATCGATTCTGTCATATCAGAGGTTACAGATTTATTCACTCCGTGTCAACCCCTACGCTAGAAAAAATAGTTCCTGCGTCAATGAATGTGTTCCCGTTTTTATTTACAGTTCTCCAGATTTATATTGCTCTCACTGTTGACCGAAGTTTATTTAAACGTATTAACGTGTTCGTGTTTTCATTTGCTACTCTCATTTCTAATAAAAGCACCCTTTGCCTACTCTTGTATATTAAAAATGGGAAAATAGGATGTAAGAACCATGCTGGACATTGAGCCGAAACGTTGACTACAGTTATTTTTTTGTTTACCCAAATACCTTTGCTACTAACGTGAGCTATTTACCACGGCGCATCTGTTGATACATCTGAAGCATTAGTTTTGTATAAAATCATTTTCTTGAAGAAAGTTTTGTAGTGTCAGGTTCTGTTTAATTTTACAAGTTACTGATAAACTACAACCCATGTAAATTACACTTGACCTTAGTGTACACGTGTCTGTGAGGTTAACATGACCAATAGAAATCACACAATCGAAATATTGCAACAATTTTCTATTACGTATCTCTAGAAACTAAAGAGGGTAAAAACGTGGCAACTTCATCAGTATAAATAGTAATAATATTTTTTTCTCTTTTTCCCAGTAAGCCATACAAAATGCGCGAGTTTTATGATCGGAAATCGTTAGTAATTAATGCTTCTCACGAATGATAATATAAAAGCTTCTATTTCCATGGCTCAAACACTGTAGAGTTGAGTAAAACAAAACAGATGATGGTAAAAAATGGTCTTTTTATGTTTGACGCTATGACTCAAACATTATTATAATGAATGCAATAAAAGCGACTGATGGCTGTTACTCAAACATTTTCCTGTTGAGTGAAATAAAGACAAATGATAGCTGTGGCTCGAACATTATCCTGTTGCGTGCAATAAAGACAATTGATAGTTGTGAGTCAAACTTTGTCCTGTTGAATTCAAAGAAGACAACTTACTATATGTGGCTCATACATTGCTCTATTTAGTTCAACTGAAAAGGTGTTGACCATACTTTATTCTATTGAATGCAACCTATAGAAAGTGGTACCGATAACTCAAACTTTGGTTCGTTCTGATCATATGGGTTTGCCTTCACTATAGAAAATATAGACATGTGTGTTCGTTTTGTTTTTAGAATTTCGCGTAAGGCTACAAGAGGGCTATCTGCGCTAACCATCCCTAATATAGCAGTGTAAGACTAGAGGGAAGGCAGCTAGCCATCATCACCTACGCCAACTCTTTTACCATCGAATATTGGGATTGACCGTCACATTATAACACCCCTATCGCTGAAAGTGCGAGCATGTTTGGTGCGACGGGACATGTGTGTAATAGTGGTAATTCAGTCTCTGGTATATTCTGTTTATACAAGTGACTACATGAAATAAAGAAGTGAGTTTCAGTTAATGAACCTTCCAAAATCAAGTGACATTCATGTACACAGATGAATCATTTGTTCACATATTATTGTAAATTTAGCTCCTTTCTACGTTCAACTCTGGTAAGAAGTTCGTTTATTACGTAATCTTGCTTCATACATTGTGATGCGATTCTCATACTTTCTGATGCATGCATGATATAGTCTTTAATTCTCGAGTTATATACTTTCAACATGCCGACCTCCACTTGTCGGTAAACTGGTTTGTTTTGTTTTGCAATTTCGCACAAAGCTACTCGAGGGCTATCTGTGCTAGCCGTCCCTAATATTGGAGTGTAAGACTAGAGGGAAGGCAGCTAGTCATCACCACCCACCGCCAACTCTTGGGCTACTCATTTACCAACGAATAGTGGGACTGACCGTCACATTATACGCCCCCACAGCTGGGAGGGCGAGCATGTTTAGCGCGACGGGGGCGCGAAACCGCGACCCTCGCACGCCTTACGTGTTTGGCCATGCCAGGCCATCGGTAAACTGGATGAATAAGACAAAATGAATAATGCATTTTAAATATCTTAACCTTGCTTTTGAAAACATCTTTAACTCTTAAATAATGTTGAAACAAGTTCATATTTTGATCACCTAACCTCGCGAACGTATCACAAATTATTTGTAAGTTCGTCTAGCCACCCAGTGGCACAGAAATATATTTGCGGACTCACACTGCTATAAACCGGGTTTCGATACCCGTGGAGAACAGAACTCAAATAGCCCATTGTGTAGCTTTGTGATTAACTACAAACAAACAAGTTGGTTTAAAATATAACGTAATAGTTATACAAGATTTTAGGGTTGGAACTAAAGCTTTTGGTTATGTGAGACTAAAGATGTAGTCATTTTTGTTCGTGTTGGAACTAAAGCTTGTTGATTATGCGAGACTAAAGATGTCGTCATTTTTGTTCGTGTTGGAACTAAAGCTTGTTGGTTATGCGTGACTAAAGATGTAGCCATTTTAGTTCGTGTTGGAACTAAAGCTTGTTGATTATGCGAGACTAAAGATGTCGCCATTTTAGTTCGTGTTGGAACTAAAGCTTGTTGGTTATGCGAGACTAAAGTAATTTTTGTTCATGTTTTCATCCACGAAATGACTTGGATAGGCGCTGTTACAAAAACAACTTCTATTACATGATAGTCTTTCATTCAGCAGTGGAAATTAAATGCTTCGTAAAATAATTAAGAACAAAAGGTGTAAAATTTATAACACAAAACAATAAAGTTTTGTCTGTTTGTTTTCGTATTGTGGTAATCTTCAACTTAAAAATCATAATTTATTTGCTTTATTAAAGTCTCAAGAAAAAAGGGCTTTCATAACATAAAATTATGTTTTTAATTTGTTAGTTGCTCAAATGGTTAATGAATTTCAGTGTCTGTTCATGTGACTACATACCTATCTATAGTATTATAATTAATTAAACGTAGGTGAACCGTCTCGAAATTAACGTGTTTCATCACACGACATAAAGACAGGGATGAAGTAAGAAAATTTCCTATTTTAAGACTATATGTCTGTTCATGAATTTAAAAACAAATTGTTACAAATATCGCAGCCCCCAGTGGCTCAGCGGTATATCTGCGGACTTACAACGCTAACAATTGGGTTTCGATACCCATGGTGGGCAGAGTATAGATAGCACATTGTGTAGTTTTGTGTTTAATTCAAAACAGCAACAAATATTGCAAATTAAGAAAATGGTGTCTTTAGTAGAAAATTAATACTTAGTGAGTAACATCAGAGATGGCCAAACAACATTACTTCCAAGATTGGCATATTTCAATAAATTGGTAAATTAAAAAAAACAAAAAACATCAATAATGTGGAATTGAACAGAATGACTTTTGAAAAAGAAAAAGGAAGTGAGTTAAGATAATCTCCAAGGCAGTAAGAGAAGTTTCTTACGTGTGGGACAATCGATCCAACAGGACACATTATTCGTGAATCTTAGGCAACCTATATAGGATTCCAGCATGTGAACCAGTGGAGTTAAACATGTCGTGAAATACTATCATTGATTAAATTGTTTTTCCTGATTTTCTTTTCAGATAACTTAGCCTCACCCCTTACCCACCCACTCCACCTCCAGTGGCTCAGCAATAAGTCTGAAGACATTTTGTTAATACGTATTTCTTCAATAGAATAGAGACAATGATATCACCCGTTCAGACGACACTTATCCTGTTAATATGGGTCTCTCTTCAATAGAATAGAGACACCCGTTCAGACGACACTTATCCTGTTAATATGGGTCTCTCTTCAATAGAATAGAGACACCCGTTCAGACGACACTTATCCTCTTAATATGGGTCTCTCTTCAATAGAATAGAGACACCCGTTCAGACGACACTTATCCTCTTAATATGGGTCTCTCTTCAATTTAATAGAGACACTGATAGCAACTGCGCGAACCGGTGTTAAGGCGTTCGACTTGTAATCTGAGGATCGCGGGCTCAAATCCCCGTCACACCAAATATGCTCGTTCTTTCAGTCATGGGGGCATTATGAAGTTACGGTCAATTCGTTGGTAAAAGAGTAGCCCAAGAGTTGACGGTGGGTGGTGATGCCTAGCTGCCTTCTCTGTAGTCTTACACTGCTAAATTAGGGACGGCTAGCGCAGATAGCTCTCGTGTAGCTTTGCGCGAAGTTAAAAACAAACAAATAAAGGACTTGTTCAGTCGGCATCCAGTTAATACGGATCTCTCCTCAATTGAATAGAGACACTGCTCAGACGACACTCAAGAGCAACAGTAATAACATACATTTTGTTTGTTCTCTGTGGTTATCATTTCAACAGGGCAGAGAAAAAAATATTGGCCAAGTTTTGAAAATCTTAAGCTTTACCACTGTTGTATGCTGTCGAATAGTAAAGTAAAGGAATACATTGAGAAACAAAGTTAAAGATAGATAGACGAAGAAATTGAAAGACAGTAATGTCAATGTCCGTCTAGTTTGATAATAAATACCCTTGAAGATCATTCCCCGCATCAAAGTAGGTGCAGTTTACCTAGAGTTGGGGTCAAACAAGGGATGGACTGGAACGAGCGTTCACGTAATACGCATGTATTTTCACGTGCTTTTCTTGAGATCTTTCCTGCAGTTTTCGAAAAATCGGATCTGATTGTGTTTCATCGGCTCTCTACTTTTGGGCAGAAATTTATATTTTAACTTTTTATAATAATAATAATAAGGATTTATTTGCGAGTTTTTTACTCCCCCCCCAAAAAAAGAATTTCTGTGAAAAAAAAATTACTACTTAATAATGAGGATTGTTCGACCCTAAACGCAGTCTTATACAATAGCAGCTCCCTGCGAGACAATGTCACGTTTCTTATTGCTCTTTTAACGCAACGCTAAAAAATAAGCTATCTTCGCTCTGTTCACCTCGGGAATCGAATCCAGAATTTTAGCATTTTAAGCCCGCTGACTCGAGGAAGAAATGTCATTTATGAAAGAAATTTTTCATTAAGAAGACAACTATTTAGAATGTGAATCGATATTTGTAGTAAAATTTGTTTTAAAATAAACATACCATGTTTACCTAGCAAGTTAACATGTTAAGCCAAAGGGCTGATTTTCTAATTCTAATTCTTTGCGATATTTTGAAACTTGAGTCTCATATTAACTTCGGCCCTGCATGGCCAGGTGGCTAAGGCACATGACACCCTCTCAGACCAAACATGCTCGCCCTTTCAGCAGTGGGGGCGCTATAATGTTACGGTCAATCCCACTATTCATTGGTAAAAGAGAAGCCCAAGAGTTGCCTTTCCTCTAGTTTTACATTGCTAAATTATGGATGGCTAGTGCAAGAAACCCTGATGTAACTTTTCACAAAATTAAAAAAAAACATTAATTTTACTTATTCTTGTAAGTCATTTCTTGTATATTACACACTCTTGTATTTTGTGGTGTTTTTTTTTGTTTGAGGCACCAAATATAATTTCACAATTTTAGCTAAATTCAACATACAATTTCTATACCGTGCACTTAATACATAATTGTCACCATTTGTAAATGGACAAGTTGAGATGTATACTTATCGGTTTATCAAGCGCTCTTAAAAGTTTATAATCACCCCTATCTTTTATGAAGTCTTCTTGTGTATTCAATTATAGGTTGTCATGTAAATATGTAAAAATAAATCCGAGTCATAGCTTTAATACAAAAGTATTTCAAACCATACTTCTATTTTAGTTAAGTCTTACGGGAAATCTTTGAACATCACTTAAATTTCCAAGTTTTTGAAGTGATATTTGTAGAAAACTTAGGTAAATCCGTGAAGACTGTTTTAATTAACGAATTCAGTTGCTGGGTAAAAGAGGTATCCGGCAATAACTACCCCTGTAAAAATGCCAAATGACACTTATGATAATGAAGAGTTGGAGTACTTGGAACCTAATACTAACAGTAGCATTAATAATAATACAGACTTGGGGAAAGTACTGAGTACGAAGCTACGCTTTGTTTTTTTCTTTTTGAGAATAAACGGTACTGTCATATTATTCGGCTTAACTGTGCTAGTGGTACCATTGTTACCGGTGCCATTTGTTTTTCAATTCAGCAGAACAAGGCTATGTTATTTATGACTTCATAATCGTGTCGTGAAAGCATCCGGATATAGCGAAGATTTCTCTATTTTTCTATTTATTTAAATTACGTAATACCACGTTGCGAAGCACTGATTGAAAGAGCAGAATTAGTTACGTATATTATGACCCAAAACTTCACGAGTATTGTTCAAAATTACGTGAAAATGTTTTTGTGCTTTTCCTGCTTAAATAACCTGTTGTTGTTTTTTTTGTTGAGCACAAAATTACACAATTGGCTATTTTTGTTCTGTCCAACGCGGGTATCAAAATAGACTTACCTTTGGTTGCGCGGTGGAACTGACTTAATAAAGAATCATTTTTTGCAAAAGACAATACCTTAGTATGAAAACTAGGTTATTTTTCAAAGCAAAAGAATCGTAGAATACTGGTACTTAAATCCTAATTACAGCTTTAAGTGTGGTAAAATAGGCTTAAGTTACTTCAAAAGTACCACAATACCATAGAGATTCGGATATGACACCACAATTCCTTCTGAAGGCTTTATATATATCATCCTTTGTCAACAACGTCATGTAAAATATTATTTGGGGAGGATGTGATTCCAACGGAGATCCAAAAGTGGACATTTTTTAACGTTTCTCGGGGTAAAATATAATGATATGTCCCCTAGCTTTGGATCGAACTGTAACTTTATATCGCACACGTTTAAAGCATAAAATAAATAATTCATTGTCATGTTCTTCTAAACCATTGTAAGAAAATTTTCACAAATCCCCAAAGTTGGCGTTCCCCATCTTAATAGACAAAATGTTATTGAAAAATCAACATAAGATTTAATAATTTACAAGTTATTAAAAATATTCGCTCTTTCGTGTTCCATAATTTTAAATAGTTTAATAAAAATATAATTTATTTTACCTTAGAATGTTTTAATAGATAATAAGTTTTGTTAAAACTCTTAAAAACATGACACTTGAAAAAACGTGAATGCTTCTTATTTTTTAATAAATTATAATTTTTTTCGAATTTAGTGTAAGACTAGAGGAAAGGCAGCTAATCATCACCATCCAATGCTAACTCCTAGCCTGCTCTTTGGCAAATAAATAGTGGGATTGACAGGTTACATTATAACGTCCTCATTATAACGGCTGAAAGGGTGAGGATGTGTGGTGCGACAGAGATTCGAACCCGTGCCCCTCTGATTACGAGTCGTGTGCATTAACCACATGGCCATGCCGGGCCTAACCTGAAGAAATTAAATATTAAGAAGCGAGAAACACTTAACCTTATGTTAGAAACGTTAGTGCAAGAACACTTTTCGTACAGCGCGTTCAGAAAAACGATTGAACAAAATCGAAATTTCTATACATGATGAAAATCACGCATGCGCACCACTAGTCTTGATATTGCTTGGTTTATTATGAATTTCACGCAAAGCTACACGGAAGCTATCTACGATAGCCGTCCTTAATTTAGCAATGAAAGACTAGATGGAAGGCAGCTGGTCGACAACACCCATCGCCATCTCTTTGGCTACTCTTTTACGAATGAATAGCGGGATTGACCCTACTTATAATGCTCCCACAGTTGAAAGGGCGAGAATGTTTGGTGGGTGAGGTAGTCATTGTTTGTTTGTTTGAAGTTTAGCACAAAACTGCATAATGGGTTTTCATTGTTTTGCCCACCACGGATATCGAAAACCGGTTTTTGGCGTTTTAAGTCTACAGACATACCGCTGTGCCAATAGGATTCGAGCTCTTCAACCACTTGGTCATAGCCTAACTTCCACCCCCTGGTCTACATTTGAAACATAATTAATAGAACATCAGTGACGCCCATCTATGAGGATAAAGAAGTTTACATAATTACAACTGAAATTAATGACGTTTTATGAGATATCTTGAAGCTGGACATAATGTTTTTTTTTTAATTTTGTGTAAAGCTACACGAGTGCTATCTGCGCTAGCTGTCCTTAATATAGCAGTGTTAGACTAGAGGGAAGGCAGCTAGTCATCACCGCCCACCGCCTACTCTTAGACTATTCTTTTACCAAAGAATAGTGGTATTGACTGTAACATTATAACAGCTGAGAGGATTACAAGTCGTGCGTCTTAACCGGGCCTGCACACAATATGAAATGTTGAATTGTTTTTCATTTAGAGATATTTGGGTTTTCCTATATTTAAACGTAATAAACAAGCTTATTTGATAACTGATTAATTATAACTGTTATGTATTTTTACAGTGTTTTCAGCTGCGGCGCATGTGTTGTTGGGAGCTAAACTTCTTACTACTTAGCCCCACAGTAACACAGCAGTATGTCTACCGCCACACCTTGCTAGAAACCTGATTTCATCATCTGTGGTGGGCAGACCACAGGTAGCTCGTGATGTAGCTTTGTGCTCAATTCCGAACAACTTGTTACTTACTTTATTTTCCAACTTATATCTATTGTTTCTGGTCCATGTATAAGTGAAAGCTGACGTTGATATTTGAAGAACGGTTCCATAAAAATATAATTTAGGGTTGTTGTTTTTAAATACTTTGGCAACTTTGGGGAAGAAAAAAAAGGCTAGTTGAGCTTTTTGGGGAGATAATTTCAATTCACAGTTTACAACAATGTTTTTTTTTTATATTTAGCTTAAGCTAGTTTGGAGATTGTTAGAAGGAAGAGGGCTGTATGGAGAGCTTTTCCAAATAGCCACGTTACCTGTTAATCAAGAAAAACAAAATGCAAACAGTTTTGTCAAATAGAAGCATACTGTTTACATACGTGATAAATGAAATGTAACTCACCACACACCTCTGGAGTGAAATGCTATTTACATTTACCATAACTGTCCTGTTTTGCATCTGGAATCGTAGATCGTTGTATACGGCACGCTGTCGGAAGCTTTTTGTATGCCTAAGAACATACTGCTGTGTGGTTAGTGTTTATTATTAAACTGAGAACATGTTGCTGTGTAGTGTTTATTATTTAACCTAGAATATGCTACTGTGTAGTATTTACTACTAAACCTAGAATATGCTACTCTGTAGTGTTTGTTATTAAGCCCAGAACATGGTACTCTATAGTGTTTACTATTAAGTCTATATCATAATACTGTGTAATGTTTACTATTAAGTATATATCATAATACTGTGTGATGTTTAGTATTGAACCTTGAATATAATACTAAGTAGTGTTTGTTATTAAATCTAAAACATGTTACTGTGTACCGTTTATTATTAAACCTTCAATAACGGTTTTGATTAAGCTCATTACGTGATCAGCTGTTTTAGATGGTTTTCTAAAGCCGTTTCTTACCTCTAAATTTGTTAGTAATGTTCATCTTGTAATTAAAAACAGAGGGACCACCGTATAAAACTCAAAATGTTCACAACTTTTAACAGGCTCTAATGGAAATATGATCTTTGTGTCTAATCCTGTGTTTTTAAAACTTACAAACAGATTCAACATATTAAGATTAGAGACTGGGGCAAAAACGCTATATTTAACATATCTTAACTTAAGAAAACAATCAGAATTGGAGAAGTAATGGCATATTTTCTTAATCCTTGAACTTCTCACACAATAAGATATCAGCCATGGTATATTTAACACAGAAACATGCATCAGCCACAGTTTATCACCTATTTTAATTATTTATCATATTCAGAGTTTATCTTAGTTCTAGACGAATAAAATTAAGAATTTTATATATAATAAAAAGTTAATTTTCATCAGGAACAGAAATATGTCCTAACTGATGGATGGTATTATCAATACTACCAAAAACATGTACAGCTTCTGTGAATGTTCCATTCTTTATTATTTTTTCTGAGTTATTCTTGTTAATATTAACGAAACTTTACTCGGCTATTGGTAAGACAACATAGTTATTTTTAGTCTGGTTGGTTTCTGTGTGTGCTGCTATGTTCATTAACAAATTTCTGTGTATGAAAGTTTTATCCATCTCTGAGATGTGCATCCACACAAGACCATGTCTTCACAAGTGATTAATTGAAGTTGAGCAGGACCGGAGTAGATGGGTGTTTCCATATTACAGTTTTTAGTGCATACTTTGTGTTACGTTTTTTTTTTATGTTTTATGTTTTTCGTAGACTAAACGCAACAGAAAGACACAGATAACGGCTTGTATAATTTATTACAATAAACTATTATATATATGACAGATATAACATAAATTATATAATAACAATGACAGATATTAAGTTTCAACCTTCAAAATTAATTACAACACAAAATGGTGCTGGCCTGTATCTAATATAATGATCTAGAATGAAAGTCCAAAAGTTCAGATCAGAAATCCAAAATTCCGGTCTAGGGTGTGAATTTGGTCCCACGAAGAAATACTGAAGTTTGAATGGAGAAGTCCAAAAACAATTCACAGTCCAATAAATTCGACGAAGTTCCCTTCACGATGCCTCCGATGAACGTCTCAAACTTATCTATCGCCTTCCAATTTTCCCGTGTTGACCTTCAGTATAACTAGTAATTCGAATGAATCGTAGAGATTGACGAAATAAAATCACAGCTTCTGTAGATTTAGCTTCAGTCACAAATTCAAGTTGAATAAACACACAGCAAACGTTTAAAATTTCTCGAACAAAGACACTATTTCTTGAATCAAATACAAACAAATGACTGACTCTTCTTATTCTTTTCTTCGGATAAAAACTAATGACTCTTCTTCTTTCTCGCGTCTCCGTCTGTTTATATATTTGTAGGCCTCTTCTCGAACAATCGCGTAACTTCTACAGAACTCCAGAGCAATCCGCGCATGTCCGTTCTTGCACGAGACTCAACGTCTAGACACTAGGCCGCCATGCATTTCCGTTTATAGTCATATATTTGATCTACCTAATTCTAGAAATTTCTAAATGTTATTTTAAATGAAAAACAACATATTTTATTGGTTTAAGCTTTGAAACAATAATATAAACAACAATATGGCATTCAAACGCTTTATACATAACACTTTGGACAAATGAATGTAAAGCATCACTTGATAGAGACAGTTTCTAGTGATTTGGATTTAAAGATTCGTCAGAGCTGCCTACTTCTGGTACATTGTACATCTTAAAAACATAATTATTTCCACTTTGGACTATTATTTTCCAGTTCACCATTTTTCAGATCATTAAAGAGGTGATAATCAGTGTTTGATATTTTCCAGAAATCTTCTTGCTGTTCTCAACAACGCGGAGAACAGTATCACTGCATGTTATTACATGGAAAGAAGGGAAGGCAGCCATTTTGGATATTTGGATATGCTTTCCTTCATCACATTTCGGTAATGTCCTTACTTACCTTTATATGGATAATTGTGGCAACAGGTGCTGTAGCACTTAAGCGCTGGTGAGTGATATAAACATGTCTTAAAGGATGGTGTTACTCTATTCGTAACATAACTATATTTGAAAACTGCTTTTACCAATGAATAGTGGGATTGACCGTAACATTATAACGCCCCCACAGCTGAAATGGCGAGCATGTTTGGCGCAACGGGGATTCGAACCCGCGACCCTCAGATTACGAGTCGCACGCCTTAATACGCTTGGCCATGCCGGGCCAACTATATTTGAAATACTGAAGTTAGACCTCATATTGTAACATTAAATACACAATATTTTGACTCCTGACAAATGATGTATAGCTCAAGAGATGCAGAAATAGATCTCTTTAGGCTTACAAATGGTTTCACAGTATACCTGAAAAGGGAACAGGAACTGTACAAACTTCTAGTTGTTGACTGTATTACCATCTTCAATTTAAGAACTAATTTTCCAATATTTTTCAATATAGTAAGGTTTTTTCTTTTTTGTATCCTTTCATGAATACGATAGAAACACCTAGTTGTGTTTCTAGGTAACAATAATACGGGATTAGATAACAAGATTACGACTACATCTTTGTTAATTTACAAGTTACGGAAATTTATATGGCGCTCAGAATTTTTTATCATTTATTGCTGTTGTTTAACTGCGAGTTTGAGGCCAAAAAGCCGAAATTTGATTTTTATTAACAACATTAATAGGTTCAACACGCTTAAATTATTTAAAAAAAATAATTTACCAACTTTTCTTCAAGAATACTTCCTAAACTTTAAACAACAAAATACATGGGAAATAATCTACACCATAATATTGTGCTATTCAGAGGCACTTCGACACGTCTGCGGACTTTACAACGCTATTAATCAAGTTTCGATACCCCTGGTGGACAGACCATGGCCCATTGTGTAGCTCGTGCTTGATTACAAACAACAAACCATAATATTGTTATAACATTGTTTTTTTGTCAGCGTTTTTTTTAATTATCTGGTGAAAATAATTCAACCCAGTGCCTTATGGTTGTTAAAGGCGCCCTTTGCGAGATGCAAAATTTGAGCCCCTTTTCAAAAAATTCCTTGCCTTCAAAAATGCAAACTCCCCCCTTCCCCTATGGTTCAGCGTTATGGTTGAGCGCCCTACTCGCACTACCCTTGATACGGCCTTGATTCAACGTAACAATCACAAATTAACGTGTTTCCTCATTTAATGATCTCAAAGGCTTGAAAACGTGTATTTGTCGTTGATTATTATAAGCCTACGTTAAAAACCCTCTAACAATACTAGGACGAACAATAATCATACTAACTTGCACAAAGTAATCGCGATTGCTTACACATTGACCGATTCACTCTGCTATCGTAATTCATTATATCAAAACATACACACTATCTTTTTTTTCAATCTAAGTCTTCTTCTTGATGTCTCGTCATATTTGTAAATCACTACATTGCTATTAAGACCCGCAAGTGCCTCTATCTAACAAACAAATTACAACATTAAGAACATAGTTTAGAACAATAGTCACCAGATTTACATGTTGGGTTACGTTTTTAGATGAACACGACTGCTTAAGTTTAAGTACAGTGCAAATGTTAAAATAAGTTATTTTTATATTGACTGATTATCTGAAATTAAGCTTAAAGCTACAGGAAAGGCTATCTGTGCGCTGTCCACCAAGAGTATCATAACCCGAGTTTTATAGGTGTGAGTCCACAGGCATACCGCTGTGCTATTGTGGGGATAGTTGCTTTTAGAAGCGACAGTTTACCCCACGTTTTTTACGTAACTGTTTCCGAGTCATAGGTTGTGTAGTTCAGTTGTTGTTAATTGATGATTGTTGTATTATTGCGTCATATTACTAGAACCTTTTAAGTTTTCTCATTGTTTCAGACTATTATTACATCACAATATTTTGCAGACAAGGAACGTTCTAGGTCTCGGTCGAGCTACAAATACTCATCCAAAATGTAGTTCGAATAAGCTATTTAAATGAATAAATCTAGATTGTGAATTTAGCTAGAAAGGGCATATAGTGGCGAGTTTTAACGCGAAATTATCACAGATTGTTTTGAAATAATGGAGTAGAGATGAATAATTCATCTTGTCAGCCGTGTTCTAAGCTAACTGAATGCCCCCCAGTGGCTCAGCGGTATGTCTACGGACTTACACACTAAAATCCGGGTTTCGATACCCGTGGTGGGCAGAGCATAGATAACCCATTGTGTAGCTTTGTGCATAATTCAAAAACAACAACAACAAGCTAACTGAACAAGCATATATGGACTTTAACGAACAAAAATATTAAAGCTCTGGATACAACTACGGTGAGTAATAGTTATATTGGTGATGTTAAAGTGAAATTACCACAGACTGTATATTGTAATAACAGAGCAGGAAGAATAAGTTGGCTTGTGAAGTTGTGTTCTAAAATAACTGAACCAGTTTGTGAGAACGTTGACACAAAGGAGACGCTTATTTAAAGCTCTAGGTATAACTGTAAAAACAAATGGTGTAATAACGAACTTGTACATATGATCGATTTGTTTTTGTATATTACTTTGAAATAAGTGAGCTGTGTGCTGTTTGATTATTTTTGAAATTTATCGCCAACAAGTCACAGACACCTATTAAAAAGAATCCAACCCATACATGAAAGAAAAAAAAACAATTAAAATCGTTATTTGTTAAACATAACATTGGTTTGCTACCACGAGTAAAGTAGATAAACTTGTTTGAATAGAAAATTGGAAAAAATAAAAGCTTTTAAATGTACCTACCAATCTCCGAATGTCTTTTTTTTACGAAAATAATTTCTATTTGGTCATGGCGAAAAGCTTTGTTTTTCATCATGTTAACTGTTATAGTAATGCTTGCGATGGCGAAAGGTTTTATTAAGCGATGTGTAATTGGACTACGATAATTTGAGACTTGTACTTTTTTCATCAATATTATTTATTGCACAGCAGAAGGGGTAAAATATCACATTGTTTTATAAAACAGATGTTTATTTTGTTGCAGAAGGTACTGTTTACGTAGCTTTCATTAGTTGTTTTGAAAGTATATTTCAAATGTTTCCTTCTGTGTTAGTGTATATCCGTGTGTCATTTGGTGTGAGTGTACTGTAGTTTGTATTATCACAACCATTGTTAGTGTACCATTTAAGATTGATTAGTCTTTTTAATTAGTTTTGATGTTAATTTTGAATCTAGTGATATTTATTTAATTCTCTAATCTCACTTCGCATAATATTTCTACATTTTTTTTTCAGTTTTGGGTTTCTAACATTCAGCTATATTTTTCTCAATTTTCTACGTTCTTTGATGATAGAATTAGTTTGCCAACTGTTTCCTTGATAAGGCATATGTTAATAAGTTTAGCAGAAAGAAAAAAGCACAGTGTTTCAGTGATCGATTTGGTTTGTAAGGAGTTGACAAAAGAGCCGTGAACTGGTATAATAGAATAGTGCTAGGCTCGGCATGGCCAAACGTGTTAAGGCCTGCGACTCGTAATCTTAGGGTCGCGGGTTCGCATCCCGGTTGCGCCAAACATGTTCGCCCTTTCAGCCGTGAGGGCTTTATAAAGTGCGGGTCAATCCCACTATTCGGTGGTAAACGAGTAGCCCAAGAGTTGGCGATGGGTGGTGATGACTAGCTTCCTCCCCTTTAGTCTTACACTGCTAAATTAGGGACGGCTAGCACAGATAGCCCTCGAGTAGCTTTGTGCGAAATTTCAAATCAAACAAGAATAGTGCTTCCAAAGTAAACACTAGGGGGTGTAGTACATATACAAGTAGTAAGTACGCTGGCCAAAAAAGTAGTGTCACAGGATTTCTTTTGTCACTCAAGTAGAACACAGACTGGTTACAATAAAGAGTCCATGGATATGTTTGGTAGAACACGGACTGGTTACAATAAAGAGTCCATGGATATGTTTGGTAGAACACAGACTGGTTACAATAAAGAGTCCATGGATATGTTTGGTAGAACACAGACTGGTTACAATAAAGAGTCTATAGATGTGTTTGGTAGAACACAGACTGGTTACAATAAAGAGTCCATGGATGTGTTTGGTAGAGTTGAAAGTATCTTGTTTCAGAAATAAAACTGTTGTGAAAAAAAAAGTATTTACTAAAGTGGCTTATGATAACATGTGAGTATAGTTAGTATAACCACCGACATAGAGGGTAAGTAGATAATACCCAGGATTTATGATAGTGCAGACTAGGCTGCGAATCACACAGTATGACTGTAATAACATGCGAAACACAACGACACACAAAAGTGCCACCAAGTGGAGCTAAAAACTCAAGCTAAGAATACTGTTTGTATTTCATGCAGAAAGCTGGGTGATAAACACGAGTTTGCAGGACAAAGTAGCTTTAACCACACCACTACCGAACGAGAAGCAGTTGTACGCCACCTGGTGGAAAGTATTGTATGTGTCCTTGTGTATCGTGTATCACAGCAGTCATTCCCCCATAATTTCAACTCGTGAGCACTTTCATTTTAAGGTACATCGTTGTGTACGTTATGGTCACCTTTCTACAAGCAAAATATTTCCTATCCGAAGGCCCAGCGTGGCCAGGTGGTTAAGGCACTCGACTCGTAAACCGAGGGTCGCGAGTTCGAATTCCCGTTGCACCAAACATACTCACCCTTTCAGCTGTTGGGGCATTATAATGTTATGGTCAATCCCACTATTCGTTGGTAAATGAGTAGCCCAAGAATAGGCGGTGGGTGGTGATGACTAGCTGCCTTCTCTCTTGTCCTACACTACTAAATTATGGACGGCCAGCACAGATATCCCTCGAGTAGCTTTGCACGAAATCCAAAACAAGCTAAACAATCTTACCCCAATAACAAAATGGGCGAACTACTGATCATACTTAAAAAAAGAGATACGTAGCCTCGAAGAGCTTATGTTGTTAATCAAATTTTCATATGTATTATCCACGACTTAGTTTCATATTAGAAGTATGAAAATTTCAAAAGGAGTTAGTGTTGGAACATTTATATAGACGTAATTAATTTTACGACTGAGGTTTATTACCTTGAAAAATTCATTAATGAGTTATTACTGTTGTCATTTTTTACAACAACAAAAAACACTACATTCTTGAATAGTTCTTTTGATTACTACATTTTCAAAAAGAGATATTCATATTCCGTAAATAAAGTATTTACCGACCAGTTTTGTTTACAACAGAGATGAACACTAATTATATTTCGTGAATAAGTAGTTATGGTATGTTATTACCTGCCTTATAGTAATACAATCCATCAAAACTTTCCAACCAAAAAATATTATTATTTTTACCCCTTTCTTTAAACAAACGTAATGTACCTTACACAGATCGAAACCATTAATAACAATGAAAATACAAAAAAAAAAATTCACAGAATAACAGAACGCTCTATGGCTTGGTGGTTCTTCCAATGCTCTGTCTGTCTTTCCCTGCATGGTACAATTATAAAATCCACTAACCAGAACGAGACATCATTCTGTTCTGGCCCTTAGGCAGTCACGTAAAGTGGAAAATAACGACTACGAAAGTAGAAAGTGTGAAGAGTCGTTTCACAGTACGAGTTCCTCAACAGTGCCCCTCCCCACACTACTATAGCACAGAGTTAACACCCTGGAAAGTTACTCACTTATTTCCAACTTTAATCGTGGTCTATGTTAAAGTTTAAGTGAAATGTCTAATAAAGAATTCTGACCAAGAAGTTTTCTGCTTTCGACGACAAAAAAGCCAGAAACACCACTGTATATCTGACTTCATTGTGAAACCGTTTCTCAGGTTTTTTCATGGACTGAACCTGGGAATGGGAGTTGAGCAAAAAAATTCAGTTAAATTAAGAACCATCGCAATGCGACTCAACTTTAACTTCTTTAGAATAGATTCTGTAGAAACATGTTTGTACTGTCTTGAGTCGATAGTAAATGAATGTAAACATATATATATATTTTAAGGAAGAATTTTACGTCAGGGTGCAATTTCTTTCATTAAAAGAAATGTTATCTTTGTGTAACGTAAGTAAAAAAAAAGTATAATAACGTATTTGATAGTGTGAAAACAATGCATTATTTTAACTGTGTGGAATAGTGTTACGTCCTAAGTAATATTCAATACACGCAGTTCGATTTTATCTTGAAAAGATTAGCGAGCGATTTTGCAAGAGCTTGGTCTCTGTGAGTAATCTAGGTAATAAAATCAACGGGAAAAATAACGAAAAAAATAAACAAAGAAATCTACACATGCAGATAAAAAAGACAAAGTATTTTGGAAAACAGTAACAATAACAGATGAGCCAATAAACACACTATGTAACAAAGTTTTTACTTTTTCCCGGGCAGAAAGTGTTATTTTCCAATTGCTTATGTCTAAAGTAAATGGAAAAGACCTATTTTTTTTCTTCAAACTTTGCTTTTGTGACATGGGAGGGTATAACGAAAACGTGATGGGAGACTATATTTGACGGCTAATACGGGAAAGTGATTTACATTACAGTCGCAAATCTCAAAAAACTACTCACTCCTAAACATTTTGTGTAACTTTAGCATAAATACATGTAAATCTTGATTCATATGTTGTTTTATTCAGACCGTATGAAAACGAAAATGTGTAAATTTACCCGTTTTTACATAGAAACTAAGTCAATTTATAAGTTTCGTTATCCTGGCCACGAAAGTAAGGCTTGAAGGGAATAACGGCAATTTTCCGCACTTTTACAACATAAGCAATTAAGAAATAACACATACTATCTAGGAACAAAATGTGCGTTACATAGTGTATTGAAACCATGTAAACTAACTGAGTTAATAACCAAACTATTATTGATACAAATTACTAATCAATGGCTTCCCATTAGTGTTCAACATCTGTAATTAAACCCTACTGTTCTGTTTGCTTTGTACATCTTTATGTATCTATGTATATCTTTCTTTTACTTTTTCTGTTTGTGTAATTTCTGTTGTCTTTATTACCATCATTGTACTTTCTGCAATGAAAAATATAGTGTACAATATAAATGATTTTGTTTGTTTCATATTAATCACGGGTTCGAATCCCCATTCCACCAAACACCCTCGACCTATCAACCATAGAGGCATAGAAGCCTTCAAAGAAACGGTCAATTCCATTATTCGTTGATAAACAAATAATCCAAGAGATGACAGTGGCTGGTGATGACTAACTTAATTAGGGATTGTTAGCACAGACAGCTCTCGTGTAGCTTTTGGTAAAATGAAAAGCAAACCAACTTTGTTTACATGCGCTGTGCCCACCACCGTTGTGGAAACATGGTTACTAACGTCATAAATTTACAGACTTATCGCTGAGCCACTCACAAGCGTAATACAAAGAGAAACGCGAGTTACTGCTGTTACTACATACTGAAGTAAACATGCCTTTATTAAGCAAAAAGCTTAGTCTAAAGTAATCACTTTTTCTATTGTGAATAAAACTGTTGAACAGAATAACTCGACGTGTGAGTTATTGCATCGTGACGCGTATTGTGCTTTTGAGAAAAGAAACTCATTTTTTTCGAGAAACAAAAATAAAAAAAACACTGCATTGAATGTGCCACTGAAACCATACGTATTAAATAGTAGGAAATGGTAAAGTTATTATTATATCACTTTGCGTAAAAGAAAAAATCTGTATTAAACAGAATATACCAATAGTCTTAGTTGTTAGTATTGTGACGAGTTGTCAGGAACAAATTTATATCAAAAATAAAGTTTGAGTTATCGTTACCACATTTTGTATACTATGGAAAATCTTGCATTAAGTAGAATAAACCATAATTTGAATTAAACGTGATAATTCTTTCCACCATTTTAGTTAGGTTGATGAAATTCAGACATTTCTACTCCAGGTGTTCCCAAATTCTCCCAACTAACGACTCACCTGAGTGTGCAAATTGTTTTGGGGACCCTGTCGTGCTTGAATTATAAGACGGGTGGTAATATTCTAATATGCTTCATAAAATTTAGCACGTAGTGCGTGCCCTCATAGGTTCGATTTTATTTTCTACGTTAGAAAAAAAGATTTGAAGATCTTTATTTTATAAATATTCTTAAAATATGTTTCTGTTTTACCGTATCTTGTTCTGTGACTCTCCCCGATACCTCTTGAGGGCCACCGAGTTAACCTGCAGTATATATAGCCAACCATTCTTTCAATGCAGGCGTGCTGCAAGTAAAGTTAACATAACGTACTAATTGTTAGTGAACACCTCTTCAGACTTTCGGAATGAAACAACGTATAGGTGGGAGTATAAATCGTAAGCTATATTAATAGTTGCACTGCCTCAGTCGTTTCCAAGCTTGCTGATTATTGGTTCGTTAAACACGTGTCCAAAGTGAAATAAGCTCACGAAAACAGTACATAAACATTAGATTACTGCTCTTTTTATTTCTGAAATGCAATTAAATGAGTGAAGGTTTGACATCTTGAGGAGAACAATAAGGGTAAAAAAAAATCAATAGATATAATAAAGTAGAATCAGTATTTATTAATTGTGAACATTCTTGATCATCTTCACAATTATATCCTATTGTTTTACACTCATCATTCCCCGTAGATTGGTTAATATTCCAATTGTATATTATCACTGTATCAAAGTCATGCAAACAGCTGGCTTAATTTTACTCACGAATACTGAGTGCAAAACTAACCATCTTATTGTCAAAAGTGGACTGTATGTTCTAAATATATATTGTTCATATTTAAACATATATAATTGTGTATAAATTTAGCTCTACAGGTCTTTAGAAAACTTGTATTTCATCTTTACAAAGAAACATCTCCAAGTGTTTATTTAACACGCATCAATCGTGCCTGTACACCACAGGACGCTGCTCCGAGTTTTGTGAGAAGGTGATACGTGAAGCCTTTCATGACCTGTACTTAGAACCGGTTTTACACAAGTTACTAGTCTCGCTACAGGCTATTTCGATGGACAAAGCATGTCCCAATTAGCCAAATTGTCTATATGAGCGATGTTTTGAGAAAATTATCTTACCGGGCGAACGAGGACGTTCCTCTCACTATTATGATTTTTGATAGTTTACATGGTGTGTTTCACGAGAAGTAATTCTAATGATTTGCACGTTTTTCTTCTAAAGAGTATTGTAAATTTCTAATTGGTATTTTTACATGACCGATATAATACCTATATTTTAGTTTTTCTTGTTTAATTTGAGAAATGCGCGGGAAAAATCGTGAAGTTTTACAGTGTTGCGCATGCGCGGTAGATAATTATAATAATTAAAGATAATGAGCAGTTACAGTTAGTTATGTCAGGCGACGAGCACATTAGCTTGTCCTGTGGTATATTTTATAGGGTCGCCGGTCGAAAACGACCTTCACAAGTCTCCACAATCCTGTTTACGTGCAGGGGAGGGCCCTGTCATTGCCTTAGGGAAACATGCCATGGATTTACGCTGTAGCGACTCTGATTTAGGATTGGTTCTCTAGTCCCCAGTTTGCACGTAATAAGCTTGTAGTGTCGGTTGCCATTCAGGGTCGTCCTGTCCCGCGTGTGCGCGTGTAGCGCCATATTGGCAGAGGTACAAGTGTGATTTCGGATGTCTCGCGTATCGTATCTGTACTGATAAATATTTTATTCTTATCAAAACAGTAAACTCAACTTCAAGTATCTCCAAATCTTTCGTAGGTCACATCGGTGGCAGCGTGTCATGTTTCTCGGTGACTCGTATTAACAATGAGGTCCTGTGGTTATCACTAAACTCCATCCCGTCTTTTTACCCTCACAGTGCGAAGAGTTCACTTTGAGTATCAGTAATGGCGGCGGTGTTGCGGAGCTACAGTCAGGAAGAAACCGTTTAGATTACCTGTTGTGTTCTATTGTGGACGGATGGCTGTGTGTCTGGTCCATGTGACTCTGGTAGCATGACTAGATCCACACTCATCCATTCCCATGGATACTGACATCGATCCATCTTTAATCTTTATTTTCCGTTATAGCTGTGACCAGGCTGTTGGATTAAGTGGCGTCGCCTATACTGCTTTAGTTATTATACAACTTTGGAAAGACACTATTTTACGTTATTTATATATATTATATTGTGGTACAACGGACAGTAGAAGAAGTAATGAGGTTTGTGTGTTGTATAATGGTGCTTGCCCTAATAAAAAATACGTTTATCAAGACTGAATACTTAAAACAGAGATGTAAAATTACTGTATTAATAAAGCAGTTGAAGTTTGTATGTTACACGTTTGTCAGTTTTATACCTATCATACACTGGTTTTGCACTTTAACCTTTTACTTGCAGTTCATTCAAATAATCATATTTTACATCAACACTATTTCCTCAAGTCTCTTTCTATTCGAATTCAGAAAAACAAAATTTCAAATACCACTATAAACTTTCTTTAAAAAGGTGATCACATCCATTCTTAAATGAAAAACTCGTATTAGCCTTTCTACGAATAACGTCTTTGTGATACGTGTAGAAACTTTGTGTAAACGTATTCCAAAGATTTTTATGAAAATTTACGTGCCGATCTGAGCAACAGCAACCGACGCCAACTCTTGTCTGTCTTTGAGGTAAGGGACACACACAAAAAAACAAACAAACCCAGAACCTGGAATGAGGTTAGTTTTAAAATGCTCAAGGTTTAGGTCAAGGTCAAATAAATGTATACGTTTTAGACTTTCCATTACATAATTGAAGATATATGGTACTTTATTTAGTTCATGCTTATAAAGTGGGTAGAAAGAATTGTATACCACTTTAGTTTTTACTCAAATATAGTAAAATTTCGGTTTAGTTACACTGCAGGTGTTTACTATTTTTGAAATCAAAACATTACTTCATTTGTACTGTCGCTTTAACCCTATTTCAGATGTATATTTTTTTTACACCAGTCCAAGTAATGTACATTAAAATCAGTTTGTGCTTGGTTTTAGTAAAATATTTTTTTAAAGAAAAGGGTAATATTTCATTCACCTATAATTTAAAATATTTATAGCATTATTAACACCAATTTAAAAACCTCAAAATCGATCATTACGGTGCTGCTGCTACCTACTGTCGATTTAATAAACTATTGGGAACGAAACATTGATTTGGTATTTATCGCAATTAACAGACGTAAAAAACATTTACGATAACACTGCATTGTTTGATTTACCACTAAATAAAATTACTGTTTGTTTAAAGCATCACTATATATTTTTGATAATTTCGAACAGATAACTTCTTTACAAAAAGTTTATCATCATCTATTAATATCAATCTTATTTTCTTTTAGCCATTAGTTCTAAGAACTTGAAGTATTTTTTCATGTTACTGACAAATTAAAACATTCTAGTCTTTAGTGGAAACACGTTTTTATCAAAACGTGAAAACGTAATCTATCACTCTTCACGTAAAGCTAGTAAAGAATGAAATGAAAATATGTTAATATAAAAATAATGTCAGGTAAATCTATAGACGAAAATACAGTTTTAAGTGAGAGTAGGAGCAGTTAGAAAACTTCTTTCGCTCTGTCTGTACGAAAGTTTGGAGTTACTTCTAATTTCAATTATCTTTCAAACGCACAAGATCCACTAGGAGTACGTTCTATATTATTTGGTATTCTAATTATTTAGTCTTTAAAACTTCTAACTGAAACATTTTTCTTTTGTATTGTCTAAAATCGGTAAATATTTAGTAAAACAATAGTGTTAAATTACGAAATTGTTGTTTCATACAATCTAGAAAATGTTTACTTGCTTAAAAGTGTCCGACTGTCGGATTGCATATGCAAGTTGACGGGTAATCTTTAATTTCCAATTTCTCCAAAATAAATTTACTTTCTGATATGTCACTCATACAACTACGCATGTAACGTGTCTTTGTGATTACAATTACATTAGCCATTAACATAAACATAAACAGTTATTTCATCAACAGTGTGCAAATACATTTTCGTTTCGTAGTGCAAACTTTGTTGACACAAATAACCATTTCTAGACCATTTTAAGAAATGAAATTAATTTGCATTTACAGAATTTCTTCGTTTCAAAATTGGATCAATACGTTCTTTCAATTGCTATTTTCAATAAAAATTAAAGGTGTACATGTATTAACAAGAGATAATAACAAAAGAACGGGCCTTTCCTCCATCTGAGCTTTTTTTTATTTTTGTTAAACCTTTCTTCAGCAGTTTTGAAACTCCAACCAATTGCATTTTAACGAGAATTGTATTTATTTTCACATATCTTCCTGCACATAGCATTAACCTGTTCAGTGACGTAGACGAGATAACTCATCCAAGCCGATCGGTAACAGTGCCACGGACGAGTTAATTCGTTCTTAATAATACCCAACTTAAACGCTATATTTCAGCACCATACATGCATTTGACCTACTTGCAAATTGTTTCACTTTCGATCCAAAATGGCGTCACAAAATGAAGAAGCATTAGTTGTATTGTAGCAGCTGAAATACTTAGCAGTCAAGAAGTTAAACACGAAAGCAAATAAACTTTCAGTTGAGAGGCTTTAGAACGGTCAGCGTTATAGCACCCCCACTTTAACATATTTGACGTTTATAGCAACGGCAAATTAAATTTTAATAGGAGGCGAAGCATGCTCCCACATCACCAAACATTGAGCTATTTTTGACAGCACAAAAAGCAGCTCCTTATAATTTCAAACTTTCATTTTAAAATCTGTACATCTAGCCAAGCACCTCACTTTACAACTCCAACTTTCAGCTTCATTACAGAGAATGATCGACGTAAAGGGTATGTTTAGGACAGTTACTATAAAAACGTATAACTGTGACGAGTTTGTAATACACATTACTGTTAATTTCTTTTCAGATATAGCAAGAAAAATATCCAGAAATGGAACCTGGTTATCATTCCTTTCACATTTAAAAGAAAGATTAGCATTTAGGCCATTGATTAATCAACGAATATCAATTTGTTTTCAAACAATGATCCCAGATTACAAAATCATTTAGAAATAGTTTCCACGACAACTTCAAACAGTTAACATACTCTGCTAAAAACTTAGTGTGATTATAAATAACGTATTTTCTTGAAAAATAACCTATTACAATAGTTACACGTTAACACATTTCTTTCATTACTTACTCTCTATGCATTTAACAATAGATAATTTATTTCTTAAACGATTTAGTAACAATAGGATTGTTTTTATGAAGGATACGAGATGTTACCTAAGAATAATGTAGCTGCACATACTAAAAAGACAAGCAACTTATTTTTCATTTATAATTATCAAAGCGATAATGCACAGTTCTCAACAGCATAGTATTTTTGAAATATTATACTCTTTCCAACGCTTGCGCTACCAATGTCACTAGTGGTCATTCCACAAAATTAGAATTTCTGGGTATCACCCACCTGCTTTCAGTTTTTAACTTCACAGCAATTTTTCCATAACAGAATCCAAATTATACCACAAGGAACGCTTCTCAAACACTTTTTAGCATCTTCCCTCTTGTCTGTAATACTTGTTTCTTCCACCAACAAATACATTGTTAAATAAAATCCACTTATCACTATATATTAAAAACTTGCACTACATCACAATTCTAACATGCAAGTGCACAATAATAGATTCTGCGAGAAACCATTTACAAGTTTGCACTATTTATCTTTGTTGTTTTTAAATTACGTTTTGCACCATTCTGAGACTGTACCCCATGTTTGAAAACTGTCACAGAGTAATGGCGCAGAATACGTAACTCGGTCAAAAGGAACTGAACCATGACCCTGAGCCAATGTTTTACTTTTAAACTTACGTACACGTGCGTGTAGGAACAGTTTGAAAACTCAGATGATTAAGTATTCACTTCACTAAATAAGAGAGAGAAAACACTTAGTATGCTGCACTGTATACTATCTTTAATGTATTCTGTAAGTTTAGTAGATGGTTTGACCGTTTCAGACACTTCATACAAGTCATGTAATATAAGGTTAAAGTGAAAGACCAAGCACATTCCTCCGTCAGAACAACATGTGCGTAGTCATACATCTTCCCAAAGAATTTCGCACATGTTCAATTGTATTCAAGCCCAGAGAGTGAGCTGTTGCTTTATTGGTTATACTCCTAGAAAGTTGCTTACAAAGTGATCATACCATGGATGCCTTTTAACGTTTTATATGCAAAAACGGCTCGTCTGGGTTGAGAAAATATTTTAAATGGAAGAGGGAACAACGTTTCGACCTTCTTCGGTCATCGTCAGGTTCACAAAGAAAGAGTTAACTGACCGGAAGCTGACCACATGTTTGGAAGGGGTTGTGTAATACACAACCGTTCTTGCATATAAAATTCTCAACAAGTGGGTTTCTCGACATAACGGACTTAACGCTTTAATGAGTATCTGACTAACTGAATCAAACCTACATACACCAATATGTATCGTACTTCACAACGTAATGCACAAACTTTATAGTGTGGCCATTATTATTATCCTTGCCCTAATCAGCATGTCACCATTGCCACCTAATGCTTTTTAACCTGAAATCAGTTGAATCTGGATCCAGTCTTTCTCAATATGTAAACATGCCTTTACGCGAGGTGATTAGTGGTTTGAATTCTTAGTCATAAAACGGTCCATCTCAAGGATGCCAAGTCTTATGAAGAGGTCAGATGACGTGAATGGGTGTCTAGTTCACAGGCGAATCACACTTTACACTGAAGCGATTAACAGATACACTAGTTGCATGGAGCCCATTTGTCATAAAATCAGATGTCGGCAATATTTTTCACTATTCAATTGTATATATGTGGTCTAAAAGTGAGTTCATATCCTTCTAACCACTGGAAGACTTGTGAACACTCTTAAAGTTACTATTTTACAAATCTTTAACCAGCTTACAGCTTTCTACATTCTTGAAGTGTAAAAATGTCGGACGAAATCCTTGCATGCTTCACCTGAATCGTCTTAAACACTACTTTTGTTCAAACTTTTAAACAGTTTTCTTCACTATATATACCCTAGAAATGTGCACACCAAACACGACGAACGCTTCTTTTATATACAGTTTGACTCGAGTGCAATTATTACAATACCTGTATTTTACAAGTTAGAATATAATAAACTAATTATCCCGTGACCAATTAGCAGTGTTAATTTGACTGCATTCTTTTAAAGTTTTGAATACGTTTTCTACATCTCATGAATTAATGGCCTTATATAACTGTACAGTTCAAGACGATATGTATTTTAATTTCTACTACGTGGCACAAAGAAATGCTACCACCTTTATAAAGTTGAATAAATAAAGAAAAATAAGTCTCTTCAAAGTGTAGTAGGTGTACATGGATGAACTATACACATTCCTTAAGAAAGGTATTTATCTCATGATTATATATTCAGAAAGATTGGTTTTTTCGGCACTAAAAGAACTCAAACAATTTATCAATTTTGCACAAACACTATCGAAAAATTAAACAAAAAACTTTATTCGGTTTTATGCAAATACTATAATCTAGCGTTCAATTACCCCGCAGTGAACATAGCAAATAGTTCAATTTTGATTTTCTCCAAAACAAATCCGTAAATTTTTAGCTGTCACAAAGTCCGTTTTGAACAAAGCCATAAAACAAAATTATAAACAGCCCTTAAGGGCCTATAGTAAAACCTACACCATAATAATTCAACCAACAGACAGGTTGTAACGTCACAGTTCTCAAGAGTGACACGATAGCACAACACGTATCACTGACTAAAATTTATTAAACCAAATCCAATTTAAAAATAACTTATTTTTCTACAACATCGACTAAAATTCAGAAAAGAACAGCTTAGCATGCAGCAGTGCACCAGAGCAAAAAAATAACCCATTTCAGCCAACGTTTCGTCATTACGATACTACGAAGGCTAATGATGTCGCAATGGCGAAACACTAATAGAAATTTAAATATCATTGAGAAAGTTATCTTCTAGCTTGACTACCAATATGTCCAAATCCCTCCATCATGTACTTTGAAAACGGCATCACAGGCAAGACTGGTTTGAAATTCGCACAAATGGAATACTGGTTTTATCGAACAGCCATGTCATTACTTTAACTTATTTCGTGCGAAATGGAAAATTGCTCCAACACTTCATCTCATAGCTCCCATTAATAAAATAAATTTTCTGGTGGGAATGCCTTTAAACAACACCCTATTACATTGGTATGCTGATCGTGTTTCACACAATGTGTTGGCTTTTGATTTCGAAAAGCAAACGCCCTCTTTCAAACATCCTGCGGACAGGCCTGAACACAAAGTTATGCCATTTTGTACAGATAGAGTAAACAAATACGTAACGAGTCTTATGTTCCAATCAACCAAATAAAATTTCGGATCATTAGCTGTCACCCTCCCAATCATTTAAATAATTCCTACCAGTACGTTTCTTAACACAAACTATCAACTATAGGCTCACTTTTATTTTTAGTAACCTCTCGTGAATTCCACATAGTTTATACATGTACAAAACTAAGTTTTACAAAATATATTGCAGATTTTCTAGACCTCCAGCACAGTTAACTTAATGCAATTCAGTACGAAAGGAGGCAAGTAAATACTAGAGTCCACAAGAAAATTATAGATTGTCCAGTCTACAGACAAGGTCATTGAACAATTAAAAGATGGTATATAATAGTTAAGCACCAGCAAAGACGGAATCAAAAGCGAAAATTAAAACAGATACTCTGACCCTGAAGTTCTGTATTAAAAAAAATAATAAGAGGGAAACACAACCTACAAATTAAACAGGCTTGGGTTTATTTCTTTAATTTTACGCAAAGCTAAAGGAACTAGAGGCGGATATCAGCGCTAGTTATCTCTAATTTAGAAATAAAAAAATAGACGAAAGTCAGCTAGTCATTACCATCCATTGCCAACTCTTGTGCTACACTTTTAGCAACAATTACCGAGATTAACTGTCACACTACAACTCTCCCGTGGATGAAAGGGTAAACAATACCCTCAGGTTGTTCTAAACACCTGGCCATGCCAGACAAAAACAAAACATCCATGTCTTTTACACCACACGCTTTAAAAACAGTTTTAAAACGTAAAAAAAACAAATGACAAAATGTGACGTATAAACTGGTTCATATCAAATGATATAAAGAACAAAGACCACATACAATGTGTAAATTTGTATAACAATACCTGAAAATGTCATAATTCTGCAAAACAAGAGCTATGGCAGACATACTATATACTACTAATGTATATGCAATAAGTTTTGATACCCAGGAAAGAGCATTGTGAAACAGGATACTAAGAATAGGGCCTAAATGGTTGACGTCGAAAAGTCTATGGACGTTTAGCCAACCAAAAGAACACTTAACCAAATAGGAATATAAGTACACAAAACATTTAATATCTATCATATAACAGTAAAACCACCAAGATTACATCCTTCTCCAAAACTGTTTTGTTACACAAAATCATATTTAAAAGTAATAAATGATATGAAATTAGTCTTGAACAAAACCATCAAGTTAACATACAAGTCCCACTTCAATGGATTTTTTCAGTTCTAATGTTCTTACTGTCCTACAGCACGTGCTTGCCCCTTTAATGAATTATAAGAAGTTATAATAAACTATTACACACAAAACATTTGAACAGTTTGTTTTCTTCAAAATTACAAAGAATTATACAATATTTATGAAAAAATCAAGCTTTTCCATCTGCCCCATATGCATTCTGCTTATGGACTGAAAGGTTGACTTCTAATTAATATAAACCTAATGTTCATTTTCATGCAAATTGAGTAATGGCAATGGTCAAAAGAAAGAGTAGAATTTTACCATTCATTATAAAATTCGAGTCTGTTCAAACCATGTAACCAACCATGCTTAGTTTAATAGCACACAACACATGATTATTACACCAAGTAAGGTTAAGATGGTAACTATAAATTTACTCCAGTGTTGTTTAAAGACAAAACGTCAATATGCTTTCTCTTATTCCCAAGCAGACCTTGCAATTTACAAGACAAAGACTGGTTTTTGTTTTCTGATCCTTAATATTGGATACAAGTCACTTAGATTTTGCTGGAGTTTTGAAAAACTAAATTTGTTAAAAATGTTCTTAATTTTTAACCTTAAAAACAACTGTTTATTTTAATATTGAAAGGGGATTGTACAAACATTAAATGCCAAAATGTTGCCATGCTAGGTTTTTCAGCATAAAGCAATAATAATTTGAATTTTTCATTAACAAGAAAATAATTTGTAGGTTTAGAGTATATGCCAACTATTTTCATATTCTACACAAGTAGATTTAGAGTTGGTAACAAGGCTAACATAACAAGTATGCTCTAAATCTTAGAACTAGAAAAACAAAATACTTTCAATTCAAAAATCAGGAAATAAAAAGCATCATAAAATTAGGATGGTTATTTAGTGCTAAGAAATTCATTACTATGCTCAATAACACATAAGCAACTTAATCTGCATTTTAAACAAGACTAGAATCTTAAAACAATCCTTTTAATCCCTCTCTTATAGCATAACTATATAATTAGTTATTTCTGTACATACACAAAATACAATTTTTTCTCTGCTTTATCTTCAAACATTACCCACCATAAAACAATTTCTCTAGAAACATCAGGAAAATAAAAAATATATCCTAATATGTCATTAAATAATAAATCAAACACAAGATCAAACTTTCAACTAATTCTATTTTATTAAAAATGACAATGGTTGTCTTTCCCATTATTCAAGATGTATTAAAACCTCTTAAAACATTTTCTTTTAAATCAAAGAAAGACAAGGATCTGAAAAAAAACTCCAAAACTATCAAATTTTCAGTTACTTTTACATATTAAAAGATTTATTAGCAAAGTTTAGTACAAAGCCAGGCATACCACAACTAGTTTTCTATGTAAATTAAAGAACAATAGCTGTTATTTATAAAGATTTTTTTTACAGACCTAGGTAGTTACATCAGTGGATAAAGGGGTAACACAATTTAGCTCCCAGATAATGTTGATATAATAAAGTATACCAAGAGATAAAATACAAAACATTAATATTTCTTACTACATTTATGCTTTGAATCAACCACTTGGAACACTATTAAACTGTTAGTTTATGTGTATGCATGTAACTGTTCTAATAAAAATGTCCTTTTAAATCAATTTTTGTACTTTTAGACTTGTGTCATTAAAAGTCCAAAAACCACTTTAAAGTCAGTACAATGATGAAAACAATTCCTACATCACAGATAGTTGTATTAAGTATATTAATGGAACAATGTTTTAAAAATATATCTAAAAAACCCAATTTTTTAAACTTTGAATTCAGAATAAAGAAATGCTTTAAATCATAACATTAATTACAGATTATGCTCACTTATGAACCCAACAATAATTTCAATATATTAATGTTAATAGGAAAATCACAAGTTTATGGTTTCTTCGGAGGAAGACAATTCATATTATATTGAAGGTTTATGCATCTATACTCCAAGTTTAAATTAAGCTAAAAGTAAACTGTTTAAATCTATACACAATAATACTATTTAATAAAAACAAGAAAAACAACTCGTAATATATTTAAATAGTTTGGTTACACATTTACTCTTGAAAAAGTTGAAAGCTTAAGTGTTTCATATTTTTAAAGCTGTTTACTATTGAAGTTGTTGTACTGATAATTGGAAAACTATATTCTTAGTTTTATTTCTATACAACTCAACTGTTATTTAAGAAACTATAAAATAGGCATGCACAAAAAACAAGCGACATGTTTACTGATACATCACATAACAAGCAGGACTAAGACAATCATACTGGAAGAGCAGAAGACCCATACACTACACAGCTGAATAAGAGACTAGTAATTCGTCTGCAAGAAACACTTAAGTATTGCCAAAATACCAGAGGAAATGCTTCAATCTTGATTGTGCACAGTAGTTAGTAGAGTTGAAAACAAAACTACCAAGACTTTAAAACATCATCTTACAAAATATATTGCCAAAAATTTAGGCCTAAAGAAAACTACATTTTTCAAATTCTGGTGAATCTTTTAAAACGATCCCCCTTTTCAGTGCACTTCAATAACTTACCTAAACTTTACACAAACTTACAACATAAAAGAAAAAGGCATTACACAGTAAACTGTTTTGGCTCATTAATGATCTAAAAATGAATAGATTAGCACAAGACTACAGATAACTGATCTGTTACTTCCCTGTGATTTACAGTCCTCTTGGAAGTTCACAAGACAAGCTCATGTTCAACAGTTGAAATAATACAATACACAACAAGCACACAAAGGTGCTTTTTGTAAGATCAAGAACACATGCTTAGTTGAACCACTTAGCATTAAAAATAACAAACAACCACAGGGAAATTTATTCTGAAGATCTGACAAGTTCCAACACTATTAAATCTGAAATTTTAATTCAGAAATGGTGGTGTGCAAGTTATAACAGTAAAAGGCTTTGTCTTTTAGGTTTAAGTTATGGCAGATACGGGAATGCTCAGTCTTAATGGGATTAATTATCTTGAGTTTCTGTGGTTTCCTCTCCATCACCTTGGGTATCTGATGTCCATAACTAAATACAGAAAAATATAATTAATATTCTAGTGTAACAGTAACAAATATAATCATTAAATTACTCATTAAGTCAATATTAAAAAGGTAATATAGAATACAATGTTAAGAGAAAATTTGGAAAAACAAACCGAGAAAAGTTAAACCAGCATCAATCTCATCCAGAACAAATTAAATCTTTCATTACATGTCACTAGTCAAAGGCCACATAATTGCGTTTATTGACATGTATCCATAATTTTATTGCACTAATATTTTATGAGTTTATGTTAGCAAGTTCAGAATCAAATTTTAGATAACTGAAACTTTAAAATTATATACAAGTTAATTTCTCAGTTTAAAAGTAAATATTAAAATAACACCTAAATATAGATTTTAGTGAGTCATGTAGTATATTGAATGCAGCACGGTTTAAAATTTCATGTCTGTGATACCAAATACCAAGTTTATAGTTTCACAGAAATTTGGAGCTCAAATTACTGATATTTACAAACTAGAATATATAATAAGCTGATATCTTTTTATTTTGCTGAGATATGGTTTATGTACACTGAAACCAAATACTGTAGTCCCAATTATTCTCTATTTTTGAAAAGGGTCCCTCATATACACTTACTTCAATACACATGTGAATAACTAATCAGCAGCCTAGAATGTCTACCCCCTCTAATTTTTAAAAAGGCTACCAGGTTGTTTTAAACCAAGATTAAGAAAGAAGGTTGTGTTTTTATACTGCTCAAAGTTTCATATTTCTTAAAATTAAATACATCTTAGTTACTAAGCTTAATAAATTAGTGGAATTCTATGGTATAGTTGTGACTTCTTGGTTATTCAACTATATATAAAACCTAAAAAAAGTGACATTCTTCATGAGCGAAAGGTTAAAAGGCTTAGCAATGTATGTTCAGAGTTTAAAGGCTATAGCAAGAAGAGAAGTGCTTTACTTCTTGACTGTTTAATATCAAGAAAAACAAGTTTAATAATTGAAATATGGCTATATAAAATATCACCCCACTAAAACTAAGCCAAGACAGGAAAACTAAAGGTCAGTTTTATATTACTGGGTATGTAACGTGTTTGCACTGTGTCAATGCAAGTTATTTACACAGATTATAAACATTTTTAATTTCATGTTATAATATGTAGTCACTCTAGCATGAAAAGTGTGATTTACATTTATATCTTAATTTTTTTTTTAAATGACTTTTTACAGGGCTAGTCAAGTGACAAACCTCACAGTTCAACTGTAGTAAAGTCTTATTGAAAACAAACATCTAAAATGTATTTAGGTTGTTTTAGAACTTGCACAAATAATGTTCCAGATTTCTGGTACAAAAAATTTTTCTTCAATCATAAAATGAAATCATTTTGAACTCAAGACATGTAATGAAACAGTCTAGATATATATATTAATGTATTTGGTAAAAGTATTTCATTAAAAAATCTAATTTTCTGTACAAAATACTTTTAATATTTACCAAAAGCCTACCAGATTTTGTAAAGATGCACGCAACGTATCAAAAGTTATAGTGCAAATGTGTAGATGAATTTGGGTATTACACCAAGTTTGTCATTAAAGAGTTAATTCAGGATGTGTCAACATGGTGAAATAGCTTTCACAAATATGCTCATATAACTAGTCAAGCAAAAACTAGTTCTAACAATCTATGCCTATGATCAATCCAAACGACCCCTACAGGAAAATGTTGCCTGCGTTCTTGAGCCATCTGGGCATAAAACAAGGAATTTGAATCACTCAAACACCTGTGCATCCAATTTCATCCCAACACTGAAGACCTTGAAGAAACATTTTGACCTGAATATCAGTCTGGTCACAGAGAAATTCTCTATTAAAATAAATGGATAAGTAATTTGTCTCCTATAAAGAAACCAAAGTTTATGCAGTCATGACCTCAACTGATGTGTCTGACATTCTTATTTCTTGACAATGAGAAAGCCAGGCCTATCAAAAGTTAAGTTGCTTTCATTACTACTACAAGTTCATTTATCTCTGATCAAGAAACCCCAAACAAGTTCTACTCTGTTTCAAAAGTAGATGGCCCACAAGTGTAGTTTGAGCCAAAGATTCAGTATACTCTTTCACTCTCTATTTCTCCATCATACCCCCCTTCAGCTCTCTTTCTACCCTTTGTTTCCACATTACAAACCATTCATTGTTTTATCCATTTGCATACTATGAACTTTTATATAATACTCATTTTACACATACATTTTGTGCCTTTTTTCTTCAAAAAAGGCATAATATTACCCCAGTTTATTTTTTTAAAAACAAACAAATGCCTCAACTTCCTTGTATGAACTGCAATGTTTTTTCAACGAGCCACTAATTCTCCATTCACAGATCCACCCAACCTTTGAAAGTCAAATGAAGCTCAATTCCTCACAACAGCTACAACACCAAGTCATCATCACACCTTCAAACAGCATGAATAGAACAGGCTTTTGGCACTGCTGGTGACATTATCACACTAAAAGTCAAGATTTTTACCCCCAAATGACAAAATGTTACTGTCCCTCCAAGTACAATTTAAACAAGTTCTAAAAATAGACATTCTGTAACCTGTTATTCACATTTTGTTAGTTCAATTTGAAAGTTCAATGTTCTTTGGTGATCACTAGCATTTCCAATCTTTGTATGTTTTTGTCTTAATTTTTATGAAGGGCCCTGTAAACAGCTGATACTTGGCCCAGGTATTTTTGTTTTTAAAAAATGCTACCCATGCATTGAGAACAATAGTAAGGTTATCTTACAGTATTACTTACCGTCAGGTTATCCCTCAAAAGCTGCATAATTAGTGTACTGTCTTTGTAGGAATCTTCATTCAATGTGTCCAACTCAGCAATAGCATCATCAAATGCCTGATAAAACAACATGTATTTTAAAACCACCATACAGCACGATTTTTAATTTTATAAACATTTATTGCCATTTACTGAAGCCATATTAACTAAACAATAAGGACTATCCTTTGGTTGATAATATTTAATATATTCTGAGAAAAGGTATACACTAAAACATCCCTAATTACACATCTTATAACAATTTAATTTTCAGTTCAAGTTATAAAACAGAAAACAAATGATAAAGATACTTTCAGAGACAAAACCAGTATCCATAATATGACCAAATGTTTAGGAAACAAACAAGTTTTACTACTGATAAAAATACACCAAAGTACAATCTTTTATTAAACATCACGACTCAAAGATAATGTTAATTCTCACTCCTGGTCAATTTCACCCAGAACAAAAGACAATTTGAATACTATCAGGCGTGAAAAACAAAACTGTCCTCTTGGTCGAGTTTTTTCACAATAATTTAGAAATACCTTTTCTAATTTGATTCATAATAATCTGCAATGTAATCCATCTTTCTTCAAAAAACAATTACCTCGAAAACTGGGTTTGTTATTATTTATAAAGTAACAATTGATATACTTGTCAAGCTGCTTACACATTAAATTTATTCTCCATTTTTAGTCTTAACACTTTATATGAATTACGTAATTAAAATATCAATAATTAATTAAAATTAACATATTAATTATTACAGGACCATATCTAAAACAATTTTCTATCATTGTTAGATAAGGTTAAATCAGTTTTAAAAAACTTGCATAAAATAGTATCAACATAAAAAAAAAATACTTAATAGTAATTTTTTCTTTATAACTTGTGTAAGAATAAGAATCAATGAATGATGTAATATTTGTTTTGATATTCTCTAAAGTACTTTAGACTGTAGTAACAAGTAAAGGACTGCACATCACAACCAAAAGTAGAGAAGAAGCCTGAATACAAGCAGTCTGGCATAATGAATAATACACCATGTTAGAAAAATAAGTCAACATGACAGATTCCATAAAAACAAGATTGCAAACCAAAAGTGTCTGGTTTTTTGGCCAATACTGCAAGTCCTCAAATTTACTGAAGACAAAATAGTTTTTGGTGTACATGCTAGGATTTCTACATCACTATATATATATGCATGTATTTTGTTAAATACTGAAATAACTAGTTTGTGAAGAATATGATAGTATTTTTAGGTTCGTAGGTCATTATTAAGGTGAAAATGATTTCCAGAAATTCAAGGGCCATTAACACTTGCTATGGGTAAGTCAAAACATGCATGTTACAAACTTTTACTTTCATGATAAAATAACCTACAGACCTGAAACTTTGGATGCATACTAAGGGAATTATGAAGGTGTGCACTGTGGCATGGATTTCTAGAAAAATATTTTTCTAATTTTCATAGAACTAACAGATTTTCTTCCAAATACCCCACTCCTTTGTCATTCAGTTTTCTAGTTTTATCCTTGGTTCAACAGTTTTTGTGGCATTTAAACGTTCTACATTACTTGTAACTATAGTTTGATTATGTGTATCAATCCCTACTTTGTCTTTACAAAGTTAAAAACATTATACTTGTTTACTAACACCAGAAGAAAAATTGTTTGCCAAAAACTTTTTTTTTCAAAATGACAAATGTTACAAGGGCAAAAGATATCAAAACGCAACTCTTGCAACATATAGACATGCACAGGACTATGACAAAAACACTTCAGTTTTTATTTAGCCGTTTTTTCAACAACTACATATGTAATTGCTTTCACTCAAAATGCTGTATTGTACTACTTAGCAATTTGCAGAATGTTTCCTGTCGAGTAAAAATGGAGGAATTTTGGGAATTTTTAATGGTGGATATGCAAGATCCGTTCCATATATATACACGTGTGTATTCTTTAAACAATAACTATTTTGTATTTAATGGAAAATATTGTAAACGTTTGTCGAGATTATGGGAAGATTACGATCAGAAGGGTATATTACATTAATATATTAATTTAGTTGTATTAGGCATTTTTACTTGAACCCAAGTCAGCAACTGCTTACTTTTAAAATTTAAGGTATATTTTTACCGGCTAATTCCTTCTGGAGAATTTTGTAAAATACAAATCATTTTGTTTTCACCTTCTTTATTAAGAAATATTAATTTGTTTGTTTGTTTTTGGAATTTCACACAAAGCTACTCGAGGGCTATCTGTGCTAGCCGTCCCTAATTTTGCAGTGTAAGACTAGAGGGAAGGCAGCTAGTCATCACCACCCACCGCCAACTCTTTTACCAACGAATAGTGGGATTGACTGTCACTAGAAATATCACATTTGACAATTGCATGCAGTTAACAAGCTAAATATATTGGTTAGTATCAAACCACAGAAATTTTAATCATCTGTTTACCTGTTTAGCCAAATGACAGGCTCGATCAGGAGCATTCAGAATTTCATAATAAAATACTGAAAAGTTCAATGCAAGACCCAGACGAATAGGATGCGTTGGCTGCATTTTATTCTTTGTAATATCAAAAGCCTCCTGGTAAGCTTTTTGAGATTCCTCAACCACACCTAGAAATCAAGAAAAAAGGGACAGTTTTAGCATGTGTATCTGTTTTGCCAACTGGCAAGCCCTGTCAGGCAAATTCAGTATTTCATAATAAAGTACAGAGAAATTTAAAGCAAGGCCCAACCAAACAGGATTTGTTGGTTGCATTTTTGTTTTACTAATACCAAATGCTCCTTGGTAAGCTTTCTAAGACTCATCAATAACACCTGCAAGCCAAAAGCAAGTGACAGTTTGTTCTGTACAATTAACAAAATATGCAATTTCTTCAAAGGACAAATATATCTCACTGAATAATCCCATTAACAGCCTTTACAAAAAACTAATTAAAGCACCAACATTCTCAAATTTAAGATGAAATTTTAAATATTTATAGTAACAGTAACTAGAAATAACCTATTTTCCATTTCCATAAAGAAATAATCTCTTTTTCCAAACTAAGTACTTTTAAACACTTGTAAAAATCAAGAAAATATATTAAACATCTATTTCTAGATAACTAATGTAAAGTCAACTTAAACTGTCAAAATTAAAAGTTAACTAGCTTTCAAAATTATTGAATGTTTCAGCAAAATAGTACATGGATACTTCATGCTGTTTTATAAAATTTTCCAGATAATAAAATAAAATATCTTCCATTTCAAGGAGTAAATATTCAGATACAGTGTAATAACTTTTCTATCTTAAACAACTTATTCTTTTCTATTACATTTTGAAAATAATATTCAATGAAAAATGCATTTATACAGCTGAACTCCATCTGTAAATACTATTAATAATTGCATTTTCAAAAAACTTGCTACCTCCTATGTATGCTAAATGCATTTCAATGTTTTGAAATTTACACAAATCCATTACCAAGTATGAAAATTACAATAAAAAGATCAATAACCTGCTATAAAAATCAAAGTATGCTTACATAATGAAAATCAAGTTAGAACTCAAAGGACAACAGAAACCTTTAAATAAGTGTGGAACATTTGTAATGATTTTTGTTCTGGATTATTTAGCCACTCAGTCAAATGAGTAAGGCTAAATACAATTTCTATTAATAGCATACATTATCAATCTAAAAATGCAAAAATGCACATTACTGGCATAACTGGTAGTAAGCCAACAAAAACCTGTACATTAATAAACTAAGCAGTTTATTATTGTACATGTATGTTGTCAATAATTAATTATACACATTGCATATCAAAGTGACAAAGTCAGTCTTCATAAAAATCATTTTACTGAAACCTATGGGCATTTTAATACAAAATACAGAATAAAAGTATTGTTTACTTCAAGTAAACAATACATTTTACTGATGCTAATTTTCTATGCATTTTCATTATATATGCACATAACTGATAAGTTCAATCTTCAAAAATTTAAGTGATCATCTCATTGACCCCTGACTACTGTAATACTGTACAAAATACTTAATCGTACACCAACATGAAGTACATCTAAAATTAACTGTTCAGATTCAGAACAAATACTAATTAAATTTTACACTATGAAGATCTTTGTACATGAACAAATATTTAATGTGAAATATCCAGACTAATGAATATTAACTGTATAGTGAAATTGGCTCAAGAAAAATGTATGTAGTGTTACCTCAACAGAAAGAGGATGGCACAACTCTCCAGATCAACTTAAATTCATTTGCAATACCAAAGTGACAGAATTTTGAATGTGTAATATTTTTAAAACTTAAAGTTTAGACCTGATTAATATAACTTGCCACAATATCTAAAAATGGCTGATATGGGTTGAGAAAATTTTACATAGAGGAACAAAACTTTGACCTTCAATCATCGTCAGGTTTACAAAGAAGGTAACTGACCGATAACTGACCACACGTTTGAAGGGGGTTGTGTAATGTAACTGAGTGTAGGAATGTAGAGGACATGCTCAGATGTTTGATCATATTTATTAATAGTTATGAAGGTGTTCCTTTATATTGGTTTATTTTGGGTTTAAGCTGTTATGTAAGTAAGGCTTCTTTAATTTTTCATTTTTTTATGTTTATTTAGTATTTGGATGTTCTATGTAGTTATGTTGTGTTTATTTGATTTTCAGTGTTCAAAAAGAAGTGAAGGTGACTGTTCTTTGAATCCGATTTCCATTTTTCTACTTGTTTCTCCAATATAGAAGTCGTGGCAGTTATCACATTGTATTTTATAAATAATGTTGGTGTGGTGTTTGTCAGTGTAGTTCTACATAGTATAGACCTCAGTTTTGTGCCTGGTTTTTGAATAAATTTAGTGTTAACTGGAATGTTATATTTTGTTACTAGTTTTTGCCAGATGTTGGTTATTTGTTTGCTAATGTCAGGAATATATGGTATCCTGCAGTATATGGTTTCGTGATTTTTTGATTCGTGAGATATATTTACTTTTGTTGGTTGATTTTGCTTTCTGTCTAGGTGTGTGCGTATAATGTTTTCTACGGTTTGTGGAGGAAACTTATTGATGTTGATGAAGTATTGTTTTATTTTGTCTAATTCATCATTAATTTTATCTGGTGAGCATAGTTTTATGGCTGTGTTTAGTTGGCTTTTTAGTATGTTGAGTTTTTGTTTTGTTTCATGTGCTGAGTCACAAGGAATGTATAGTCCAGTTTGGGTGATTTTTCAGTGGATTCCAGTTTTAAATTGTGTATCGATCCTTGTAATTTTGAGGTTAAAAAATGATATTTGATTGCTTTCTTCCTGTTCACATGTGAAAGTAATGTTGGGATGTACAGAGTTAATGTGACTGCAAAAATTAAGTGTGTGTTCTGTAGATCTGAATCCCGCAATCATATCTACATATCTCTAACGGTAGTGGTGGGTGTAATGCTGTGTTAATTGCTTGTGTTTCAACTTGTCATAAAAATATTGGCTAGAACTGTCAATACTGGGTTGCACATGCTTAAGCTGAACACCATTATACCTATATTAATAAACATAATTTAACACCTAAGCACATCCTCTACATTTTTACACTAATACCCAGCCCCCTTCAAACACTGTCAGTTACTTCTTTCTTTCTTTGTGAACCTGACAACTGAAGGTTGAAATGTTGTTCACTCCTCTACACAACTTTTCTCAACCCATGCCAGTTTTTACATACATTTTTTCTCTTCAAGTGGGTTTTCTCACAGATAATTTGCCACAGTTTTGACTTTTCATGTAATATATAAAACAGTTCTGAGAAGCACAAACTTTCAATTATAAATGTTAACAAGGACTACATCCTTCTTTTGAAAATGTTTAGTTTTGCTGTTCTGTTTAATTTGTCTACAAACTTCAGTTTTACCAATAAGTTATAAGTTACAACATACACATAAAGAAAATCCTCATCTTACAATAGGTCAACGTTTAGATGCAACTTCCAATTTTTAAAATAACCCTTACAAGACTTGTATCTGTTTTCTAAAAACAAACATGAACCACATACTTCCATAGTGAGCACCAATTCAAAAAAGACTATCAAAACTCCAACCACTTTCTTATTTAGATCCTAAATTTTTGGATGAATTTAGGGTGAGTGAAGGGTTTTTTTTTTTCTTGTGTACTCAACAATGGCTGTTAGGTTTATACTATTACATAAACTCATTACATTTATTTTCTCTAGTAAAGACTTTTCATATTCTGAAAGTTGCACTTTTTAATTTATTATAAATACCTCTATTGATTCAAAAGGAAACAAATTTCTTGCCAAACTGCTTAAATTAGTCAAAATTTGTTGGCTTCACATTTCTTTTAAGTATGTTAAACAGTAAACCAACTTATCAATTTGTTTTAAAATTAGGGACAGAATTTGCCAACCCTACAGTTGGTCTATATTAACATCAGCTACAGGAATAATAGTGCAAGACTGCTTCCACAAGTTCTCATACACATCTTTGGTATTAGAAGTTTAATCTAAAATAGTTTCAGTGATGTATGAAAACAATGTCAAATAAAGATCAGTTTGCACCTTTCAGCCCCTACAGTAGCAAGCCTACAGATATGGAGTCAGCATACTTTGGTTTAGCATTTGTGTTACCGTATTTTTCGTGCTAATGAGAACTGTAGTCTAAATATTTTCCAAAGGAAAAGGATTGGCTTTTTAACATAATAAGAGTAAAGAATATTAGTGAAATGCATATTTTATTGATGATTGTGCTGCTACCAAAGAATCAGAATATTCCATGCAATGCTGTTGTGTTTACTGACAAACAAGACTTACAGTGTAGATAAGACGAGCCCATGAAATTCTGAAAAAAAAAAAAAAAAAATGGTTTTAATTTACTTTATTTTTAGAGGAGAAAATTAAGTATGGTAAATATTTCTGCCACTAATTACTTATTTCAAAGTAAAATGTCAAGAAAAAACAATTCTGATTGCCAATCACAAGCAACAAAACCTACATACGAGTGGAACTCCACAAGAAAGTGGAACATGCCCTGACAGCCAGTGAAGACAAGTTACATCCCTGAGCCAAGACTTGTCATCAAGAGTGATAATTTTAGACAGCAACTGCATGCACAGTACCAATTACAAAAGCCATAATGAACATGAGACCTTTGTTTGGAAACAAATACTGGCCTTGTGTTCAGGTAATATCTGGGCAACATCAGGCAAGTACAGCTAGTCTTTAATAGTTGAGTCCATGTTCACTGTCTTACACAAAAACCTGTTCTTTCAGCAACCCATTAAAACCACCTGTATAAATATCTAATCAGAAGATTTAAAAAAAAACAAAAAAACAATAAAATTGGTTTCCCTTTGCTGTTAAGTAACCATGCATATATAACATGTACACATTTTTATGGTGTCACACCTCTACAAGGTCTTGTCTTTCTATGCAACAAAGATTCTTTTATTATTCTTTTAACAAAGTTCAAAATAGTATTCCCTCCAATAAAATTTAGATTAAGGCAATCAATGTGACAATTAAACATTAAAAACTTATTTTTCAACCTAGGTAATATCCATAACCTTACCACCTTATAACCTCTCCTTAAACAACCACTTTATTTTCATGTTTTTAAATCCATGTATTATAGGAACAAGTTGGTATATCCATTCAATCAACAGAATTAAAGTTACTTATTTACATTTCCATATGAGAACATTGAAAATACAAAATGTTACCAAAAATGAATGTGTGAATGTATTTTCAAGCAAAATACTACTGGTTTACAACTACACACTCACATAAATGAAAGCTACTAACCAATCACTGCCTTGTTTGCTGGTGCTTGATTTCATTTGACTAGTCAAGTCTGTATGTAGGTGTCCAAATTAACCAATGATATGAAACCTCCGAAATGCCGTAAAGTAAATGCTACAACGATTTTTATTACTTATTTCCACTAACATAGCCACAGGCTCGAAAGAAAAATTATTTTTAGTGACAAGCTAAACTAAAGTAAAGGCGTTTTATTCAGGCCTGTGATGTGAATTTCTGTGCAAGTTCTCAGCATTAATGTGAGAACTCTTACGTTTATGACAGTTAATTTAATACTATAAAGTTAAGCATAATACACAAAATTTGAAAGTACACGTATTTTTATAACTAATACATCAAATTTAAATCTAATATGCTTTGAATCATAAGAATATGTTAGTTACCAAGTCAGTGGCTATAGATGACATTCCTGTGCAATCAACTTTTACAAAAATTAAACAATTCTAATAAAAACTTAATGAAATATTACTGTAAACTTATCACAAACTACTCTCTAAACAAACAAAACATCTAGTAGCCAAAATATATCTCACGTATGAAAACTAGCAGGAAAAATTAAAACTTGTTTCACATTCAGTTTACCCGTTTACTACATTCATTTTTCAACTCTTGTTTAGGAACTGAATGAATGTTTATACACTGGTAAAACTACAATAAATTTAAAACCTAAGATGAATAAACACAAGAAAAATGTTTATCATTCAATGAGTAAAACTTACTTTAGCTTAACCAATTAATACGACAAGTAAAAATTTAGAGAATGTACATAATTACACAGATAAAATACATCTTTAAGAATGAAGGGTTGACAGACAAGAAAGTATACACAGCGTAACTTTATGTTTTGCTGTAGGTAAATTATAAAACATGAATCACTGTTCAGGTATAAATGGTTTGCAACTGTTGATTTTACATTACTGCAGGTAGTGTCAGTTACATCTTTGATAGTTTCAGGTTAGTTTTCAAATATACAGGGTGTTCGGAAAATCACTGTGCACTTACATTTTTATCAACACACAAAACTGCACTGACTTTCCGAACACCCTGAATTATACTATTACCGTGAATTAACATTCCATCACCATGCTATGAATATCACTCATTATAATTTAGAAGTAGAAACCTATAACACTTAACTTTATTTTGAGGCCTGAATCAGTTTCTAGTAATACTTCTAACATTTAAAAGGTCTAATTAAAACTTTACTATAATTCACAAACTCTCTTAAAAGTGCTAAAAATTGTTAACTAATTCAACTTAAAAAAATCTTTCTCCCAAAATAAATGCAAAAAATTAGTAACAGATTTATTCGTTTAATGACAGCTGTAAATGTGGCAGGAAACATTTCAGGCTACAAACTTTTTCATAAATCATTCTCTCTTTACCCAAATGCCTGTCTTTATAGATAAAAGTGCATTTAGAATATTAAAATCAAAACTTTAGTTTTATACCAAATTAAACAAATTACTTGTAACAGTGAACACCACATCTTTTTTTTAATTATTCTGCACTTGATCATACTAGTTTACTACCTCTAATTCCCCTTTATCTAGTTATAGATACACATCAAGTCAAATAAATACATAAAATGATGAGAGTATACAAGTGGCTTAATATAGGAAGGCTGATAGATGAAATGTTATGACAAACAAAACTGGAAAACATTTATGACAAAAATGTGTCACATCTAAAAAACAGTGCAACTCAAATAAAGGGACCATGCTAAATAAATTTATATCTAAAAAAACGAGATTTATGTTACATAAAATGTCAGGTTTTGTAAATGTGCAAGTTATAAAATAATTCTTTCCCCAGTGTAAGAGATACATTACATACAGAAATTTAATTCAAATTGCTAACCCACTCGTCATTAATATTAAATATCTAAAATGTGCAACCTCTGCAAGATTCAATGTTTACTAGAAGTACATGAAACAACCTGAAGCCAGAATAAAGATGAAAGTTTCTTGGCAGCAGAATGACTATTTTAAAAACCAAAGAACAAGGGAGATTCTAATACTGATGGGAGTTAACCACAGTCAGGCTGCTAATGTCTTTATTAATCAAAATAGTTTGGTTTGAGTTTTGCACAAAGCTACTTGAGAGCTATCTACACTAGCCATCCCTAATTTAGAAGCATAAGGCTAGAGGGAAGGCAGCTAGTCATCACCACCCACCTACAACTCTTGGGCTACTCTTACCAACAAATAGTGGGATTAATTGTAACATTATAATGCCCCACAGCTGAAAGGGTGAGCATGTTTGGTGTGACAGGGATTCGAACCTGCGACCCTCAAATTATGAGTTGAGTGGCTTATCCACCTCGCCATGCCAGACTGTACTATCCAAAATAATTAATCCACATTTCATAATTAGGGGAAGAAAAAAAACAGCCATATGTTTAAGCATACTGTAACTGAACAGTTTTGCATTATACAATAATAAACCACACTTTTGCCCAAATCTTTTGTCAGTAAGTCAACTTTACACTGAAAAGTATGAAAGCATTGCTTTACATTAAACATTTTAACCACACGATATCAAATTAACTTTTCTGCTAGAATCCATTACTCGAACATAAAAACAATCCATGTGTAGGAACTTTTCATGATAAGGTTAAATTATTATGTTAATTTATCATAATTATTCTGATAATAAACAAACTGATTTTATACACAATTACTAACTTACTGTTTCTTTGATCCCCTGTTGCAACTTCAGCCAGATACCTATAGTAGTCTCCTTTCATCTTTAGGTAGAAAACTTTACTTTCGGCATTGCTAGCTTAGGAATCAGGTACTTGTCTAAAAGGCCCTGCAACATGAAGATATGTTAAATTTTAACTGTGTGCAAGATTCTCGATGAATTGTTTCAAACCACAGCTGAAGTTGCAGTTAAACACAATCAATTTTTTTTTATGAAAAGGTCACCTTACAGAAAGATTAAAAATGCAAGTTAAGAAATTATTTCAATTACATATGATTTTAAAATATTTTACTCTTCAGTTCAAACTAGATGGAATACCTGTAACCTGGACAGAAGTTATGTAAATTCATGATTAATGAAAGGCTATATTAGGACACAAATTTTTTTATATATAATTAAAAAAAACACACCAAAACCCCAATAAAAATAGCAAAACACAAAATGTGAAAACAAATTTGGATGTACCTTCTCATACACTCAACAAACCTTCATGCCAAATTTGATAAAAATCATCAATGAGAGAAAGTAGTGGTAACCTCTGTAAAAACACAAACTGCAAAACTGAAAATTTTGGTGAAGATCCATCCACAAATCCACAACCTGTGAAGTATTTACATGGATACACAACAAACATTATTTACATTTATATAAACAGTACCAGTGCATTAAATCTGTGTGGCATATTCTTGACATCACATCTGAATCTTGAAATTCAGAAATATTCTCCACAACATGAAACAGGCAAAATGGAAAATCATGACCACTATAATAAATCTACATGTACACAGGATAAAATTCCAACTTATGGGTCACAATATGCAATAAAAATGTTTTCCAGAATCATAGAAGCAAAAGTTCCATTACAGTATGATATTCATACATTAAAATGGAGCAACTGCAAAATTCTGAATCCTTTGTTTGCTTTATGGTACCAAGTAGTCCAAGTATTTTATGTTTAAAACTTCTCAGTTCAAATATTTTTGAATTCAGAATTTGTTTTTTTGTGGACAGTCTGGTAGATTGACAACTGGTGTTATATAACTAACAATTACATTTCTTACTTAATTCCTTATTGCTGCATGCTAGTTTTTCTGAATGACAAGCAGGTTAACGTGGCATTAAACAAGTTAAATATCCTTAATGTAATTCTGATGTGTTATAACATCAGCAAAACTAATGAAAACAGCATTTTACCATGTTAATAAATCTAGTTAACTAACAGTCATCAAATAATTTGCTTATATATATATATATATATAGCCTTTTAACCAATGTGTGTACTGCATTCTAACTATCCTAATAAGTAACAGTATAAAGCAGCTAAGACCATGGTTGACATTACACTTGATATTCTACTTTTAATTCAAGTTGTAACAGTTCTGAATAAGACCTTTAAAAACACACTGAAGTTGTGTGTACTGATGTATAATTTTACCACTACATACTCATGGTAACTTCACCATGCAAAGAGTATCTGGAAAATTTATATGCATTATTATGCCCAAAATATTAACCATGTACTAGAAAAGAGCAATGTTTATGCTTTTTCAAGTGTATCACAATATTGGGCTATAACAAACATTTAGTTTTAACAACTATGTAAATTCTTTAAATAAAATTCATGAACCCTTCAAGCTTCTTTCATACATTTGTCTTGTGAAATTTAGCATTATTTCTCAAGTCCCAGTAATTTTTTTCCCTTAGAAATTTGATCCAATAGACCTTTAAGCTTACAATACTCTAATTCTTTAGGCCTGTCATCATTTCCACTAAAACTGTAAATCCAGTGCACAAAGTCAATAGAAAAAGCCAAATCCATATAGATGATCTTAGATGCTGATCAATATCCAATGTGGCATATTTTGCTACTGACAATAATCAATCTAAAATGCATCAAATCACTACTCTTTTGGCAACATAGGACCTACTGGTCCATCTTGGCTGTCCTACCTCCTGAAATAAAAATTTTTAAATTAATAAAAAAAAAATACATTAAAGTCAACTCTCACCACTCACATACTTAAACTTTCTCTATAATTTAAAATTTTGCCTCCAGAATATCCAAAGGCAATACATTCTAAAGGCCAACCACCCTATTAGAAAAATAACTGTTCTGAATAAGACTCTTACCCTACCTACATTTATATTTATGTACCTGTCCTACTATTCTCACTATTAAGTCAGAAAAATGATGATGCATCACCACTATTAACTTTTCTTTATAGTGTCCTTCTTAGAGTAAGGAGCTGCAAACTGCTTGGATGGTTTAAGGAAATGACCAACTATTACGCTGAAATCCCCATCTTATACAACACAGTTAAGGTTATTCTTACACAATTTATACTTACAATTCAACTTAATTACAGCCCACATACATTATCTTGCACCTGTTATAGTTAAGTCATTTGTTATTTATTCGTCCAACTTACTGAACTTTTTTTTTAAACCAATAGGATCCTGTTCACAGCTATCAACACTCAAGATCTCAGTGCATGATCTCCACATTTACATAACTTATTGACCATTCCTTCATCTATGCTACTGATACAAATATAAAAGAAGAAAGATCCTAAGAGATGCCCAAGGCAAACAAGACATTCATTTCGACTAGATTCCATTTATAACCCTCTGCTTTCTTCCATTAAGTCACTCTTCTATTCAAATTTAATATATCCCTCGCACCTATAGAAAATTTTATTTACAAGCCTTTATGTGGCACCTTATCAAGAACTTCAAAACTAAGCAACCCAAACTTGTCAATCTGCACCTTTACCTTCATATAAATAAAAATTAACCTTTACAGAGGATGCCAAAAGTTTAAGGGAAGATTTTCTTAAAATGAGACCATCTCAACTATCCAATAAAATTTTAACCTTTTTAATTGGCTTTGTAAAGTATCTTTTATCAGACTTTTAAAAACATTTTCATCAACTGATGCACGACTAATGAGCCTGTCATTACTGGGGCAGTTTCTAGATTTGCTAGAATGGAATTTTTAACAACTCAAACTGTTATACAAGCAACAAAATACAATGTATTAAAATATGAATATTACATAACTAGACATGAGGTTTTATAACATGCCATTTCCAACACAACCCACCAATGAGTCATTCTCTTCTTTTTAAAGGGCCACTTACTGGTTGGGACACAACAGCTACATGTACACTTCCTAGAAAGAAATAATTGTAAAACAAATAGTGGGACCCTGGAAAGGAAAGTAGGTTTGGGAGTCATGTGAAAAATGTATTTAAATAAGCACAGGTAAATAAAATGAGGAAATAACTTCAAGAACACCATTAATAAAGCAATTACTTAAACATTTGAAAAAAGAAGTGACATCACCTAACTTTCATTCAGCTAGTACTTGTCCACTATTCAAAGACTGATAAAAAGTTAGTAGCAAGTGGCTCACACCCTCCTTCAATATATATGGGGAGATACTTTATAAGTCAGGAGTCCTACTGTTCTTTAAACTTCCAAATTTTATGTTGACTTCAGTTATCTTGTTTACATTTATCAAGTGCAGAATGTTGCTTAAATTTTCACAGTTAAAAACACAAAAAAGCATTTTCTTCATCAAATATGATTATCACTCCAAGTGTTCTACCTCTATCCTAACTTTTTTTAAAAAACATTTTTAGCTAATTTACCTCACACTTTTGGATGTCCTTATTTCCTGTTTGACCAACTTTCTTGATCTCCAAATCACCAATCACACTAATAAACTTGATTTTCTTAAATTGTTTTTCTTCAGTTTTCTCATACTACCTGTAAGCCAACTAATTTTTACTTTCTGCTACTCTTATTTCCATAAGAAATGTTTACTATGAATATTTGAAAAGTTTCCACACCTGATCAGTTTTCCAAATAATTCAGCTGCCAAATTCATAACAGAATTATTAAAGCATTCCTCTAAAATTTGCTTTCTAGAAATTTGTAACCAAAATACCACAATTCCTTATCTCCACTTACAACAAAACAAACCAAATAGAGCAAAGATTACTTACACCCAGATATTCTAACTTCCATACTATCACTTCTTAAGTTAAATCTAAAAAAGCATTATTTATACTAACTTCCTTGACTAATTGGTGAAAAAAAGAAGCCATCCTGAATACTTTCCAAAAACTTCACTCTCTCATGGTTTGACTCTAGCTAGCACTGCCCAATCTATACGTCCAAAACTAAAATCACCCACAATTTCATGAACAGCTGAAATCTTAATCATTGCTCAGTTTCTCACTAATTTAATCAGTATCATCTAGTACCCTGTAATAAATTCTCATTGAAAACCTTTTTCATTTATATCCACTAATAGAAACCCAAAAGGACCCAACATCCTTGTTAGTACATTTTATATCCTCAACTTCATTTATTACTCTATCCCTGTTAAATAGCTTGTAATTCTGTATTTCAAAAGAAATTTATCAAAATATTTAAGTTTAACCATGATTAGTTTTCTGCATCATATCAAAATCCTCCATTCCTACCAGTTCTCTTAATTTCTCTACTTTATTTCTTGTTCTTCTGACAAAAGTAACAATTAATCATATCTTCTTTACTACTATCCTCGTTTCCTATGCTAAACATCTCTAATTTTAAACCTTATCTTACAGTAGAATTAATATTCCTGTTAAACAAGCCAACCCCTAACCCTGAAGGTAAACCATCCATTTAAAAAACTTCTACTGAAGTGATCAGGTCAATTTAGCCAATCTGCTCATCCTTGCATACTAATCTAAGCATAGCATTCAGCTCTAGTGATTTACTTATAATTTCATTATCACCATTAATTCTGGGCAGTGCCCTTGACAAATTTTACTGTACTAAGACAGGTAGGGGTCAGAGGGAATGTCACATTTGTAGACTTAAAATTTCATTGAACTAATATTTTATGAAGATATGGTAATAAATTTGGAATTAAACTGTAGGTTATAATTCAAGTTTCAATATTGTGGCTCATTTTATTTCTCAATTTAAAAGCAAATATAAAAATCAAAGCTAAATGTATATTTTGTATGTCACACTGGCACATCATCTTGTGGTTTTGGACAGATTACATACAGCACACTGCAATAGCCCATCTTGTAAGACAAGTTCATAGAATAAATTGGAATACTAAAATAATAGGATTAAAACAATAAAAAAGATAAACAATGTCCTCCTAGTCCACTCAAGTGACAACATTTAGTTAACAGAGAACAGAAGTAAACAAAACCTGGACATTCACTTTGAAAGTACTGACTTTAATTATTTGATTCTAGTGGGACAGATCAGATAAATTGGTAACACATCAACCCCTCTTTATCAAAAGTTAGCAGTCATATTACAATACTATTTAAATTAATCTATAGCTTTCTTTTTTTTTTTTTTAAATCGAGTAAATCAAAAAATGTTTAAAACTGCTTAGTCATCAGTTAGGCTTAAAAGAGAGTAAAGTAGTTTTACAGTTCTGAGGTATAATCTAAGCCCAAAACACACATTAATTCCTTTTGTTAAACCTATTAATTTCCTTCAGATAATTATAGCAGTGAAAACTATTTGCTGAAAGTCCCAGACATTTTCCTTCTCAAATTAGATGATTCATTTAATAAAAGTGTTGTTTAAAAAGCTTAAATCCCGTAGCTACATCCAGAACATTAGGCTGGAAAAAACAAGATAGATGGAAGGTGTTAGCTACCTATGTGTAGGTTCACTTTGCAAATGAATATGGCTTCACATAGTTAAAACATTTCTCCAGCTAACATTATTTACAAGGTTACACAAGTGTATTTAATATCCAATGAACTTAAAAGTTTAAGATAAAATTAAAAATTACACAAGTCACAATTTTTGTTCAACTTGTTTCATAATAAAAACAGTGCAACTGAGGTTGGGTAGGAATGTTCTTGAAGAGATCAAGTCTAATCAGCTATTCTGCTCATCCAAATCTAGCATTCAGCACTAGTGACTTGTATACAACTTTATCAGAGTTAATTCTTAGTAGTATCTTTGGCAAATTAACCCTACTGAGACAAGTAAGGGTCAGAGGTGATGTCACATTTGTAGATTCATATCCAAAATTTGACTGAACTATTTTATGAATGAATGCCACTAAACTTTGTATCAAACTGTAGATTACAATTTAAATTTTAGTACTAAACATTAGTTTATTTCTTGATTTAAAAAGCAAATATAAAAAAAAGCTATCAACATATATCAGTAAACTTGGCATTAAAATAGTTTACAGTTCAAATTTTAATATTCAATTTTAAAATGATATACACAAGTAACCAAACTTCACTTTCTGTATCACACAACTGTAATTTTTACTTGTACTATACACAATAAAGCTAAAAAATCAATTTATAGCAATAATCTTTTCCTTTATGAATATATAACAATAAAGAAATACTACATGCCACACCTCCAAAGAATGCAGTTTAAGAACTGTTAAATTTTCTCAAATGTAACTTACTTGTAACAAGTAGAAAAAACACATTTCCCTTAACTGACAACTAGATGGTCTAAAGTTCTTAGTCTAAGCATATTTGAACACTGTGGCATCACATTTTACTGCTGCTGAAGCTATGCTTGACCAAGTTGAATTCCATTAAGCTATTTTTACTTCAGCTAAAAAGTCAGGTAATTTGACAAGTTTTAGCACATTCTATTTTATATGCATTGAAATATTTTGCATTCTAAACTTGATAATTAAAATAAAATATTCAGAAACCATGTTGTTTTACCAATTTGGGATTACACTTCAATGTCAATTTAGACTGTACAAGTGTAATATATTAAAAATTTAAAAAGTACTAAATTCTTATTTTTTGTTCTAAAATTAACTAAAATGTAAAATTAGAAACTTAAGTAATTTCATATGAAATAAATACTTGCAATTCATGACAGCAAATACATGCATAAGCACATTTGTATAATTTAACATGATTGTTTCAGTAACATGATCCACAATTCACAGAAAGATGTCCAGCATAATAAATGTTTTGTTAGCATAGGTCAAAATTCAAGAAAAAATCTACTTGACAAAAAACTATTACCTGAAGCTCTAAAATTATATTATATGATTGTGTTACAATATGCACCCATTTTAAAATGAAAAAAAGAGCACTTCAATATTTTTGTATGGTAGTTATAAGCTCAGCCTAATTAACCAAGTTCATAAATAAAGCTTTTCTGATGAAAACAAATACTCCATATTCATTTCAAAAGTTTGAGAAGATATGTATTTGAATTTGAAAGCGGCAAGACAAAAGAAATCATTTCTAACCGAACTTGAAGGTCATCTTGTACTTGGACAAATCTTCAGTATATATAATAATAATAATATACATAAAAAAAAAAAAAAAATTGCATTCAAAGGACTTGTGCACCTTCATCAAAACTTTACCAAAGTTTGCACAGATACTCCAAGTACATTCATTTATTATACATATACATTTTATAACTATGTCGATGATAAGGTTGTTTAAGCTGAGAAGTAAGACTCTGGTTGTCAATTCCACTATTTGTTGGTAAAAGAGTAACCCAAGAGTCAAGCATAAGTGATGTTAATTACCTATCTTCTCTCTAGTCAATAACTGCTAAATTAGAGAACTGTTTCAAGTAGTGGTCATGTAGCTTTGAACAAAATTAAAAACAACCCAAACATCAATTTTATATCCACAAGACTAATGAAAAATGTCTTATTGTCCAGATACTTAAGTTTGATTAATGGCCAGACATTATCAACTACAGGACCATATGACAAAATAAATGTTCACAGAAAATTAATGATACCATTTTGAAAGATGAGTTTGTACTTCCACTAATAATTCTGTTCATATCACTTTCATCATCATATGCAATTTGCATTATTTAAAATTATCCTATATCTGATTTTATATTATCTTCTTCTACGAAAGTTATTTTTAACTGCAGGGTAAAGCACAATTCATCTATAAAAGCAATACTTTTCACAAGATGTATTTCTGGCACCATTACAAGTGTGCTACTTGGTCTTCGCTAACTAAAAGATGTCTGGTTTAAAAATCAACTGTGTACAGAAAATGTCAGCTGCAAATATCTCATTAAGCCTAAAAACTTTTACTTCCAACTGCAGAAAGACCAAATCAACAGATAGTTACCTTTTATATTGTGGATGATGATACACCATGTCTAAACACTCAAGAAACTGTATCACTAGTTTAAAAAAAATATAAAAACTGTTTCAGGGTTAAGCCAATTTAAGAATAACAAACTATTCCAAACTTTGTGATTCACCACAAAGTAACAAATAAAACAAGTAGACTACTATTTAAATTGGATAAAATGACCAATAATTTGCATAACAATAAACTGATGGATGAATGACATTTTAAGTGAAGTAATCTGGTACTGATTGATCAAGAAATGTACAAAAATAGGTACATGTACACACACGTTTATTTATACCGATGTTCACCCACTTCAAGTTTGTGAAGGTAATATGATATTAACATCAGCAGATATGGTAAAGTTTATACTCACCTTTTCAATATTTGAGAGAAGCTCAGAATAATATTTAAAATAAAAAAATTAACTAAAACTTAAGTAAATTTTTAAACAAATACATAACTAATATAACAGTAAGACCTAAATGCCATTTAAATGTCTATCAAATTCCAAGTATTAGGGACACTGATAAACAATAGACTTAACAGCAATTAGCTTTTTGTTAGAAATATAACTTATTGCTTATATTACTATTTGGTAAACTACAAAGATGAGTGTCAAATCTTCTCTTTCCATTAGTCATAAGCATGCCATCAAAGTCTACAAAAGACTTATTTAGCTGCATGTTTTTTTACTTTTTTTTAGAATCTTTTTACTAGTTTCAGGCATGTGTGAAAACAATTAAAAATACAAACTGTAGAAATTGACAAGTCAAGAATATGAACCTCATATTCTCAACTGGCTGAGATAAACTTACCCACCTCCCTATTAAGACTCTTTCCACTTAGTTTCAAATGTACTTATATAAACTAATTATCTGAACATATTTATAGCTAATTGAAAGAAAAAGATATATGGGCACAATAAATTCATTTAGTTTTGGCAGTCAGAGGCAAGTTTATGAAGTCAGTGCATTGAGCAGTAATATAATTTTCTTACCTATAACTTTGTTAGAAAGCCAAGTATGCTGTACTACTATTTAGGACATTTTTAGTGTCCAATACATTTAAATGTTCTACAATGCATACTAAACAGCAACATGAATAAAAAAAGTAAATTTCTAAGTACAAATATGTCACAACTGAATTAATTTAGATTTTTTAACAAAAAATAAAATGTAAAAACTAGAAACTTAAGAGTATATAAAATAAATGCAAACCATCTTGATCACTTATTTGCCTTATGCACAAGTTTGAGGTTGCATAATATATCTTAAATTTCTTCAATTTAAGCTGTCTAATATACAATTAAGCTAAATGTAAGCAAATGTTAAAAAGATCAGAAGCCAGCAGATGAATAACTTTGTTACAATCACTAGGAATATTTCATTAAAAAAAGTGATTTTATGTTAAATAAACATTTCATGTTTAACACACTCATCAAGCTTCATAAAGACAGACTGAAAATAACAGGCATCAAATTAATTTCAGATCTAGCAGTCAGCCTAAGTACTTACAAGCCATGCACATCTAACCTAATCACTATCTTGTTGGTACCAGGAAATGACACCTACACTAGTGTTTCAGTTATCTGTCCACAGCATCCCTGACCCCCAGTTACTTGTTACCACAAAATTTCTAAAATAACTGCTATTAGAATCTTAGACTATCATTTACATGTTCTGGAGAAAACGCCCCACAGAAATTAATTTTGGTTGACTATGTTCAGATGTTTCATGGTATCTGGGGCTTTCAAGTGAACAACTTGGTGTACTTCCATATTACAAGTGCCAGTTTAAACCTAACACTGCCTTTATTTTTGGCTGTTAAGACAGGAATAAAAAATAGTTAACTTAGCTGACTTTTTCTGATTAGTGATTAAAAACATAGCACTTCATCATTTTAAAAAAAGGTGTTTGCATAAAAATTTCCAAGCATAGATTTGGACTAATTTTTTTACTTATTTTTACAGGTGTTGATAGAGTGCAAATTCACTTCAATGTCTACAGCAGAAAACTGCCAAAACTTAAGATTACTTATGCCTATGTTTTCAATTAAATTCAACTAAAACAGAAATGGACAATCAACAGTGAATGACAAACTGACACTTGACTTTTATGAATGTAACACTTTTTTTACAATAATTTGATTAAGCAACAGTAAAAAAACCCTTAAGAACATAACCTAAATACACTGAAAATTTTAAGTGCAATTTAACACAGCCCTAACCGCAAACTGGAGAAAATATTAGTTGTCATGATGAAGTTTTAGTCACCTTGATAACCTGATGCCCAAGATCAGTTGAGGCCTGAAATAAATATGGAGTTTTAATGTGTATAGCCTCACTTGTCCAAGGAAAGAGAGGTGGACAAATTATTTAATCCTACTAAAATTACTAAGTAAACTGTGAAAGTACCACAGTTTCAACACATAACAATGAACAAGCTTGATCCTATTCAACCAGATAACCACTTTTAGAAACAGTACATCTCTCAATGTGTACATAATGTAACTACTTCTGACAAGTTGTTAATGAGTTTCCTTTCTAAATTACAATTTTCCAGTTTTAATTATAAAATTCATTAAAAATTCAGAAATAAAGCTCTAACCCCACTTCTCTCCAACTTTAATTATAACCAAGTATTACTTTATTGTGATAAAAAGTTCCATTTCTTTCAATTACCCAAAAACAAAACTTTTTTTTTAATATATATAAGAGACTTTGCAACTTTGGACTCCTTTTAACATACACTATGATACAATTTTGAATCCCACCCCTTCCTGCAGAAATACCCAAAACTGCATTAACACTAACAAAATTTAAATCCAAAACAGACAAACTGTTTTACAGTTTTATTACTTATATCCATCAGAAATGTTTTCAGCATTTTTTTTTAAACTGGTGGGTAAAAATACTGTTTTTGGCACTAATGTCCAACCTTTAAAATATTACAAAATCATACATTTATCACCAGGAAACTGAACTGTTTTATACTAGGCAAAGATGTCATAACACCCGTGATTGTACTCTTGCTAGCTTAAAGGCAAAATACAGCTTTCAGGTAATTACCTATGAGTATACTGCCTAATCACAGTACGTCGACATGTATATCCTCACAAAAACAGGGCAAGCTTTCAGTAAACAATACCAGAATTTCATACACAACACTAGATTTTAATTTAGTATTGTTACTAAGAGTTGTACACAAATGTATGGAATCAAAATACTCATGCAAAGAATAAAAATACTTTTATTCACATGAATATTTTTATTATTTTCATAACCTCTAAACTATATTCTCCAACCTACCTCTATACAGATTTGGTCAATTTGCCCAACCTTGTAACTGTCAAAAACTTTTTTCCATTCTAAAATTTGTGCACATTGTAACAGACAATTACTTATAATTTACTTTTACCAGCCTAAACTAATATTTTAAATTTATTTGCAATTGACCTCTGACCCTCACTAAATACAACATTAATGTACTGTGCCAGGCAGCATCATGTTAACCATAGATCTAGTTAGAAGAACACTAATGTTTAATTATACAACTGTGCTCGAGTTCAGTGCATGCTTTCATATGTACAATTTAAGTTTCTTACTATTACATTTTAGTTAATTTTATAACAATAAATGAGCAAAATATATTTTACAACTTACTTGTTAAAATATTTAAGATATTGAACTTATACAATTAAGTCAATGCCAAAACAAGTTTCTAATCTGATGCAATGATAATGTGATCTCAGAACATTAACTTTTAGAAAATTCAATTTAGAACACAATATATTTCCATGCACATATAAAATAGAATGTCCTATAATTTACATAATTTATCCGACTCTAAATAAAACAGAAATGGCTTAAAATAATCATACCAGTAGCAGTATTGAAAGAGCAATTCCAAAATCACTTAGCCCAATGCCTTTAGACTTCACAGCTGTCACTTAACTAAAACCTTTGTTTTATTATTAGTTACAAACAACACTATGAAAAAGGATGCTTTGTGTAAGGAATGCTAGACAGCATTTGAGTTATTGTTTATATCTCCTTGAAATAGCTTTCTTACAACAGTTTAGCTTAAAAAGGGGAATAAAATTTTAAAATGAATAGTATGGATGGAAGAAGTGTCATGCAATAGAATGAAATTCAGCATTCACATGCATACTGAATATAAAATTAAAACTTAAGACATTGAAATCTGAGCTATAAACTTTGCTTTAATTCTAAGTTCATGCATGTACGTAAGTCTATTATACATATTATAGTAGTTTAATTCAATTTTGAATGTAGCTTTTCAACAAGTTGTGACATGTACTTTGTCAAACTTAACTGTGGCAACAGAGTTAACATTTAATTAACTGATTATTCTCACTAGAGTTAAATAGTTGGAATAATACAAAACAGTACTATCAAAAATGTGGATCTTGATTACTTTCCTGATCCATAAAAAGGTGAACTTTAGTTTTGAAATAGTTATTGGGAAAACAGTGAAACTTCAGTGAATGTTGAATCTTACCAAAACATCATAGCATATTTCTCTCAACTCTTTCTCAACTTTTTCACGGTATTCTTTGGCCATTTGCTGTTTTCTTTCACTCCCTTCAGTTTTCTGTTCTATACTGGAAATAACCCTCCAAGAACTTCTTCTCGCCCCTACAACATTCTTATATGCAACAGACAACAAATTTCTCTCTTCGTTGCTTAATTCCACACCCATTTCTGTAACTTGTTTCATTGCTGCTGCCATATCGTCGTACCTCTCGGCCTGCTCTGCGAGTTTAGCTCGCTGCACCAGTTCATCTTTATCCATTTTACAGGTATTTTATACTGAGACTAAAAAGACAGAAATATACTAATGAAAGAATACCTCCCAAATAATCTAGTCCTAACTTTTTAAACTTCATAAAATTTCGTTGTCTAACATTACATTGGCATCAACTAAAGGCAATTATGCCTTATAAAAATTACTAGGTTGTATGTTTTCAATTACATATTTTGTTAAAAGCTTACTTTATACAACTAAATAAAAAACAAAACTGTTCTTTTATTTTTTCCCCATGGAGGGTGTGCATAAGTTTAAATAATGATTTCTTAAATAAAGTTGTAATTATTAAAAACTTGTGCCTTAACCACCCTCATATAAGTTTCAACCTTTTAAATACTAAGTCACACCATACTAACATGCTCCCAACTATTATGTCAGAAGGTATTATTAAAAGCTTTGAATTTCAATAAGTGCACTATAAAATGAAATTTCTAATCTACTTTAAAACCCCTTAGCACTTTAAATTTTCCATTTACATTAACATATACAACTATAAATTATTCTAAACTGCAATATTAGTTTCATTTTCAGTTTATTTCCTTGTATGTGGTCATAATGGCATAGAGCTGTTTTTATTGCATATAAACTCGCAATAATACAATTATCTTCAATTTATTGTAAAACACTGATGACAAAAACAGTGCGTTTAAAATTTTGCACACTGAATAAAAGACGGAAACTTGTACTAAAATACTACTTTTGGATAACTGAAATAAATTATGTAATAAGACATTTAAGGACAAAGTAAAATACTTCTTTTATACGTTTCAATATGAAATTTCACTTCAATAAATCGTTATAACGTCAACTTTCAGTTTCTTAATTTGCAAAGTTCATCTTCGCATTTACGTGTACTTGAGTACCGTGCCATCACTAATTATAATTAAGCACTACTTTTTTAACAAGCAGTCTGAAGCGTGATAATCGTCTGATGCAATACTCTGATATTTTATTTATATGGGTTCATTCCCACTAACATCTAAAAAAATTGCAGACTACCGTCGGCAAAATGGCGGCAGATATATCAACTTAATGATTAAGACTGAAGTAAAGGCTTAAGCCTCAAGTTCAATTTATATTTCTAACGAAGCATTTAATCAAACCTACATTATATTGAACAGATTTTTGTAATAATTTGAAACCGCTGTAATAGAATTAAGGTATTTATCTAACACAAATATATATATTTTAAACTGTAAGTATAATGCACGTTACTTCCATAATCAATAAATTTACCACACACCCCACTACGCTGTACAGAAGTTCTCCTACTTTCTACGGTTTTAGCCGGTTTGGAAAGGTTATAACAACTACGGGGATACCCAAGTTATGACAGAAGTAATGACGTTGAAAGTTGCCTGGTGACAGGTGCAGCGAAATCTAGGCGTGAGTAAATCTAAGTGAATTATTGTAGCGGTTACGCACTAAACAAATAATACAGAAATAAGTTAATCACACAATAAAGTTTCATTGAAAGGATTGCTTTTTTTTGTTTTTGAATTAAGCACAAAGCTACACTATGGGCTATCTGTGCTCTGCCCACCAAGGGTATCGAAACTCGGGTTGGAGTGTGTAAGTCTGTAGACATACCACTGTGCCACTGGGGGCTTCACTGAAAGGAAGTAATTCTACTTTCTTTTAAACAAAAAGAACGACATAATCTATAAACGCATAACATACAAATTTAAAGAAATTCACCAATGACAGTAGTGAGCATGTGATGTGCAAAAAGAAATTCATAAATATTTGAACACCCTTAGTTCATCGGTAAGTCTACAACGCTCAAATCAGGGATTCGATTCCCTTCGATGGGCTTAACAAATAGCCCGATGTAGCTTTGTTATAACATAAACACACATAAATATCTAAATTATTCACGTGGTAGAAATGCCATAATTAATAGCAGTAAAGCAACTGACAACCTTGCTTTCATTTGTAATTCGTGTTCGCAAGGCAATGGGGGTTTAAATCGATTTTTTTTAAATTTCACGCAAAGCTACACGAGGGCTATCTGCGCTAGCCGTCCCTAATTTGGAAGTATAAAACTAGAGGGAAAGCAGCTAGTCATCATCACCCACTACCAACTCTTGGGCTACTCTTTTTACCAGTGAATACAAGAATTGACTGTCATAATATAACGCACCCACGGCTGAATGGGCTAGCATGTTTGGTGTGACAAGGATTCGAACCCGCGACCCTCAGATTAAGAATCGAGTGCCTGAAACACCTGGCCATTCCAGGCCTGGGTTTCAACTGAACCGACTATATTTGTAATGTAAATAAAGTATGCTCATATATAAGGCGTTTCATATGAAATGCACGTTTTTCGCTTTGTCGAAGAGAGAGTGCAATTAGGATAAGTTAAATACAATAATTTGACTGTATGGTATTCATCATTAACGAGAGTGCTTTTATTTTCATTTGTCTGTCATGACAAGTTATATTGCAAATGTTTCAGTGTTTCTTTAGAATTCTATGCAAGATGACGTCTTCAAAATAATTTAGATAACTTTTTTTTTGTATGAGATCAAATTGGGAAAAAATGCAGTTGAGGCCGCTAAAACCATCAATGGTGCGTTTGAACAAAGGACTACTTCTCAACGGGTTATTCGGTATTGGTTACAGAAATTTTGTTCAGGCGACATGAACCCCAAGGAAGGCCTAAATTTGTTGTGAATGAAGAAAGATTAAGAGCTATTGTGGAAGTTAACCCACAAACGACAGTTCAGGCATTTGCAGCATTTTTAGAAGTTTTCAATGCAATGTTTTGTCGTCAACTGGCTACAATCGGAAAGATTGAAAAATTGAACCAATGGCTACCGCATGAATTGACGAAAGGGCAGAAACTGGTTAGGGACAAAACTGAATCAAACTTGAAGCGAATCATTAGATGCAATGATAACTGGAAGAGATCAAAACAATGGTTAGACACATGTGAATCTTAAAGACATACGCTAAAACCGCCTTTACACCCAAAAATCGTTATGATGAGAGTATAGTAGTATTTAGACGGAATTATCCATCACTCCTTTCTGCAACAAGGTGAAACAATTACACCACGATCTTACCGCTAACAAACTGATAAAATGCATAATAAATTAACCACCAAAACAGCCATGATTGGTAAACAATTGGACGATTTTGCTGCAAGATAACGCCATGCTCCATAACTCACAAATCACCATTTTAAAATTGAGAGAATTAAAATATGAAATTTTGGAGCATTCACCATACTCATCTGACCTGTCTCCAACTGAGTATTACCTATTCTGAAACTTGGAACTTTTTTTTCCGGAACGAATAATTTAGGAATCAAAAGACTACTTTTCGAAGCCTTTGTTGGGTTTATTGTCTCCCGTTAAGAGAAATGCATTGCAGCAATTGAAGCATATTTTGATTAATAACACTGCTGTTTGTTGAAAATATGGCGTTTTATATTTTACCTGTGCAATGCCCATTTCATATGAAACGAACTAATAGTTATAGCATATCTGCTTGTGATACTTGTTTTCACGCAGTTTACATTTTTCTGAGGATGTATCAGTATTTTTTGGCTTTAAATAGTCGCATGCCCTTTTATGAAGTTGATTCTATTTTGCGCAATATCTGTTGGCTTTTGATTTCACAAATTACAACTCCTCTTTCTGCGTACGGACCTGATATATATATGAAGATTATGAAGTACGTTCTGTTAATAACAACAACGGCATTAATAAAATAACACAATATCGTATATAGCAATTAGTGAAAACCACAGCAGATGGATCAGAGATTAATAGTTTTGATATTAGAGAAACTAGCTTTTACAAATTCGTGCGTTTTCTTCAACTTGAGACCAAGGAGGATGCACGAATGTGTCAAAATTAGCTTCTCCGATATTAAGATTATTGATAGTTTGTTCCATTTACTATGTTTCTCCACATCTCGTTAGATGTTGTTATATAATATCTAAATTATTTTTTGCCCTCCAACTACATACAAATTATAAATAAATATAGGTTTGTATCCAGGGCTAAAAAACCACAACTGCACTCTTTATGCAGAAATTGCACGGATGCGTGTATTAAAGCAATGCAATAGCCATCCGGATTTTCTTCTTTACAGGTCATCAGAAGCCAATACGAAGACCTACGTGGCTTAGTCACCCTATCTCCAGGAAACTCAGTATGCCCAGGTGGGTTAAGGCGTGCGACTCGTAATCCGAGGGTCGCGGGTTCGCATCCCCGTCGCACCAAACATGCTCGCCCTCCCAGCCGTGGGGGCATTATAATGTGACAGTCAATTCTACTATTCGTTGATGAAAGAGTAGCCCAATAGTTGGCGGTGGGTGGTGATGACTAGCTGCCTTCCCTCTGGTCTTACACTGCTAAATTAGGGACGGCTAGCGCAGATAGCCCTCGAGTAACTTTGCGCGAAATTAAAACAAACAAACAAAACAAACCCTATCTCTGGTGTTAATCTCTACTTTTCAGTTATCAAGAGCGTCCCAAAGTCGAAAACAGGTGAAGAGTCAAAACCGAGATTTCTTACCTTCGTTCATCATCTTTTTTCAACAGGCATAGCGCCAACTCAGTTCTAGCATTAACTATAATTTCAACATCTTTTAATAAAGCAAAATAATTTTCACAATCTCTGACTACGCATTTCATTATTAATCTAAGCAACATTTATAAAGCTGTATAATACACTTTGTAAGCTAGTAACCCACCTAGATCATTCTATAAAAAAATATAGTATTCTAAAGAAAAGGTATAATTTAGCAAACTGATATTCCATCATATCAATAAGCTATAGATAAACAGACAGAGTGAGGTAGCCAGTAATTTAGGGGTTTTATTCTTTGTACAAATCAAGACAGCTTAGTATGACATGCGATAAAAAGTAGAATCCTTCCTTATATTGTTACTTCATTTTTTTTCATTAGCCAAGCTTACATGACTTTCTTATTAAGCGATCGTTTCTTGCTAATTCTCGTCTTTTATTGCCATTATTTTCATTTAACATAAAGAGTAAGATAAAGGATTTGAAAGTAAAACACTCGACACTTGTAATTTTAGTAATCTTCGCTCTGATCTTTCTAATGACGATAGGCCTGCGGACTTATAACACAATAAAACGGGTTTCGATATCCAAGGTGGGCAGAGCACAGATTGCCCAATTTGCAGCTTGGTGCTTAACTTCAGATAACCAAATTCCATTGAAGACACGATAAAAAGTGTTTCTTTAACAATTTCAAGATTTTTAAGCAGTTCTGGTAATTCAATATTTTGTATTATTAAATACAAATGTTTCTCTGACAATGTCACTCATAAAAGTTACCGTTGTTCCACATCAAACGAATTTTTGCAGGACGTGTATTTTTTACTTGGTGGTACATTTGAGAAATTCAGCGGACACATTTTCTAACAAACACAAGGAATCCAATTAGAGGTAACTTTATTCGAAATGCTATACATTCATATGAATTGGAAACTGAATTCTCATACATAACGAATATTACTAAAAAAACTGTATTAAAGCCTTACACATCTATTGAGAATATTCCTATACCTAATTATCAAGGTTTTCTGACCCAATTTATCCCCATGTTGGACAATGGTAAGTCTACAGAATAACAACTTTAAAATTCGGGGTTCGTTACCTTGCAGTGGACAGAGTAGAAATTGTTTGTTTGTTTTTGAAATTAATTACAAAGCTACACAATGGACTATCTGTGCTCTAACAATTACGGGTATGGAAACCCGGTCTCTAACGGTGTGAGTCTATAGACGTAACGCTCTGCCTCTATGGGTCGACAGAGCAGAAAGCCCATGAGTACTTGCTAAAATAAAGCATTGAATTCCCAGATCCACTAAAAAATCTTGAAGGCGTTGATAACTTTTTATTGTTTGTTTTGGAATTTCGCACAAAGCTACATGAGGACTATCTGTGCTAGCCGTCCCTAATTTAGTAGTGTAAGACTAGAGGGAAGGCAGGTAGTCATCATCACCCACCGCCAACTCTTGGGCTACTCTTTTACCAAATAATAGTGGGACTGATCGTCACATTATAACGCTCCCACAGCTGAAAGGGCGAGTATGTTTGGCGCAACGGGGATTCGCACGAGTCGCACGCCTTAACACGCCAAGCCGGGTTAGATTAATTTTTAACAAATACTTTTATCAATAAAAAATTAGTTTAAAGACTACTGTAAAAAAACAGGTGAAACAACTGTACCAATTTATCTTCTAAAACTTACTCTGAAAAATACCTAAAACGATAACTGAGTTAATTAAGTTTAATTGTTGGTATATGGCAACACCGTAATTAATGATAAGTTCATTTGGATTGGACTGGTTGTTGTTGAGCACATATCTACAGAATAGGTTCTGTGTGATCTACTCACCAGAAGTATGAAAACCCGAATCTTAGGATCGTAAATTATTAATGAGTTACTTGGAGGTGGGATAATAGGTTTGAAATTAACCAAAGTGATTCATGCCAGTGATGGAGGCACTCTATCATAAGATACATGAGTATTTTGCAATATGTAATGGAAATATACGTATATTACAATGTATATGAAGACAGGTAAATGTATTTTTGTGATCTTGCATGCTTAAAATAATTTTGGGGCATCATGTAACATGCAATAATGTATTACACAACACTAAGCAACGTGTGCATAGGGACAAAGGATTTGATATTCATGTTAAGACTGTAGTATGAAGCTAATTTAAAAACATAATGCACCTGTTATTTTCAGTAATGCTTGGAAAAAAGTGTTTAAATTTGGCCAGGTAGGGAATTTATTTAAATATATAATAATAACGAAGAGTCTCACGCTGTGTCTAAAAGAAAGTTTTGTTTTAACTAGTGTTTCTCATAAAAAAAGTAGTGCAACTTGTTTCTGTTGTAGTGAATTGAGATATTCATGAGTGTGAAGTAGCTCGTTACATGTCCACACAGCGTAAAACTAGAGACAGAGTTAGACTAGTGCACCATAGTTGGATATATTTGTGTTCAAAATCATTAGGGAGGACTCTGCAAGAACGAAAAGCACTTTAGCATATGCAATAGAACTTTCAATCATAACTGGTAATTTGGCTGCTGAATATAATACTGAATAGGTTGGATAACAACTAGAATAAACAAAAAGGAGATATTTTCAAAAAAGCCAGGTAGCCCTGTATCCCGCTCTGTATGCTATAAGACTGTTGCTGTTGGACATTTCCAAGAAGATAAAGAATCATCATCAGCTTTTGTAAATGATGGTTTTGCTTGTATAAAATGGTTTAGAAAGGTTATCATCCAGTAAAATGTCTTACATACAACATTCTGCTGATCAGAGTGTATTTGCATCTGAAACAAGAGAACATTCACGTAGCAAGAAAAAGATATGATGTATAACATGAAAATGATTCACTGACGAAAATAATAACTTTTAGAAGATTTTAGCTGCGCAAGAAGTGATATTTAATGGACACACAGATAAAAATTTGAATTTTGCTCAGTTGCTATGTGTGAGTATTTAGGACATATTTGAGTTCTAAAAATGACGATAATGAATGTCTCATTAAATCATTAATGAAATATTTAGTAAAATGTAGTGCTGAAAAAGCTGTAAAATGTTTTACAGCAGATAGTTCTATTAAACTCATCCAGCCTCAGAATACTGAAAAAAATCTTCTTGTTACCATTAATGCAGCCAAAACTGAATTAAGTACCGTGTTTCTCCGATAATAAGACCTACCCATAAATTAAGACCTAGTGTGATTTTTGGGGATAATTTTAATATAAGCCCTACCCTTAAAGTAAGCCCTAGTTAAGAGTGGCAGGAAGAGGAAAGAAATAAAAAAATAATAATTTATTAATTAGTTTAATAGTTAGTTAATTAGTTTGTTTGAGTATTAATCAGTTAGTTTAATAGTTTAATATTTTTTTAATATATCGTTTGTTTTGTTTTTTGTTTTTTTTAAATTAAGCACAAAGCTACACAATGGGCTATCTGTGCTCTGCCCACCACGGGTATCGAAACCCGGATTTTAGCGTGTAAGTCCGCAGACATACCGCTGAGCCACTGGGGGGCTTTTTAATATATCAAAATAAGACATCCCCCGAAAATAAGCCCTAGTGTCATATTTTGGAGTGAAAATTAATATAAGCCCTGTCTTATTTTCGGAGAAACACGGTAGTTGTTTTCAATGTTCATCAAGACATTTTCAGAGAACTGGGTGTAAATAAGATAACTTACAGTGTATGTACTGAGGGAGCAAGCCCTGATTTTTAGCAACTTTATTTCTAAACAAACGAAGAGACGATAATATTTCAATTGGAACACTGTTCGGTATTTTCTGTTATACCTAGATAAACAATTTCGGATGCAATTAGAAACCATGTTTGAAGTATTTCGATCACATGATTAAAATGACAAACAAATTCAAAGTCAACAGTAATTATTTGACTGACGATAGCATACCGCCGCTGTGGTAGTTTAAAGTGAAAATCAGAAATTACAGCAACTATAAATAATAGTATTTTTTAAAATGAAAACAAGTACACATAAACAAAATTATCTTTTTAAATGAAGTAAACAACACTGCATTATTTTTACTAAGAAAAAAAGCAGTAATTTTGCCTGAAGTGTTTGAGGGCCTAACAATGAGATTTCAAAAAAGGAATTCTGTTTGATTTGGGTAGGGTAAAGTAAATCTTTGTTAACCTGAAGATGACTTCAGAAGGTTGAAACGTAGTTCTGTATTTTATTTTAATTGAAGTTTTAACACCCATATCAGTCGTCTTGATAACACACTTCGTGGTGTAAAACTTTGACATGCATTGACCTCTATGGGATATTGCTGTAACTAGGGTTGGTAATGTAACACGTGGGTTACGTTTGAACGTTAGGTAGGGTACAGTGTAATTATGCCGAAATCAAAGCGAAATAAACAAAGTATGTACTATATTTAATAATTCATGTATATATATTTGGTTGAAGAAGTAATTAAAATAGTCAAAACAGTTATTAATAAACACTTATTTCTTAATTTCAGTTTCTCTTACAAATACAAGGAAGAAAGGGTTAGAATTAAAACAACGCCTTATCGAGGAGGTAAGATCTTAGCTTGTTTGTAAAATAAAAGCTAAAAGTCTAACACTAACAGCGTTTGTTACGCTATAACTTATAAATAGGTACTTATTGTTAATGCTGTGGAAGTGAGTTGAGTATTGTATATGTTTTCACTTCTCACTAAATGATCTAAATCCTTATTTATATCTGTAACATCCTATTCACATCTAGCAATACCCATGACCTTACTATCATCTGCAAATTCAAGTAATTTATTAACAGAGTCAGGTCTCTGATGTATCCCACTTGTGATATTAATCCCCTTTGGCTGAACTCTATTTGTAACAACCTTCTGCTTCCATCCAGTGACTCTTCTGTCCAATTTATTAACTTATCTCCCATGCCCATAGAAATAATTTTTTTACAAGCCTTTTATGTGGCAACTTGTTAAAACTATTTTGAAAATTCAGATGGATCAAATGTACAACCTTACTCTCATTTGCATAACAGTAACTTTTTCAAACCATTTTGATTAACCAATAAGACTCAAATGATGCTTTGTAAAGTCATTTAACAAAGTTTAAACAGATTTTCCATTATTTTTCCCACAACTGATGTAAGACTAATTGGCCTATAATTACTGTGACAATTTTTATTATTTCCCTTGAATATATAACTTAATTTAGTTAACTTCCAATTCTGTAGTACTTGCCAACTACTAAAGGATTGACAAAAAAATCATAGTAAGTATCTCACATAGCCAGTTTTTAATTTTAGCTTCCTTCAAAATCTTTGGGGAAATATTATGTAGTCCATAAGCACTATAGTTTTTCAAACTTCCCCATTACTTCTTAACCAGATTGGAATTAATGCAATTATCTTCTTCGATTTTGTTTCCATTTGTCAACTGTTAAAGATATGGAATACTGCTTAAATATTTATTGGTAAAAACTTGAGAAAAAATTAAAATTTAGCAACCCAGCAATCTCATAATCATCAGATACTTGACTTTCTTTGTCATCCATCATTGATCCTATTTTAACATTTTTATTCTCAATGTATTTAAATAAGTTTATACTGCTAGTTTTTACATTTTGAGCAAACCTTTTTGATGTTTTAATTTCCTACTTCATCAATTTTGTTAAACTTCTGTAATCTTCTCATTCCAGTCAATTTCAAGTTTTCAGATATATGATGTTTTTTTTTAATTTCTCTTGAAAACTTTTTGAACCATCCTGCTTTGTTATTATTTTTACCTGTAGCTACACTTTTCTTTCTGCAAGGAATATGTTTACCTTCAATATGTACAGATTTATTTTTAAAGTTTTCCACATTTATAAGTGTCTCCAAATAACTCGGCTATCTAATTCACAACAGAATTCTTAATGCATCCCTCCAAAATTTGTGTTTTTCAATTTGTAGCTAGAATATTATTATTCTTTATCCCACATGCAGTAAAACATTGAAGCTAATAGAGCAATGATCACTGCACCCAGATTTTTCTAGTTTCTATGCTCTCCATCATTTTTATGTGAAGTAAACATTGTGAAATAGTGCTCTTTCTAGATAAGTAAATAAATAACAAGATAAATGCCTCTGATTTGTTTGTGCTATATTCTGAAGGTAATAGGATGAGAGGATAAAAATTTAAGATTTGGATAAGACAAGTTAGGTTCCAGTTAAGAATTTTATTTTTCTAACAGGGTAACTGAATAATGGAATGAGATGATGTTGGCAGTAGTGGAAAGTGTTCTTTACAAGAGTTTAAAAGGGAAATCAATAAAGGGTGGGCTTTTTTATTTTTTTTCCAGAATGGGTGTGTGGGGAACAATATGGACAATGTTCTGGCAAAATATTTTTTATATAATCTATCTTTTTATTTATTTATTTTTTAAAGACATCTTGAAAGTTTGTTTCAAAGTGAAAAATTTATCATGTCATAAAAATTACTTCAGAAGAGTTTGTTTTTAAGTGTGAATCTAATTAGGTAACTTGGTAATTATAGCTTGTATTTTTCAAGATGAGAAATTATGCATTGTTGCAAAACATTTGGCACTTTGTTGCATCAACTTGGCATCTCATTAGAAAGAGATGGTTCTATCTCAATAGAACAACTGTCAAACACATTTACAGTCAAATACAAGAGACTAAAACTTAAAAAATATGATTGGAAAATGCAAGATGTAAATTTTTTTTTCTGAAGACAAAACAAAAATATGATTATTCATGCAAAGAAACACTTAGAGCAATTGCTCACAATTGAAACATTGTTAAAAGAAACTTCTTGAATATTTAAAAAAATAGAGAAATTTTGGTAGTTTCATGCATTACTGCAGTGAAATGTATGTTTATACTTTTTCATAAAGTGTGCAGCTTATGCTTTATCAGAGTAATGGCAAATTTTTTGCAAAACTGTATTTATGAATAGGAATGAACTTCAAAAGTTTGTTTTAAAGTGAGAGTTGGTGATCATGAAATTAAGACATTGTCTTGTGAAACCATCCTGGATTTGTGCAAGGACATTCTTGAAGGATAAAATGTTTTCTTTTTGTTTATTTTTTAAATAATTAACTGGCAAAAGACAAGGTACTTTTGTTTAAACTTGATGTAAGTATGTGTTTAAATTCTTATCTTATATACTTTTGCATCGTCTGTTTAACTAAAGAATATGATTTTTATCAAATGTCATTTATAATAGATTAAGTTAGTAATCTATCTTGAGCTATAGTGGTGTTAGAGTTGGGTCATGTTTCATTTGGCTTTTCCCACGATACATGTTTTGGCCTTATGTAAAGATTCATATTATAAGGAGAAAAAAAAGTTTCATTTGAAGGTGTGGAAGTAAAATATTTAATTCAGAGTTAGGTAAAAATTGTTTTGGCCTCATTGAGAGTTACATTATCAGGAAGAAAAAAGGTTAATTTGAAGTGTTTGGAAATAAAATATTTAATTTAGGACTAGGTAAAACTTTTTTGTATCATAGTTTTACTTCAAGATCAGTGGCATGAACACTCAAGAGGCCTTATTGATCTAATTTTATATATTATTTATTATTTGCTATGTTCTATTCTTTACTCCTAGCTAGCAAGTAGCAATTAATTCAATAACATTTGATTATTAGCTATAAAATTTAAAAGACAATTGCAACCTATAAATCACTTAAATGAACAAGCAGTAATACTATATGCAAAAATGGCTCATTTGGGTTGAGAAAATATTTTACATAGAAGAGCAATGTTTCGACCTTCTTTGGTCATCACCAGGTTCTTAAAGAAAGAAAGAGGTAACTGATTGGAAGCTGATCACATGTTTGGAAGGGGTTGTGTTACTGAGTGTTGGTTTAAGTTGTTGTATAAATAAGGCCTCTTTATTGACATCCAACAGCCAAACTTCCCAGGTAAAATTACAAATTTATTTTCCAGAAATGCCTAAAAACAACATCTTAAATTATTTTTTCAAAAATTTTTCTCACAAAACCATTAACATAATTTCACAAAACAGAAAGCTGAAAAACAATTTTACAAAAAGAGACATTAATTCCATTAAAAACCTAAAAGAAGACAAAAACATAAAAATTTTAAAAGCAGATAAAGGTAACGCAATAGTCATAATGAACACGAATGAATACATCCAAAAAAGTGAAGAACATCCTATCAGACACGAACAAATTTAAATCAATACACACAAATCCAATAAAGACACACAAGATGCAACTAAACAAATTACTACTAAAACAATAAAAGCCAACACAATTTCACAAACTTTATTTTTACCTACGTAAAACTGACTCATGCACACCACAAATATATGGCATCCTCAAACCTCATAAATCAGATTGTCCATTACAACCAATAATGTTCACATGAATCATTTAATTACAATATTGGTAAATACATAGCATGGGCATATTCCAAATATGTAACATCAACCAGCTCATTCATCAAAGACACTTTTAATTTCAAGTCTAATCTAAATCAACTTAATCATAAAGCCTTAATGGCCAATTTCGATGTTATATCCCTCTTTACAGAAGTTCCAACCACCGAAGCCTGCAAGATAGCCTTAGAACTCTATATCCAAGACCCTAACCCAACTAGCATTCCCAGCAACCAATTAGCAACCCTCATAGAATTCACCACGATAAAGACAGACTTCATGTTTAACAACCACAACTATATACAAACAAATGGCCTAAGCATGGGCAACCCAGTATCACCAGTTTTACCCAATATTTTTATGACGCCAGTTGAAACACAAGCAATTAACAGAGCATTACATCCACCACTATACTGGTACAGATATATTGATGACACGGTTGCAGGATTCAGATCCACAGAACACATACTTAATTTTTTCAATCACATTAACTCTATACATCCCAACATTAACTTCACATGTGAACAGGAAAAAAGCAATCAAATATCATTTTTCAACCTCAAAATTACAAGAACCGACACACAATTTAAAACAGAAATCCACCAAAAAATCACCCATACTGGACTATACATTCCTTGGGACTCAGCACATGAAACAAAACAAAAATTGAACATACTAAGAAACCAAATAAACACAGCCATAAAACTGTGCTAATCAGATAAAATTAACATTGAATTGGACAAAATAAAACAATACTTCATCAACATCAAGTTTTCTCCACAAACCACAGAAAAAATTATATGCACACACCTAGACAGAAAGCAAAATCATGAAACCATATACTGCTGCATACCATATATTCCCGACATCAGCCGATAAATAACCAACATTTGGCAGAAACTAGTAACAAAATATGACATTCCAGTTCATACCAAATTTATTCAAAAATCAGGCACAAAACTGAGGTCTGTACTATGTAAGAACTACTGACAAACACCACACCAACATTATTTGTCAAATATAATGTGATAACTGCCACAACTTCTATATTGGATAAAGAAGTAGAAAAATGGAAACCAGATTCAAAGAACACAAAAGTCACCTTCATACGTTTTTGAACATTGCAAGTCAAATAAACACAACATTACCATATAAAACACTCAAATACTAAATAAAGAAGCAAACATAAACAAAAGCAAAATTAAAAAAAGCCTTATTTATACAACAACTAAAACCCAAAATAAACCAATATAAAGGGACGCCTTTATACCTATATTAAATGTGATAAAAATATATATTCAAACATCTTATACTGCCCTCTACATTCCGACATTCAATTACACAACCCCTTTCAAACATGTGGTCAGCTTCTGGTCAGTTACCTCTTTCTTTCTTTGTGAACCTGATGATGACCGAAGAAGGTCTAAATGTTGTTCGTTCTTCTATGTAAAATATTTTCTCAACATCACTGATTAACAGTAAAACTTCATTGTGTAAGTTTACTGATAACTTGTTTGTGAAGTGTTGGATTAATTATATTTTATGTTTACTGTAAAAACATATCACTGCTACTTTAACACAGTTTGTGTGATGAATTAAACATGTTTTTTGTTTTTATGCAGAGTATATATCTGAATCAAATTTAAGGTTTGAAATTAATAGTTTGTAATTTTACAGATAGAAGGAAATGAAATTTTTAATATAATGCAAAAAAAGGTTTTATGTGATTGTTCAAATGAGTTTGGTACTAGAATGTTATTTCAATGATTCACTGGAAAAAAACTATCTGTTTAAAGGTTAATCAGGATACTGAGAATTTTTCAACCAAGAACACTAATAATGATACCAAAGCAGTATTTAAGTGTTTTTTTGAACACAATACAGAATTTTCATCTTGATATTTTAACAACTGTATAATTTTATATCAAGGTTGTTGTGATTTTGCAGATACAAAAGTGTGTCAACAGTTATGCTCACGTGTTTGTTTTCTCTGTTCAAAACATGAGAAACAGTAAATTGAGAGATGTTCGGCAAGAATGGAAACACAGCAGGTAAGTGTTTTGATAACATAACACAAAGAGAAACATGTAACATTTAAGTCAGATTAACTTTTGTTTAGTTGAATGTGAAATTTAATGTTTTTGTTTACATCATAGTAGGCTTATCATGGCACCTACTAGAAGGATGAAACAAAATATTTTTGTTGTTTATGAGGGTTTTAATGTGTTTTTCTTATAAATTACTAGTTTTAACTAGAAAGGTACTATTGAAATTAGATATTGGAGTTTATTTTGGATTGTTTATTTTAATTATTAGCTTACTACTCGCTTTTCCTTTGACCACAGGCTAACAAAAAAAAAGCAAGTTAAATTAGGTTAAAAAAAGGGTTTGTAAGCTAATTGTTATAATAACTAAGCAGAAGTATTTGTAATTTGTTAAAAATAAAATTATTAATGATATATAGTGAAGAAATGTCAGGATTGTAGTAAATAATAACTATAATAGTGGAGATTCTGCTTGTTAATCTCTCATCTTTTTTTGTCAGATTTTTTTTTGGAAAAAACAAGGTAATGGCTCTTGCCCTTGGGCACAAACCAGAGGATGAATACCAAGATAACTTGCATCTTATTAGCAAACATTTGAGAGGCCAATGTGGCTTATTGTTTACAAATAAAGACAAAGAAGAAGTTTTAAGGTAAATGTCAATATCAACCTTTGTATATGTAATATTTTAGTTTAAAAATAAATAATTTTTCACTGTTGAATAGTAATTTCTACAGCTAGTGTTAATATGGCTAGGCTTAAGACTTGCATTAATACTGTTCCTAATGGTGTCTGAGAAAGATTAAGGGGAATATATGTAACATATGTGTATTTTGTTTGTATTTTGGTGTGTATATGTACTGTTTTGCTACATGAAAAGTGTGCTGTGGTTGATTGACTTGCTTAAGTTTGTTAAAGCAATATTTCTTGAACTAAATATGCTATGTATGTCACAGTTCTTAATGTAATTTATTTACTGTATAAATGTGTGTGTGTGCTTCTAAGCAACGAATTTACACATTCAGGAATTTTTTAGACATAATAAGTAATTTTTTGTGAATTTACATAATTTAGCACCTTATATGAAGCATATTTAGTTTGTTCTAAATGTAGTCTATCATGTACTGGCATTTTTATTAGCTGGTTCAGTGACTACACAGATAGTGATTATGCAAGAGCAGGAAATGTAGCTACAGATACAGTGGTTTTGGATGAAGGTCCCCTCAAGCAGTTTCCTCACTCTCTAGAACAACATCTACGACAATTAGGCATGCCTACTAGTCTCCAGAAAGGTAATTTTACTGATATTGTTTTTGCATGCTATTTTCTTACTTATATCAAAAGAAAGAGATAGAGATAAAAAAGAACACATGATGGAAAACGGGCCACTCCTTTTTAATGTTAATAAAAGGACTTAAATTAACAAACTGGAATATAGTATGACCTCTTTAATATAAAAATTATTATTCCTTAATAACCTGTGCATTCAGTGTATTTAAAATATAGTGCATTCTATATGTTATATTGCCAGAAATATTAACATATCTTGTACAAACTTCATTTTTTACTTCTAGTTTTTTATACTCTAAAAAACTGGGTATATTTAATGTCAATATGTTTTACAGCATAAACACTTGTTGAATATGATCAGTTTTCTTGATGCTTATATTCTACATCTAAAGGTAAAGCTAGGTTATTTCTTAGCTGTTTAAAATCTCTATCAGTTATTTATATAAAGATGTGTTGTAGAGGAATCCTAAAAATGTATGCGAATTCCATCTTTCCCTTTTGCATGATAATCTGGTTTGGTTCATTGATTATTACAGAGGTGAATGTGCTTTTGAAAGGGAGAAAAATAGACCACTTGAACAAAATTCTGTGGACTAGCATATATACAAAATAGTTGAAAGTTAATGATTGTGACAATTGGATATAGTGATTTTCATCAAAAATAGTTGGGTGTGAAATAGTTTCTTCAGATTCTAAGACTTGTGATATTTTTGAGTCTGTTTGAGCTGTAGGTTTCATGAAAAATTGTACATCACTTCAAATTTTTAAAAATGTTTCAGCTTTTAACTCTTAAATTTTAATAGTTATCAAGGAGAAAGTACAGATTTGTTATAGTTTTATTATTATATCTTTTTGTAATTGACTTTTAAGTCTATAAAGCTAGAGAGCTGGAGCCAGAAAGTTGGGTTAAATGTACCTGTAATTAATTTTTGCTAAGGTGTGTGAGTAAATCAAATCAAAACCAGGTAACTAAAATGTATGTAACATGTCTACATATTACAGGAAACTAAAATGTATGTATGTAACATGTCTACACATTACTATATATATTTGAGAATGATAGTTTTTGCAAAAGTGCAGCAATCTTGTGAATTATTCCTGTTATAGATGTGTTTTCCTCAGTAAAGTATTGAGACATTATATTTGACATGGAGTTCAGTTTTTATGTCCTATTAGTTGAGGCTTGATGCATTTAAAAGTCTCTGTTGCAATAGAAATTATGTTGGTAAATTAAATACACAATGAGCTTTTTCAGTTCTTCTATTTTTTATGTATTTTCTTTCACCTTATTTTATTACACATTATATTTACTCATTAATTAATTTTGCATAGTATGACCAAGTAATGTAAGAAATAGAACAGATTTTATATGAAATTCTCTGTGCTTGTTCATTAGTCTACTAAATGTTTAAATTTTATATTAAGAGTTGCAAAGACCATGTGCTTATTTTCCTTAAAATGGTGAATCGTGATAAAAAAAAAGATGTTTGGATTTTATCATAAGTTGCAAAAATCATGTTTGATTTTTCTCTGAGCAAGATAAATTGTGGTAACAGTTTCTCTCTTAAATATTTTTATAAGAATTAACCAAATTATTTGCACTCATGTATGTAAATAAATTAATATTAAATATTGCTGAATTGAACTCAGGTGTGGTGACTCTTATAAAAGACTATCAAGTATGTAAAGAAGGTGAAATCTTGACTCCCGAGCAGGCCAGATTGCTAGTGAGTATGTTAGTAATATGCTTACACAAAATGAAATTTGCTTTAAAAGAAATAGTATCATTTTCATTTAGTAAAGTTTAATTTTAGTTTGAATTTCATTCAAAGGAAAATCAATTAAAGACAGGAAAAAAAGGACATTTTATTATTCGAAACAGACAGAATTAAACACCGCTTGCCTTTTCTTGAATAGATCTCACTTTCTCAAAGTGACTGGGTCTCAAGCTCTGTATGTCCATACCTACCCATAATTCTCCATATGACTGGTGCATGTGTCGGATTTTGCTGAAGCTTTACTTTCCAGCCTAAAGTCAGATTTGTTTACAGATAGTCATATTATTCACATTGTTAGCTCTGTTTAGTATGATTTCAAACTGTAAACCCTGATATTAAAACTTCTGCTAATTTGATGGCTTCTCGTCCTTCAGCTGAGTCCTTATTTTCTTATTTGTTTAATAGTGTACATTTGGATTCTGTGGTTGCTTGTTGGCTCTCATTGATCAGTGTTTATTGGCCATGGACACTGAATCACGTGATTTCCTTGATGGAATTTCCCATTCAGTTCAATACCAGTTTCACGAAATATCTTTACTTCTTGTTGATGACTTATGCTGGTCTTTTGGCCAGGCCTCTTTGCCCCTGTTTGCAGGAATGGGTGTTATCACTAACTATATCTGATAACATTTTTACTGAATTTCTTAGGCCATATTCTTTTTCACTGCATTCCATAGAATCCAATATGCCAATAACTTCTGGATCAAGAAATTTCTAGATCTTCTTATGGATACAAAAGGAATAGGTCACTCATGTTTTTACCTTTGTCTTGTTCTGTTAAAGATGATAAGGGAATGGAGACCAGTATGGGTTTATACTTACTAAGTCCTTGTTTCTAAATGGAAAAAATAAGATTGTTATTAGTATTTCTTCAACAAAATCAGTGTATGATTATACTGGATTTGCAAAATGCCTGTCTACACTTCTGTATTCATGTTATGTAAATGTTTTGTAAACGACAACATGTCGTGTTGTGTTTAAATTTTCATTTCTATTATTTATATTTCCATATTTATATTATTGTTTCAAAGTTTAAACCAATTAAAAAATATGTTGTTATTCATTTAAAATAACATTTAGAAATTTCTAGAATTAGGTAGATCAAATATATGACTATAAACGGAAATGCATGGCGGCCTAGTGTCTAGACGTTGAGTCTCATGCAAGAACAGACATGCGCGGATTACTCTGGAGTTCTGTAGAAGTTGCGCGATTGTTCGAGAAGAGGCCTACTAATATATAAACAGACGGAGATGCGAGAGGTCCCGGGTTCATATCCCGGACGAGCCCCCAATTTTCTGTTACGTTTTTTTATGTATGTTGACTGTAGACTGAATGCAACAGAAAGACACTGATAACAGCTTGTATAATTTATGTTATATCTGTCATATAAATAATAGCTTATTGTAATAAATTATACAAGCTGTTATCTGTGTCTTTCTGTTGCATTCAGTCTACAGTCAACATACATAAAAAAACGTAACAGAAAATTGGGGGCTCGTCCGGGATATGAACCCGGGACCTCTCGCATCTCCGTCTGTTTATATATTAGTAGGCCTCTTCTCGAACAATCGCGCAACTTCTACGGAACTCCAGAGTAATCCGCGCATGTCCGTTCTTGCACGAGACTCAACGTCTAGACACTAGGCCGCCATGCATTTCCATTTATAGTCATATATTTGATCTACCTAATTCTAAAAATTTCTAAATGTTATTTTAAATGAATAACAACATATTTTTTAATTGGTTTAAACTTTGAAACAATAATATAAATATGGAAATATAAATAATAGAAATGAAAATTTAAACACAACACAACATGTTGTCGTTTACAAAACATTTACATAACAATTCACCAGTCATCTCATCAATGCCTCAGGTTTTTCCATTAGAAAGTAGTTTGTCAATCTTGAGCACTTCACTGTGGTCTAGCTTCAGCTTCATACTTGTTTGGTTTAGTGGTTAGAGCTTTTGCAAGTCTTCTGCACTCACTTTATATAGATTTTCATTCTCATAAGGGTGACTAGATATTTCATCCACCCAGTCTCAGGCATATACAAGGTTGACTACCCAGTGGGCCTTTGGGACAAGTTCATAGGTGTTCCTTTATTTGAGATTTTGTCTCTCTCTGAGAAATGAGCTGCAATCCCTTATCTCTACCTCTTTTTCCTTACACACTCTTGCTTCTCCAGTTTTGGTTGGAGTGGGGATTGACTGCTACTTTTCTCGCCACCTGATAGCTCCTCATCTTTTCACCAATGCACCTTTGTCAAGTTGGGGTGTAATTTTTCAGGAAATCAACATGTATCTGGTATTTAGATCAATTTCAAGGTAGTATCTTATCTAAATTTTCTTAAATTCTGGGATGTTCATCAAGCATGTGATAGATTATTACTCTCTCCACTACAAATCTGTGTCACTAAATATAAACAAATCCACAATAGTGTCTTATATTTACTGTCATGGAGTCACTTGTTATCATACTATATCAATTGACTGCTTCTCTGTTACCATGGTTTTAATTACCCAGTGTTCATCTTTTTCCTTTGTGTGTGATAATCTTCATCTTCTACTCTAAGGTTTAACACTTATATTTTCACAGTTGGTTGTTGTCTGGTTCTTTGCAAAATATGCAGGATTTTTGCCTCATGTTGTATGTATGTTTTGCCACTATTCTTCCTCAGCAATCTACCAATGCCTAAAGCTTTTTTTGTCATTCTCCTATTTCCTGTCTTTTTAGCACGTATCTCCAGGTGAAATCCTTTTTCTCGTATCTTCTTTGTGAAATAGGTTTATCTGCCTCGTATATTTTGGTTAGAAATCTTTTTTTTTTATCAGCCACGTTTTGATGCTGTGTGAACACCTTTACCAGTGTGTATCTATTTACCTACAACAGAAATTTCAGGTTCAACATTTAGTGGTATCCTGGTAACAATACAATTTAAAAAAATATTTTGTATGCTGGTATATGTACGACTGAATATGTTTTTAAATGTTACTTGCACCATCTTGCTATCATTTCAGCTTTGTGATTCCACTTTCATTCATTTTACTCTTGTGTAGGTGGAAGCATTAACAGGTAACTTTACTTAACAATTAAAAAACAAAAATGCCTCTGCTGTCTTTCTTGATAGCTAGAATATCTGTGTGTAGTTGGGAAGTCTACTCAGGATTTGCATATGTTCATATATAATTTTGCATTGGTCTTTACCCATATGACCCTTTATGCTAGTAATATGTCTAACAGAGCTCTTAGGATACAGTCAGATGAATGACATTGTTATCCTTATTTTTCTTTACAGTATTTCTGTTTTGCTATTCTTGAGTTGTTAAGCCCATCCCAAGCCTTGCCTATTCATATTTAACCTTTTTGTGCTTGCCAACCAGACCTGGAAGTGACTTAACTTGTATTTGTTTGGTGGTATTTTCTGTATGGATGTAGTATGTTATTACACCATGAGAATTTGTTAAATTTTCTTTTACTAAAAGATAAAATGATCTATTCTCTTCTGATAGTTTTCTATAATAAATAGAAGCCACTCCTGGTTATACCTCTCATAGATATGTGGTTATCCATATAGTAATGACCACCTATTTAGTAGTCTGTTCTTCTTATTTAAATGCAGATTTGGTCCTTCTTATATAGCCGGGTTTAAATTCTGTTTTTTCCATTTCTGCCACTAGCTATCAATAGAATATTTTAAATAATGTTATTTCTGCCTTTTTTTCATTGTGGGTAGCAAACTGTTTAGGAGGTGATTCTGCCTCTTATGAATTTTATATTTCAAGAATTAAAATGAATTTCAAACAGTTACTATCTGAAACACATTTCTATCAACCTTTCTACAACTATAAGGCTTGCAGTTTCACATCATGGCTGTGGATTTAGGCTGGAAGGCAGTGCTTAAGTAATTCACTGATGCATGTACAAATTAGTCACATAGCAGGTGAAAGAATAGAGTACTGTAGGTATGTATGATGCACTGCATCAAGGATGTTCAAAACATTCCTGTGATGTTGAGAGTTTAATTCCAGTGAAAGAAGAGGCAGACTGTATTTCAGATGTAAATAGTTGTTTGGAATTCACTTTTCATTTTGAAAATGTAAAAATTAGAATTCATAAAAGACTGTTTATATTTTTTGACTTTTAGAAACTTCTTGAAATCCAGATGGCTGACTTTAAGATATCTATTGAATGTATGTGGTCTAATGATGGGTCTTTTGAAGATTTCATTAAGAGAAAACAACCACTAGAAGCAGTGAAGGAAAAGAGGAAGCGAAAGCATAAACAGGAATCTACTAAAAACGAGATGAAACACAAAAAGACGAAGTCTTCAAAACCAATCAGCCAAGGTTCTACTGATGATGAAAGAATGGAAAGTGGTGATGATGAATGTTGAATGCAGTGAGATCACAGAAGTTAAATACATAAATGTTAGGAGTCAAATCATTTTTTGCCATTATAGGTTTCAGCATTTCTTCTCAGAGCCACTATACTGAAACTTGAATTTTTTTATTTTATTTTTAGACATGACTATTTGTAACTGATCTGGTTATGTCTATTCATTTGAACTGTTTCTACAGTAACTTTTCTGTTACATAGAAAATAATGAAAAGCTTTGAAATTTTTAATTTTGTTAACCACTGTACATACACAAGATTTTAAATAAATCTATTGTAAAATTTCCTTTCACAAACTGAGTTGGGTTTGCAACAATCATTTGTGTATTACGCCTGAAGACATCAACTTCAGTTATTATAAGAAAAGTTTGTTCTCTTGAATTATATCAACATATAATAAAAACTAGTCTTTAGACAGAATTTATATAATCAGTTACATCTTGTCATGTTTCACATTGAACTCTTCACACCAAATAACTTGTATAGCATATAATGAGGGGGTGCCCATTGAGATGCATGCCACCCTTCCACACCACCCCATTGAAAAGCTGTACTCCCAGCAACATTCCCCCATCTTTAATAGTTTTATTATTTTAAAAAAATTATATACATTGTTACTTCCACTGACTTGTGTGTGGGTAGGGAGGAAAAAAATTTTGTTCCTTTAAGTTCAACTACTTTTTATGTTCTCAGTTTTATTCATCAAGGTGGCTAACCTAATCATATGAGTACTACATCAGTGATGTATCATCACCTTACCACACCTACCAGCTCGACTTATGCATCACTGTCAATGTTTAATAGGTTACATAATTACCCCAATTTATGAAAAGATTTGGCCAACTTGGGACTAACTGAAATTTCTTTATATTATTTTGTAATGTTAGTTAAAGTTGATAAAAATGTTAATATTCTACACAATTTTAAATGTAACCAATAACATGAAAACTTAAATTGTGTACAACATTATTTCAAATAAAGGATATTTGCACTTCCTCCTTCAAGAGCTGTATGGTGCATGACATAGATGTATGTTACCATAAGATGGGAACATGTAGCTAAGACTTCCTGTGTTAAATACAGAAAGTAGAAGACTGTGGAAAAATTCACAAGGTATAAATGCAGTTGCTCTAATACCTTAGAAGACTTATTTACACGTTATTTATTAACTTACTGGAATTTAATTAAAAGTAAGACCTGGTTCACCATAATGTGTGTGACATTCTCAGTACATTCAATCTAATAAAACTTGAAGTTTAAGTACTTGTCTGCATCAAGGAGCATATGGGTTGGTACATTTATTATTTGTCTGTTATTAAACACAATGACCATTTGTGGTGTATCTGCTGTTTGTATTGAAACTTGGTTTTTAGCATTATAAGTGTTCAGAGTTATCACTGGGTGTCAAATAGTGAGAATTAGTTAGGCATAATTAACTAATGACTGATTATTAATTGGTTATTGACAACAATGTAATTATAAATTAAATAATTCCATGTAATTAATGATTTGATGAATCTTATTGATTGTTTTTATAATTTTTATTCTTATACTTCTCTGGAATTTAGAATTCACCATAATAACTCATAATAGTGCAACTTAGATTCTTGTTTTTGCACTGAAAAGTCCATTCATTAGCCATTTACAGGTGCTTGTGCATGCGGTGCATAAATCACACAAAGTGAGAAAAGAATTTTTACTGAGGGGGAATTTCCCAGTATGCAGTTTTGTTTCTGTTGCTGAATATACTTCCACTTTGAATTCATCATACAAGTTAAATGCTTTTATTTGTTCACTATAATATACTAACAATCAAAATATCAACCAATTGTTTTGTTGAGGGCTGTTAATGAACAATTTTTCAAAATAAATGATTAATTTATGTGTTCTAGAGAGTAAACTCGTTTACATTTGCACACACATGTAATTAAGCACAAAGAATGAAATTGATATGTTCAACATGTTAAAACTTTTCATCATGAATCAATTCCAGTTACAAATTTTAGTTATTACAAAAGGGTTGCACCTGCTGGATCTACCAAAATATTGCACAATTTAAAAAATGGTTTGAATTCAGAATAGAAATTGGGTTTTATCCTTTGATTTGAACTGCAATAATTGAGACCTGGGATTATCATTAAAAAACAGAAATTCTCAATTGGCATACAAACTGAAGAAATACTAAGATCCATCTTACTCTCTGAATCAAGATAAGACCAAAATAAAAGTGATTTAATTAAGAAAAAAATTTAATATTTACTTCTGCTCTAGGAAAAAGCAACTAAAATGGCAAATATTACCCACACCAAAACAAAAATTCAGTAAACTATTCAATATAGAAGAAGAAAAAAAAGATAAAATTTTGAACTAAATTAATATTTAGTTTTATGTTTATTAATAGGTATCCATTAATGCCACTTACCAAAAGAACATACTGTATTAAAAGTTTGGTATCTAAAGACATTTCTGTTTTTCCTTATGTACTAATTTTAAATACAAATTAATTAAAAGTTAAAATTTGATTTATCCATAAAAGAAATAACTGAGTTAAACGAATTAGTGAAGAAGAACACGAATAGCCAGAAATGAGATGTCCTGTATTTAGAAAACCTCGGGACTAAATGTGGGTCAGAAAAATACTGAATGTCTGAAGAAATTTAATAAAAATTAAACGTAATATTCAGTTATCTGTACCATGATTTTAAAATAAACTTTGACCAATGGTTATTCTTTAAGATTAATAGCAAGTGATGAATAATCATTAAATGAATTCCATGTGCAATGAAATGAAATAATGAAAAAAAAAATTATTTTATTAGAAATTATGGATAAATTCATTATGTATTATTCATTTGTGGTGAATTTTTTTTTTATCAGTTAAAGTCTGTTTACTTTTCAACTGAAATGTGATGCACATTTATCTTTGACACTTGATAATTTAGTTCACAATCAAAGCAACAATATGCTATTGATTAAGATTTAAGGTAAAAAGACTATACAGTGTGATTATTTGTTTATATCTTTGTTTGTTTCTTTAGGATTAAGCACAAAGCCACGCGAAAGCCACCTGTGCTCTGCCTACCACAACTGTCAAAGACCAGTTTCTAGTGGTGCGAGTCTGCAGACATACCATTGTGCCACTGGAGGGGCAAAACAATAAGATAAAAATAAAGCTTATACAAAAGTTACAAAAATCAAAAAATTTTCGTTTTAAAAAATTTCATGAAAGAGGTTACAGGCTATTGTTATTCAAATGTGAAAAACCTAAACAACCTATACCATATGAAAAAGGTGTAACATACCACAAGATTAATGATATACTTCTGTTGATTGTTTTAATTTATCCATCACATATTTACAGATGATTACATTAATATAAGTAAGGCTGAATTAATGAACAATATAACCAAGTTGTAGCTTGGGCTTCTTTGAAAAAGTTAGGGCCCTCCAAAAATGAACCTGAGCTCCTCTGGTATGGCTATGATTACTGTACATAATTCGTAATTTCCATTTTGTGAGATTTTTAGGAAAAGACCAGTTTCAAGTTACTACCTCTACTCTGGAGAAGATATACATTAAATATTAATGAATGTTTTGTGCTGCTGCTTTACTATTTTTGTTTAATTTGGAATGTTCAACATGAAAATACCATTTGCATATATGTAAAACTGTTACTGTCCCCACAAGAACTTGATCTAGACCTGTGTACAAACAAAGCAAACACGTTTTTCATTGATTATCTTTATCTTAAATATACACTTTAACTTTTATATCCCAATTTCTTTCAAAAGTTTCAAAATTATTGTTTTGGAGAGGTAAAAGTTTGCTAGTTTCTTCCAAATTCTTTGCTTTAATAGCATTGTAATTAAGAACAATTGAATTGTTAATAGACCCAAATTTATAAATTCAACTACAATGATGACCTATCTTTAGGTTGTTTCACTATAAATTTATTTAAACTTGCTGTTTTCTATTTCTGGAATCAGGTAATTTGCTAAGAACTTTAGGAGTGATTCTATCCAAAAGAGGTTTGAGGGATTTGTTTATGAATATTGTGGCCACTGGCAAATAAAGTAAAAAGGAAATAACTTAATCATATTTGCAAACAGCTGTTGATGAAGCTACCTAAGCTTATTATAATAAATTTTCCAATACTCATATTAATCGTTTTATTTTTAAGTTATTACCAGAGGTGAGATATAGTTGCTGGAAATAAAACATAGTTTTCATTCATCGCATTTGAAGTTATACGAATGGTTTCAAAAACATTGCTCATGCAAGTGTTACCAGCAGTAGGTTGAAGTATCATAGAGTTATTACATATAATCCTTTTACTATTACCAGTATTAAAGTTGAAATAAATGTTTATAGATTAAATAGGTTTGGAGAAAGTAAATATAATACTTGAAGAAACTTCAGTTTTATGAAAGCTATTACTTGTATCTTAAGTTCATAGAAGATTTATGAAGTTGTAATTAAAAAAACAACAGCAAATGCATTTAAGAAAAGTTTAAGGAGTTATTCTTTACTGACAATTATATATTATTAAATATTTGCTACCAATTGAAGTTGCAATGCTGGTTTAATTCTACACACTAATAACACAATGCGATTCATCTGATCCATCTCTGCAGTCCTTTGTACCATCACAGATCTTATCTTTTGTTAGACACAGACCCAAAGGGCATCGTTTTCCTGTGCACTGATCTTCTTTAGCCAAAGAAAAAGGCTGAACTAAATAAGAATAACAAAAAATTATTTTAAGAATTGTTTGCTCACAAGATGTACATGCAAAACAGTGACAATATCTTTCTTGTGAAATATACATCTAAACTCAAAAATACAAGTATGTGTCTCAAGCAAACTTAGGAGTTTCTATAAGATACACAAGATAGCTATAGAAGTATAATTAAACCTCGATAAATTATATATATAAACTTAGTAATACAGGTAATTGCTTTTATAAAACAAATCAAGGATACACCTGGCATATTACTTGATCTCTGCAAAAATTAGAGGATCTAACATCGTATAAAACAGGTGTAGTGATTTCTTACAAGTGGAATGGTAGAGACAAAACTGTTGAAATCTGAAAAAAATAAGTTATTTAAAAACAGAAGTGTAGCTGATCTGGAAGTTGGTGACTGATGAATTGTGAAATAAAAAAGTAGAAATATAATAAAATAAACAGTAGTACACAAAATTAGCAGATGGAAAGGGGTATAGGTGGACAAGAACTGATCTTTGTCAGTGAGTACTGGCACTTGCATGTGATTAGCAAGTGAAATGGGGTATACGTGGACAAGGACTGGACTTCACCAGCGAGTCTTGCCATTCACATGATTAACAAATGGAAAGGGAACAAAAGGACAAAGACTGGACTTTTTCAGAGAGTCTTGGAACTTTCCCATAATCAGTAGGTAGAAATTAGTAGAGACGAACAAGGACTGGACATTGTCAGTGAATCCTGTCACTCAAACATATAAAATGAGCTCTCTTCTCCAAAACTTGAAATGACTATGCAAAAGTGATAAAACTGCATTCACAACACATTTTCTTTTAAGACATCCAATTACAAAACAGGCATCAAAAAGTGGAAATATCTTTGCTCAAGGTAACAGTTGAAAAGTAGTTCACATATACAAGGTGAAGTACAAAACAGTGCATTAACTGCAAAAAACGATACTTTCTTTGGTCTAACAGTCCACAGAAAGTAACACCTTAGGCAGAATCTAACATGCAAGCTCAACTGGATGTAGTATTTCTTAACTTTCTAATTATTAATTATATATATTTTAAGAAAGTAAGGTATATATGGTTTGCATACTTTTTACGTGTTCTTAAACATATAATTTGTAAAACTTCAGTTGTCTTTTCAATTTAGCAACACAATACTTTACAATTTACCTAGCAATGAATTAATCCACTGTAAATAGTTGACAACTTTTGTGTATACACCAGGCCTTCCCGGTCTTCCACAACCATCACCATTGCTGGTCACTCCAGTAAGAGTCCAGTGTATATCTGAATTTGGACACATCAGTGGCCCTCCAGAATCTCCCTTAAAAAAAATGTAAAGAGAGATTTATAATCTTTTAAATTCAATAAACTCTATTACTCAGTTGTAATTGCATATGTATATGAATACATGTTTCTCTCACACTTCAGCCAGCAATACAAGTCTGTAGTTAAAGATGTGAGATCTCACTTCAGACATTATTCATGCTTTATAATAAACCTAGAGAAGTACAGTGAAGTTTAAAAAGTAGAAGAGTGTGTCACAAGCAGGTTTATACCTGGCATGAGTAGATATATACATTTTAGAGTTTTGTGTAATTCATATATCATGCTTTTATTATAATGAAAATGCTTTTCATTCTTCAAATACATTGCTATTGGAACCTTCATAATATTCTCATAAAAATGTGTGTTTATTATTAGTGTATGTGTGTGTGTGTGTATTTATACACACACATCCACTTGTATAAAAACTAATGAACTCATGATTATATCTTTAAAAAACTCCTTGGTCTAGGAGAATGTAATTTCAACAGAAACAGAGTGAGAATCACAAATGTTACTCAGGTAAGTTATTATGTGCTACACTGTTTGGTCTTGGATATTATCCACTACTCTTTCTGCAGATAAAGATGCTACACAGTGAGGGGCTCACACTCAGCAAATCCAGCTGTCTTGAATAATGAATAAATTTTCTAACGTCTTTAAAGCACTTGTAATCTTTCTATTTATAACTGCATTCTGATTAAAGTAAAGCTGGTATTATTTTCAATAACACCTCCAAAAGTTTACACATTAACGTACAGTTTTTCCCAATCACTATTCTATTAATGTTGAAATAGAGAGAATTAAAAAAAGAACAAAAGAAATAATAGTTTCCAAGAAAAATTTTGAAATACCCCAATGGATTAACTTTCCTGAATAAAACTTGTAATCCTCAATGTTTCTTTGGCAAAATTTATACTCTCTAGCTGGCCTAGCATAAGTAATTTTAAAATAAATAAAATGGAAAATAAAGTTTTGTTTTAATCACACTGTACACGTATACAAGTATATTTTCATGGCAATATACATACTCATGATCGAAAGATATACTTATTATGACAGAATTATGATGTATTCATTGAAAAGCATACAACACACATAGCTCAAATGCTAATGTACAAAAGATGCCACAGTTCCTCTGCCCTTCTTACTAAAAATTCCTCAATCTTTGTATTACTGATGTTTTATTTCAATTACATGCACTAATTTCCATAACAATATAAAATATTCATTACGAGACAAGCATCTTGACCTCCTCTGTCATAACCAGCACAAAAAACATTGTCTGTGATTTGATATAGTGGAAGAAAGAATGTTTTCTTACGGCACTCTTCTGTAGAGATCATTGGTAGTTGAACTTCCTGGAGAGTATCCGCTGACAGTAAAGTAAGGAAAAGCTAATGATGATCATGAAAGATTATACTCTAAAAGTTTCAATACTTAAGTATATTGTTTACCAAGATAAGAAAAGTGTTTCAGAACCAGATTGTATGTTGAACTTAATAAAACCTAAGTTACCAAAATATTTTAAGAACAATAATTTCAGTTGACTTATTTTCTATATAATGTTTTACCAATAAAAGATTCCAGTCAAATTTTGATTGACAATGACTGGTTGTTCTTTGTTTCTGTCCTCTATATGTTATTCAACTTCATCAACAAAGGGAACTTATTTTTTTCAGTTTCTGATATTCACAACAAAATGTAATTGTTAGATCTTGCTGGGTTAGTTTTTGTACTTTTACTTTCTTTATGTTTTACTGACAAACCCATTAAATGTTATAAATTGTATAGTTAACTGTGAAATACTGTACATAATTCTGCATTTGTTTCTTTCAATAACATTTTAAGCATTTGTGTATAATCATATATATAAAATCATAGTCATTTCTCATGCAGGCAATACTCAACATTCACTTTTGAAATGACAATAGAACATGCATGAATAATGTTGGTGCCAATTTTATTTCATAAGCAGCATATCCTACACTAAATTATTTGGAATCAACCACACTTTTACTCACATTTGAAAATGTGTTCCAACTTGAAGATTAATAAGTAGGTTATTATTGAGTGGCTCTTAGCATGAGTGAAATCTCAACAATTACTTTTCACAGTGGGTGGTAAAGGTAGCTCAGAGTATTACACAATTAACTTTTTTAGAGTCCATGAAATAATTTACACTGATAAGTTAATTTAAATGTTTCCTCTCACTGAGGATGGGTACGTTTGCTTGTATAACAATGAATACTCATTATTTTCAGTTATTTTTATTGTATTATTAACTGATAGTAGAACAGAGTATATATCTATCTTTTCATTCATACAATAAATGTCACTACTTTATGATGAAACTTTATTTTTATTTTTTTGCATAATGAATACCCTAAAATTTCATTATTTAACTTATTTCTATGTTTATTTTTATATTGATTTGCAAACAGCTTTGAATAAGACTTGTTAGCTCAAAATGTAAAAGAAATATAATTCAAAAGAGTAAATTTCCTATGACCATTTTTCTTGTGTAATATTCACACTATTACTATTACTATGTTTTACTTTGAATAGTAGTAACGCCAAAACATATAATGCTACTTATAACATAAATCAAAATGTTTAAGTAGAATTAAAATTAAAAAAGAAATTACACTCTATCATATATACACCAATAAATCTTGAATATTACATCATTTCTAGGGAGAACTTACGAAATATCTGTCCAATTTCAAACAACTTTCCCCACCCAGTGACAGTACATATTTGACCATGCTGTTGACTTTTTGCATCTTTTAGGCTTGGCAAACAAACTGGACGTACATAGTCACTACAAATAGATATATAAACAAAACATATTATTAAATGGTATCCTTAATATATGAAAAGAAATAATCATTAGGCACATGAAATGGATTTACCCCACTTGCATATAATCTCATACCTATGGATAGAACTGATGTTGTTTTTACATATAATATTCAGACAACACCCTTCCCTCATGATATTGATTTATATTCCAACTACAAATACCATTATTGCAATGTGCGAGTATCACTTTAACAATAAATACCACAAGTATTCTTAACAATACATGTACTAAAGACTGATACTTAAGGTAACAAACATTCTTTATAAAACATCTAAAATATATATTATTATATATATATAGTATTAGTATACTACTAATACTCGAGTGTCTCAGCAACTTATTTACTGAATCAATCAGTCATGTCCATTCTAACAGATGTTATGGTATTTCCAGACACCACAATTTCCATTAAAATAAACTGTGAAGGATCATGGATAACAGTCTCAAACCAGGCATTTTTACAAACTTTCTATAAATGAGAAATTAAGGATAGGCAACATATGCAAGCTGTTACTACCCTTGTTTGGACTCATGACTCCAGTAACACATTTAGCCAATGTAAGCTGCCACTGCTCCTGCTTGGCCTTCTGTTCCAAGTACCACATTTAACCAAAATAAACTGTTGGTGCCCCTGGTTGGATTTCTCTTTCCAGTAACACATTTAACAATATAAAAGACATAAATGTCCACTGAAGCTGAATTAGAAAATTTGAAAAGTATGTGACTGCAAACTTATGGACCTTCAACATCTTTGAGTCTCTGTTTATTACTGTATTAATGACACTATGAGATATGTCCAGCTTCAACACACTGCTATTTTGGGTCAAAGAGTTCTATTTTGTAACCACAACCTAAACTTTATGGATGATGGTATTGCTCCAGATTAACTTGGTTTAGGAGCCTGTTGATGCTTCAAATGCTCTACTGAAAGTCTTTTGTTCAAAGTTTTTTTGTTATTTGACTCTTAAATCATTTAACAATCTTGTTGTACAAATATCTTTCCTCAGAAAGGGGTATGACATTTTCTTCTGTAAATTTAACTTTGTGGCATTGCATTGCCAAATATTTAAGAATTAACTGTGTATTAATTTGAATCCCCAGAAAATGATTTACTAGAAAGCATGAGAGGTTTAACTCTTTAGCTGAGTTGGTAGAGCACTTGCTTGACATGTGATAGGTATCTGGTTAAAATTTACTGTGTGAGTAAACACACACATCCGCATGTAAAAAATTACCACACTGAAACCCAATTACTAGTGGTTGTACTGTAACCCTAAAATTATGTCTACACGAAGAATTTGTGAGAGGGGAAGAAGGTAGTAGTTTGACTTACTGGAAAATGTTAAAACACTTGCCTTAAATGTGACAGGTCCAAGGTTCAAATTTGAGGTGAAAAAATAAACTGTGAAAAGTAAATTATTAGAGTTGCAATCTAAAATTGTTAGACATCTAAACTGTTTTGTCATGAACCATATCTGCCATGATACACTACCGCAATGTTCCACATAAATCATTCCTATAATATGTGATTATCCACCAATAGTATCACAAAATAATAATCTTCATACAAATCTTTATGGAACATTTATTAAAGTATAATAATTTAGTTATCATTGTAAAGATCAAGTCAATAAATTTGTTTAAAAAACATCTCATATAAAATAGTGTTTGGGTCACTTTAAAAATAAATGCAGGAAATATTCTTCAAACATTTATTCACATAATCAGAACTGGTCAAATGCATAGAAGCAGTCCAAATCTATTTACAATATTTTTTATTTTTACAGGAAACCAATGATTATTATATTTTCATCGCATGAACCTGTTTGTCTCAGCATGGTTTTATTTAAAAAATGTCACCTCCACAATAAACTATCATGACTTATAATCAACAAATATTTCAAAACTAAGACTTGCAAAACAAACCTGTAAATTTTGATATCCAAAAGCAAGAATTAAGAAGGCTTACTTGATTTGTTACTGTTGTACTTATTAAAGTTTGTAAGGAAAATGTGAAAGTATCATTTTTTCATATTAACTTCTTACACTATTAAAACAGTCAAAACTAGTTTTTCAAATCATATTGCTCAATTATCAGTGTAATAACAAACAAATAAATTCTTTAAAATCTTCTGGGAACAGTGTTGAGTATGCTAGGTTTTATTATTTGTTTGTGTAAATAGTCAAATACCAGAGTACCTGAATAAGACAGGTTTTTCCAACCTCAACAGGGAAATATCATTGATAAATCCTTTATCCACATAATCTGGGTGAATTATTACATGAGAAATTCGCCGAACTTGTTCAAATGGAGAATTTACACGTGTTCCTCTTCTTAAAAGTCCTAATCTTGCTGTCCAGTATGCTGATGGTGTTCTGCAAGTAACAAGCTACATTTATTTGATAGATCAGACTAAAACATAAACTTACATGTGTTTATTATTATTAAAAACACAAAAATACAAATACCTAAATATACTTGATATAAAAACTTATTCGTTTTCTAACTGATTTAGTGTACAGTGTGTTAGGACAAGAGAATACTTTGTCATTCTTTTCATTTCATGGAGCTAATTCTTCCATGCCATTACAGAATATAAATTTCAACACTGTGGTAATGTTTTACTGATCCCTGTTGACAACTTAATGAACCAGGGTGAGAATAATCATAATTTTTAGAATTCCCACATACTTATATGAACAGCATGTCATAAGGGTTCTGCTTGAATGTACATACTGTTCAAATTTAGGGTCTGAAATAACTGTCATCGTATTACATGCAGTGTCTTAATTGTATTGAAAAAAGTCAGCATATGGTGTCAGTACATGCTAGAAGAAATCAATTTTATAACACTCCAGAAACAAACCTTGCTAAAAACAATGTTTATATTGTATATAAAGTTTTGTCGCTATGCCACAGTCCAGGAAAACAGAGGATCGTCAGTAAAGCACAGAGTTCACATAAAAGCTTTTTGTGACACAAGTCGAACTCTCAAACAAATTGTTGCTGACTTCAAGTGCTCCTCAAACACTGCCAAGTACACCCTAGATTGCAAGATCAAGACGGGTAAATTTGAAAACACAAAAGGAAGATGCAGAACACCTAAACTCAATGACATTGTTTATGCAGCCTTTGGGACACAAGGAAGAATGCTTCTGATCTCAAGCATGAGATAAATTACCATGTCCAAGTGACAAAAAAATGTCCAGATGTACAGCATCAACAAGACTCTGGGAGAATGGAATATTTGATCATGTAGCAGTTGAAGAAAAACTTTACTTTGATCTCTAAATATTGTTAAAAACTGTACTTTTGATGATTAGAAAAGGATGTCATGAATAAATGCATCTGAATGTGAAATATATGGATCAAAATGCAGGTCATATATCTGGAAGAAGATTGGTTGGTCAGTTTGGTGTTTTATGGCACAAAGCAACTTGGCTATCTGCACCAAATATCCAGTAAAATATTAAAGTAAAATTCATAAAAGGAAATAAAAGTAAAACAAAACAAAATTTAAAAAAAATACAAATAGCATTAAAAACAATTTTTACATCTAGTCTAAAGCAATAAGAGAAAAACTACAGTGATACAAGTTGTAAAGGACTTTTTGTAGCATAACTGTAATTATCATAACTCGCCAGGAAGACTAACAGATAAGTTCAAAACCACCTTTAGTCAACTGAAGTTGGCTTTTCCAGTCCTGGTTCTGAGTCATTTGACATTATGGCCATTTTCAGAAAGTAAAGTAATAAAGGTTTTGAAAGACTTGTAGCAAAATTTTAAATATAATTCTCCAGGATGACTAACAGCATTACTCTCCTGAAGTTGGCCTTTCCAATATTGATTGAATTATTTGATGTTACAGCCATTTTCTAATTTCAAATTGAACTAGATGTACTTTGAAAAAGGTCTAGTATATAAATTAAAAACTTAAATAGCATTAAAAATATTAATGGCATTCAAAAAACTAAAAACATTTCCAAGATGGACAGTGTCACCATCATCAATAACACTGTCTATCATTACGGATAAACCTTGGGGCAAAACATGTTTAAAATGGTGCTGTTGTTGAGAGTTATAATGGCAGCAAGACAGTAAAATGTGGTTTATTGTGACCTGAGTGTCACACAGACAACACATTGATGGAGTGCATCAGTCCCAGATAAAAGAAAACAATCAGTTCAAAAACTGTGACCAATGCATAGTCTAGTTAGAACAACTTCCTCTCTCCTATCCTTACAGTAGCAAGATGGTCAAACTCCAATAGAGGGTTTCATTTGGGAAAGCTTGTTTTCACGTTTTTCACTCCAAGTCGACTGTCAACTGGCAGAGAGCCAAGCCTTGAATACAGGACCATAGTCCATGTATGGAACAGGCACAGCAGTGATAGTGCCAGAGCAGATAGATTTAGCTGTGGGGTTGGTAAGCTTGTTCCTGCAAATACCAACATGGCCTGATATTCAGAAAAACTGGATAGAAGTAGATGCAAAAGAGAAATGGGCCAGTCAGTTTTGAATATCAGCAAGAACAGGGTGTGAACTAACGTAAAGCGATTCCAATGCCAGTAGAGGACTAAAAGAGTCAGTATAAATAGTGCAATTTGGGTTCTGCTTAGATTCTATGTGATCCAGGGTAAGAGAAATGGTATATAGTTCAGCAGTGAACACAGAAGATGTAGAAGAGATTCTGTGCACAACCACTGAACCACAACAAACCATGGCAGAGCCCACACAGTCATCTCATTTTGAACCATTTGTATAAATAAGAATGGAAGGATGGTTCAAAAGACATTCAACAAATAACAGAGTATTTCCACCTGAGAGTGTCTGCTTTACTCAAATGACTTAAAAATGGGTCACATTTGGAGACTGTAAGAAGCCACAGTGAGATGAGTTGACCAGTGGATAAAGCAATGTTATCCAAGGACAGACCCAATTCATCCAACTGTGCCTGGATACAAAGACCAGAAGAAGCAATTGCAGGTCATCTGTTCTGAAAAAGTATGGCTCAATGAGGAAGAAAAATGTGACCGCAGATGGGATGCTTTGGTAAGGAACAAAGTTTTGAAGCATCTAGTAAAGACAGTTGCAAAGAAGGTTCATGAGACTCTGTGTATAAGCTCTGAACTGGGGAAGTGCAGAAAGCCCGGTGAAGACCCAAAGTTCCTGATGATAAACAGGGTCCAGCATCTATAAGGATAAGATCCTGGCAGAGCCATAGACCTGTGATCCACAGTCAAGTTTCAATCAAATAATAGCATGATGCCTCTTTAGTGAAGAACATTGAATCACTTCCCAAATAGTGGATGTTCAGTGCTCTTTACATTTGACCTGTAGCTGCTTGATGTGTGGTATAATGGACAGCTTATGGTCAAAGATAAGCCCCAAGAACTTTGTCTGAGGGACCACAGGCAGCACAACTTCACCAATACAGAGTTCAGGATCAGTTGGCAGCAAAAGTGCATGCAAACAGTTTTAGAGAGAGAGAAGGTAAAGCTGTTTGCTGCGGTCCACTTTAGTAAATAATTGAGGGCATTCTGTAACTGCCGCTAAATATACCTCATGTTTGACGACTGACATGAGATGTAAAAGTTGTTGACAAAGAGCCCACTTACAACAGAAAGAGGGAGTTATTTAGTGATGGCATTAATCTTTATACTGAAAAGTGTGAAACTCAAGAAACAGCCCTGAGAGACTCCAAGTTCCTGTAGAAAAAAATGGGAAAGTGGAAGATGATTCCAGCAACTGAGGATGTGAACAAATGATTTTTTTGCATTTTGGGATGAGAGAAGAAGATGTATCCAAGCAAAAACCATACCCAGAACCAAAGAAAGTGGATCTTGGGATTTGTTGCAATATATATTAAGGACAGAGATGGGTGTTATAGTTGATTCATCAACCATTGAGGTAAAAATACTTTTCATTTGGTTTGAAAATGATTCTTTTGGAGGCATAGAGAGAGCCATTTGCACTTCCAGTGTAGTAGAGGAACGAAGTGCAGCAGCATATGTCCGAGATGAAGCAGTAGAAAGTAACTTTCTCGCCTGAAAGAAGGTAATGTTGTGAATCGTTTTCAAATGCTTCACTCTATTTTATTTCAACCATTTATGGCAAGAACGAAAGTAGGACAGGCAAGAACAATTGCAATTGATGCAATGAGGGTCCATTTCACACACATAAACATCGTGGTCTTTGCCACCTCAAAAAGCACACACCAAGGAATGACTACATGATGTTTTTGAGTGACCGAACTGTTGACACTGGAAACATCTGAGAGGGTTTGAAAAGTATGGCTGTACCCTGCAATTAAGATAACCTGCCTTGATGGTGACAGGTGGGCATGGTGATGTAAATGTTAGAATGAGGACACTGATTAGCATCATATATCCATCTTTACAAGTGGAGTTATGCCTCACTGCAGAAACTCATTGAGTGGAGAAACAATTGAGAATCTCTGAATCAAGAATGTTCTTCAAATCGCTCTCAACAATAACTTTTCATGATGAATTCAAAGTAGCATGAGGTGTAACCTTAATAGAAATATCCCCAATCACCTTTGAATGCAAAAGGAGATCACTGTGTTGAGATGTGGATGTTTCCACCAATATGTCACCAAAGTAAAACTTCTTTACTGACTTCGGAGAGCCAGCAAGTCCCTCTAGTCACTTCTGAATGAAAAATGGAGACATCTGCCCTAAAGGTTTGTCTGAAAGAGAATGTAATACAAGAAAATGAGGTACAACAGGTGTTACAGATGTTGAAGATTGCTGCTCAGAATATTCAAGATGTGGTCGTTTACCTTAGGACTGTTTTTCACTATTTTATTTAAGTTTTTATTTGGTGGTACCATAATAAAAAAAGGAATATTTCAGTGCCCACTGACCCCACGCACCATGGAACCCTACGCACTACATGGGATGCATTACAATGCCAAACAAGGACACTGTAGCAACACCGGGGTTTTGTGAGCACTATACCCAAATACCAGTGTCAGATACAATGTCCACAACACCTGTTAAAAACATCCAACACTGGTACTTGGTTGATGCTAGCCCAAGTGAACCAACCAGTTGGCCCAAGGGAGGCCACCCCAAAACTGTCCATCTACAGTAATTCAAGCTCAAAGTGGTGTGTTAGGTTTGAACCCTTCAACCATCAGGATCCTCTCCTTCAGAGTCACTATGCACGGCAAGTACATGGGTAGATGTTTAGATCCCAGAGGAGGTAAACTGAAAAACAGAACCTTCTCTGGGAGGTCCTCTCACCACATACAGGAATCCACAAAGAAGAAAGGTGAAAGATATTAACCTCAATGCAAAGCATCTACCATAAAATATATAAAAGAAAGCATGATGGTTTTGAAGAGTTTTCCTGCTGAGATGACAGGAGATATCTGCAAAACAGATGGACTAATGGACCTATGCAAGTACAATCAGATCTGATCCATCATGGTATAACCAGTGGTTTGTGTATTATCGGTGAAGGATTCTACTACTAAAAAGATAATGATCACAAACACTCTCCAACCTATACATGAATTACTCCACTAAGAAGAAGCTGCTGGGTTCATTCAAATGATGCAATGGCCAATGAAGAGCCCTAGTTTCAACCAAATTGAGCAGATCTTGGATTTGACAGATTAAGAACTTGACAAATTAAAAGTTACTTCCAACAAAACTTTATGGGAGTGCATTAGATACATTTTGGAATAAAATCCCAAAGGACACTTTGATTAAACATATTGCAACAATGCCCCAAATTCTGCCTGCAGTTATTGAAGCAAAATATTACCTGTTTTCTGAACTCATGAACTTTCACTGAGTTTCTGTTGCTCTAAATATGAAAACTGAAAACATTTTAACATTCTGTCTGTGATTTACTTTCCATTGTTCTTTAAAAGTAGCCTGAAATTTAATTTTTGACTTTGCCCTAACACTGTTGCATAGTACTCTGAAAAGTAAGCAATTTTGGTTACAACATTACCAATAATTTTTAACATATGAGAAACAAATGTATAGATTAAAGGCTTAAGTTTAAGTTTCCCCAGATCCAGAAGTTCTTTCCATGTTGCTGAGCTTAAAACTATGCAATGGGCTATCTGTGTTGTGCCTACTTTGGGGCCTGAAACATGGTTTTTAGCATTATTAGCTGCCAGACTTACTAATGAGTCATTGGAACAGGGATCCAGAGCTCAGTGAGAGTACAGATTGTTATCTTAAATTGGTAAAGAGATGACAGAGCTATGAGCTACAATTCTTTACTTGGAACCATTCCATGAGCTGCTATGCCACAGCTAAACAAATGTAAAATAGACTCAAAGTGGAATTTTCATGATTCGAAAAGGAATTAATCTATCTTTGGTTTCACATAATAACATGCCCAAAGAAAATAAGAAAAGTAAGGAACAGATATCCTGAACTGGAAATTAGAAATAAAGCTGAATTTAAAATACTTGAGAAATTTGAACTTAGAAGAATATAAAAAAATGTAACAAAGTTAGAGCACATTAAAAGCTGTTTCTAATCTGTGTTAAAAGCTAAGTTCAATTGGTCTTTATAGTATTGTACTCTCAAGCAGCTGACCAATTACAAGCAATCAAATTGAGTTGTAACAGTTCTTTGCGTCTTTATGTGCAATTATTGGTTCTTTAATCCATTATTACTAATTCATGTTCTCACTAGAAACCAAATGTTCAATGAGAAAACAAGTATTGTCTAGAATAGTACAACTACAAAGACAACAACGTGGTTATGAAAGATCAATAATTGATTTACCAATCAAATTAAAACCAGTAATAAAGCATGGAATTTTGAGAAAAACAACAACTCAAATCTAAAATAATAAAAAGATACATTTTATGCATAAACATAAAATGGAAAGCATTGGTTGACAGAAAACGTATGTTACTACAAATGATAAAGCTGTCTCTACAATTCTATGCAAAGTCGAATATTTAATAAAATATATGAATGAAAAGAGTGAATTAAGACTGGAAGAAATTGCTATAAAATTTTTTTATTAATCAATGTATTATCAATAAAGCATCTTCTTTTGCAGTATTACTGGAAAGAAAAGAAAAACTTGCCTATAAAAGCAATGACCAGCAGAAACCAGCCACTGATTATTAATCAACACAGCACCACACTGAAACTCTCCTTCTCTATACAGTGCCACTTGCCATGGCCAAGCTCCAAACATAGAGCTTTGACCTCCAATTACTCGTCCTTGTGTGCCTTGTGACAATGGTCTGACACCACATTCTATAGAAATATTCATTTAAGCATTTAAAAAACTGAAACTGAGCATTTGACTCTGAGCTACTAATTACTAAATATTATTTTATTAATTTTACAGGATTTTCATCAGTTACATGCAATATGTACAAATGTTTAAGTTGAGAAACTCACACCTATTAGTAAACAGAACAAAACAAAAATCCAAACTAATTATCAATTGGGTCTGATCGGTAGTAAGTTAAGACCATTATTATAGTTTTTATGTTTTGATATAAAAAAATTCTTATTAGTTAGTTAATCAAAGAATTACACTGTTGGTCGTTTGCGCAATGAATTAGACTATTGAATGTTTGTGCAATGGCGTTTAATATTGTTTATTGGCTTCCACCTATTTTTATATTTTTCTTACTGACCTGAACAGGAATTAAATTCAAGGGACTAAGCCCAGTTGCTAAAAATACTTGATAAGACAAAAATGTGGTAGGGTCAATAATTAAAAATTAATACAAATTGTAGTTTTAAAAAATATTATCTGGAATTGAGGTGATTATTAAAATCTTACCAAGGTTTGAACATGATAAGTAGATTACATCTCTTGTCTCACACAGTGTAGATTGGAATGTATGCTTGGAGGAACTGCAAAGTGACAGAGAAAATCAGTTTAATCTTGAATCAAAAATAACATCAGGTACAAATATGAATAGGTTAACCATAAGTAATAACTAATAACTTAATCAATATCATATGTATTGCTTTCCTTTTTCTTCATATAATTGTTGACTATCAAGCAGAGAGCTACATAATGGGCTACCCATGCTTTGCCCACTGTGTGTCTGGAGACCCGCTTTACAGTATTATAAGCCCTCAGATGTATCAATGAATTACCAAGTGCCTCCAAATTGTGAAAAATAGGATGCTTTAAAACAGATCAATCAATTTCATAAATACCATATATTAGATCAGCTGATGTGTACATGATCAAAATGGCATCAGAAAGACACAGGAATGAAAGTGGTGCAGTACAACTTAACATCTTGAACTATTTTTGTGTTCATTCAACATCTATATAAAAATGTTATAAGAATGTTTATATTTACATACACATATATTACCTTGTTGAAATTTCAGCTCCTGGTCCAGATAGATCCATTTCAAAGTAGGAGAAATTCCACGGATGCACATCTTTAATTTTTATTATTCTGGTTACAAAGCTTTATAAAATAACAATGTAGATAGTTATTGATTGTTAGAGTAGTTATTAATAGTACCAAAATTTAAGTACTTTAAAGCAGATTATATAACAGTGAAAGCAATTTGTTGTCATTAATTAACAAAATATATCAGATTTGATTTAAAATTATTAGTATAATAATGCTTCAAAGACTTGAAACAATAATTAAATGTGTTTATAAACTTGCTAGAAAACTGCACTCAAATAGTGATGTGATTGTGCTGAATCACCCACCAATTGGGTATATAACATCTTTTGCATGCAACATTAGTCAAATATACAATATACTGTAAGAAATAATGTAGTATGAAAATAATACAATGAAAACTATAGCTTTGCTAGAAAGTTTGTTGACTGCTGGATTTTGCTGATTTCCAGATGAGTGAAATGAACTTAACTGGATGTAATCTGGGTTTAACTGAAATTTACTGGATAACATATTGTTTGTAAACCTGATTTTAACTGGAATCTAACGGATAACATTCATATTATGAGCTTGGTTTCAGAGGAATTTGTTAACTGCATCTTGCTTATTAAACAGGTTTAAACAAAACCTACTAGATTTGATTTGTTTATGGACTGAGTTAAATTGTATGTAATAGATGTTATTTGGCTGAGCAAAGTTTAGATGAAATCTAATAAATGCTGTCTGGTTATGAATTGGTTTTAACTGGAGCTTTTTAGTAGCCTAGTGAATATACATGAGTAAGTTTCTTGTGAACGTTAAAGTTAGTTACTTAAAGAAACAACAGTTTATCACAATTTTGAGTATTTTACTGTTTATGAACCGTACATACATTATTCATTCAGCTGTTGTGAATTGGTAATTGTTATATTATTGCAACATGTCACTAGAATCTTCTGAGTTTTCCTCATTGTTTTAATTGAATATCATAGCATCAAAACATCTAGTAATATGTGAAATGTTCTAGACCTCTATTGGAGTATAAATACATGTCAAAACTTTAATTCCAGAGTTAAATACATCTAAACTGCACGATAGTGAGTCTAGCCATAATAAGCATAAAATTATAACTTTTAAAGTGAAATCAATCTTGCCAAATTGTGTTTTAAATGAAATGAACCATGTTGCGTGTGGACTTTGAAAAAACGAGAATTATTTAAAGCCCTTGATACAGCTGTAATAATCAACAGTGTAAAGCAGATTTGCATATAAATTTGACTTGTTTTAACATTTTCTTTCAAAACAAATGGACTGTGTGCTGTTTGTTTATTACTGAAATTTACTGCAAACAAGTCACAGACACCAAATGTAAAGAATCTGAATGTACAATTTCATAATGGGTTACCTGTGTTCTGTCCACCATTGGTATCGAAACCTTGTTTCTAGCTTTGTAAGTTTGTAGCCAAACCTCTGTGCCAGTGGTGGAGGAGAGGTGACAGTGTGATAAATACCTGTAAACTTAACCTCTCTATAATGTATAAAACATGAGTGTATCTTAATTCACACAATCTTTCAAAGTTTCTATGTGGACAAATGTTTTTATGAATATAATCTTATATAATAAATAAGCCTTCCTTTAAAAAGAGATTATAGTGCTCTTACATATGAACTGTTATAAACATAATAAAAAAACAACATTTTTTTCAATTTATCTTGCAGCTAATCTTTGAACCAATTTTTAATGAGTTATTGGTATGTTGGTCACATGTGTATGCAGAGATACATGATTCATTTACAAAGGGATCTACCTGACAACATGTGTGACTTGACATTCTGAAAGTTATAACATAAAATAATGTTTAGAGACAATATTGAACTAATTAGTACACCTAAGCTATCCTCTAAACTAAACTAAAACCATTCAAATAGTTACGAAGATTTATCTTAAACTCACTTAAATTTACTGCCTATACAACATCCAAGGCAACCCATTCCAAAGGCCAACTGTTAGTAAAATAACATTATCTTAGCTGAAGATAACTTCTACCCTGCAAATATTTATATTTATGTACCTTAGTCCTACCTACCATTCTAACCATTAAATAAGGAAAATGATACATAAATGATATCATTTCCTTAATAATTTTAAATCCCTCAATCAGATCCCCTCTAATTCTTCTTTTTTTCAAGAGAAAAAATGTTCAGAAATCTTAACCTCTCCTCATATGACAACCACTCCATTTCCTTGACTTTTACATTTACTAGCTTCTAGTAACTCTCCTCTGAACCATTTCTGACAATTCAACGTCCTTTGTAAGGTAAGAAGATTCTTAAAAGGGAACCATATTAAAAAAAAGGTTTAATGTATATATTTAAAACACTTGAATTACATTAAAAAGATAAATGGCCTTTAAAAAAGTAAAAACTTTATCAAGGTGGACAGTTTCACCATCACCAATGACACTGTCTGATGTTATGGACAAACCTTGGGACTGAAAAGTATTAAAATGCTGCCGTTGTTGAGAGTCGTAATGATGGCAAAAAAGTAAAATGTGGCTTATATTGATCTGACTGTTACACAAACTACACACTGGTGCATCAGTTCCAGATAAAAGAAAACGATGAGTTAAAAATCTGTGACCAATGCATAGTCTAATTAGAACAACTTCTTCCTTCCAATCCTTATGGAAGCCAGATGACCAAAGTCTAATATAGAGTTTTATTTGGAAAAGCTTGTTTTCCTGTTGCTCACTCCAAGTCGACTGCCAGCTGGCATGGAGCCGAGCCTTGAATACAGGACTATAGTCCATGTATGGAATAGGCACAGTGGTGATAGTGCCAGAGCAGATATGTTTAGCTGCCGTGTCTGGAAGCTCGTTCCCGCAAATACCAATGTGGCCTGGTATCCAGAAAAACTGGACAAAAGTTGATGTTAATGAGAAATGAACCAGTTGGTTTTGAATATCAGCAAGAACAGGGTGTGAACCAACGTGAAGCAATTTCAGGGCCAATAGAGAACTAAATAAGTCAGTATAAATAGTGCAGTTGGAGTACTGCTTCGCTTCAATATGATCCAGGGCAAGAGAAATGGCACACAGTTCAGCAGTAAAAATAGAAGCTATAGAGGGGATTCTGTGTGCAACCACCAAACCACAACAAACCATGGCAATGCCCACAGTCACCTGATTTGGAAACATCCATAAACTGAAATGGAAAGATTGTTCGAAAAATGTTTAGTAAATAAAAGACGGTATATCCAATCAAGAGTATCTGCTTTTTTCAAATGACTAAAAGAAAGGTCATATTTGGGGACTGTAATAAGCTATGGTGGGATGGGCTGACCAGTGGATACCGCAGTGTTACCCAAGGACTAACCCAATTCATCCAATTGTGTCTGGATGCAAAGGCCAAAAGGAACAATGGCAGATTGTCTGTTCTGAAAAAGTTTGCCCCACCAAAAAAAACAAAAAAACACAACCCCAGGTGAGATGCTTTGGTAAGGAACGAAATTTTGAAGAATATAGTAAAGACAGTGGCAAATGGCAAAGGTGCAAAGAAGGTTCATGAGATTCTACATATAAGCTCTGAACTGGGGAGGTGCAGAGTCGAAGTCCTTGATGATGAATAGGGATCAGCATCATTAAGGCCAAGGATCTGGTAGAGATCATATACCAGTGATCCATAGCAAGTTTTGATCGAATAAGAGCATGATATATCTCTAACATAGAACATTGATCTGCTCCCCAACTGGTAGTGGAGAGGACACGGAGGATGCTCAGTACATTTGACCAGTAGCTGCTAAATGTGTGGTATAAAGGTCAGCTTATGGTCAAAGATAAACCCCAAAAACTTGGTCTCAGGGGACACAGGCAGTACAACTTCACCAATACAGAGTTTAGGATCTGGGTGAATACCCCATAGGGGGCAAAAGTGCATGCCAACAGTTTTAAAGAGAGATAAATTAAAGACTTTTGCCGTGGTCCACTTTAGTACATGAGGGCAGTTTGTAGTTGCAGTTCAATATATCCCATGTTCGACGACTGACATGAGACGTGAAAGTCGTCGACATAGAGCCCATTTGCAACAGTGGGAGAGAGTTGTTCAATTATGGCATTAATCTTCATACTAAAAAGTGTGATGCTCAAAACACAGCCTTGAAGAACTCCAAGTTCCTGTAGAAAAGTACGGGAAAGTGTTGAACCCACACGAACTTGGAATCTCCTGTCCATTAAAATATTTGCAATAAAAATGGGTAAATGGCCACGTAACCCATATATATGGAGGTCTCACAAAATGCCATACCTCCATGTTGTGTCATAAGCCTTCTCAATGTCAAAGAATATTGATACAAGATGTTGGCGTTTGAGAAAGGCTTCTCCGATTGATGTTTCAAGTCGAATTAGGTGGTCCGTGGAGGAATGCTGTCACCAGAACTCACACTGGGTAGGCGAAAGGGGATTGTTTGATTCAAAGAACTAAACAAGACGAGCATTAACCATCCTCTCTAAGGTCTTACAGAGACAGCTCGTCAAAGCAATTGAATGGTAGTTTGAAGGAATCTTGGGATCTTTCCCAGGTTTAGAGAGAAATAAGATAATAGCCAGGCACCAGGCATCAGGAAAAAACATTCTTCTGTCAGATCCGATTAAACACAATTAAAAGAATATCAAGAGAAGCAGGAGAGAGATAGTGCAGCATGTCATAGTGTATATCACCAGGTCCAACAGATGAACTGCCAGCCCAATGAAGGGCCATTTACACTTCCACCAGTGTAAAGGGACAATTATAGTCATAGAAACAGTCAGTTCAAAAGGAAATAGGCAAATGTTATGCCCAAGTCTTGATGGCTAAAAAGATGGAGGAACAAGCAGAAGTTCTAGATACCTGGCAAAAGCTTTCACCTAGAGTACTGGCGATGCTCTGGATATCAGGTACTTCTTGGTCAGAGAGTAAGATCGAGAGGGGACAGAATTATAGTGCCACTGACCTTTCGAACCCTTCCCATATGATCATGGAACTGGAAGTAGAAGATATGCCAGTTGTGAACTTAATCCAAGATTATTTCTGGGTTTGACGTCTTACCCACCTAGCATGTGCACAGACCCATTGGAAAGTGATGCAGTTTGAAAGTGTGAGATATCTACAGAAAGTATCCTAGGCCCAGTTTTGAGCCTTCTGTGCCATGTGGCAGGCAGGATTCCACCACGGACAAGGATATAAGAAAAAACGTGTCAAGGTTTTAGGAATACATTAAGCAGCTGCTTGTATAATAGTCAGTTACTGCTGCCACACAGTCATGTATTGATGGCTTACAGATGATGGTAGGATCAAGTGCTGCAAGAGCAGTGAAAGTGGACCAGTCTGCCTGATCCAGCTTCCGCCGGGGCACGCGGGTAGGGTGGCATCGACCACAGCCAGTCTCCCTCAAAAGTATAAAAAATGATCACTACCTCGTGGATTATTGTCATCCCTCCATGAAAAATTGGAGAATGATGAAGGGGAGCATATTGAGAGATCAATAGCAGTAAAGGACTGACGAGATGCATGATAATAAGTAGAAGAACCAGTATTGAAAAGAGAAAGGTTGTGATCAGAGAGCATATGCATACAAACAGTGATGGCATGACCCAAGGAAACACAGATGGCTACAGCCTCCAAGGGTGTGTTGAATGACAAAGAAAGGATGGGCATATGCTGATCAACCAACAGTGCCACCCCTCCATGTACTCGTCCATCATGTAGCCTGTCATTTCTGTACAGAGAAAACTGCTGAAAGGTGACTGTGTCGGCAGGTTTCAGAAATGTTTCTTGTAAGGAAAGACATAAAGGATGGTAGGAAGCAATCATTGTTTTGATCTCATCCAAATTAGAACATAAAACCTTGACAATTTCATTGTATCAAGGTGGCAATTTTTAATGACGTGTGAGCAAATTGATTGGAAAACCCTTCTGTTTACTACCACGTCTTTTTTCCTTATTGTCCATATTCGGGGAGGCCTATCGACCTCCATGGATCCTGCCCTGGGTCGATTTGGCAAGTCTTTGTTGTTCGAAGGAGATTCCAGTGACTGAGGACCCAAACAAATGATTGTTTTGCATCTTGGGGTGGGAGAAAAAAATGTATCCGAAGAAATGCTTGTATCTGGAACCAAAGGATGTGAATCTTGGGATTTGTTGGAATGTATGGGAGGAACAGAGATGGATGTTGAAGTTGATTCATCAACTTTTATTACCATGTAGGCCAAAAGGTCTTTCATTAGTTCTGAGAATAATTCTCTTAGAGGCACAGAGAGATTTGTCTGCACTCCCACTGTAGTTGTGGAAGGAAGTGCAGCAGCATATGTCCAAGATGAAGTGGTGGACAGCAATTTCCAAGCCTCAGGATAAGTAATATTAGAAGTCGTCTTCAAATGCTGCACCTCTTTTTCATCCAACCATTTAGGACAAGAACGAAGTTAGGAAGGGTGAGAACCATTACAGTTGACACAATGGGGCTCCATTTCATACTCATAGGTATTGTGGTCCTTGCCACCACAACAAGCACATGTCAGGGAATCACGATATGACGTCTTTGAGTGACCAAACCATTGAGACTGGAAACATCGAAGAGAGTTTGGAATGCACGGCCGTACCTTGCAATTTAGATAACCTGCCTTGATGGTGGTAGGTGCATGTGGTGATGTAAATGTTAAAACGAGGATATTTGTAGGCAGTGTAACTTCATCTTTGCAAGTTGAGATGCACTTCACTGCAGAAACTCCTTGAGTGGAGAAAGCAGCGTGAATCTCAGACTCAAGGATGTTCTTCAAATCCCTCTCAACAATAACTCCTGGTTGAATTCAAAGTAGCATGAGGTGTAACCTCAATAGGTATATCCCCAATTGCCTTTGAATTCAAGAGGAGTTCACTGTGTTGTTGGGGTGTGAATGTTTCAACCAGTATATGTATCCAGATCAAAGCTTCTTTACTGACTTTGGAGAGCCAGCAAGTCCCTCCAATCCCTTCTGAGTAAGAAAGGAGAACATTTGACCTAAAAGTTTCTCTGAAAGAGAATGTAGGATGAGAAAATGAGGTACAACTGGTGGTACAGATATTGAAGATTACTGATCAAAGTCTTCAAGACGTGGTCGTTTACTTACTGACTGCTTTTTCACTATTTAAACTTTTATTTGGAGGATCCACAGAAAAAAATAAAATTTCAGTGTTCACTGGCCACACCCACTCTGGAGCCCTACGAGGAGATGCACTACAATGCCAAGCAAGGAAACTGCAGCAACACCAGGGTTCCATGAGCACTATACCCAAACACCAGCATCAGACAGAATGTCCACAACACCCATTGAGAACTACCAGCACTGATACTTGGTTGACCCAAGCACAAGTGGACCAGCCAATTGACCCAAGGGGGCCACCCAAAGGCTGCCCATCTACAGGAATTCAAGATCAAAGTGGTGAGTTGGGATTGGACCCCTCAACCACCAGGATCTTTTCCTCCCCTTCATGGGTTGCCATGCACGGCAAACACGTGGGTGGATGTTTAGATCCCAGCAGAGGTAAGCTGAAAGAACAGAACTTTCCCTGGGAGATCCCCTCATCATGTACAGGATTCCACATCAAAGGGAAATGATTAGTAAATAGTTATTTAAGCAAACCTGCAAGAAATTATTGCTTCTACAAATACTACATTTGATACTTATGCTTTATAACTGTCTAAATCATAACTCTCATATTCAATTTAAATGAATACCTAACAACATACAGCACAAATAACAATATGTAACATAGTATTACATTATAGAATATGTACGACTGGATGGAAGATATACAACATGAGTAACAACATGTAAGGAAACAAAACTAGTAATGTGTAAAAAACTATTCTGTTATAGTGTGCCTATAAGATAAACAACACAATGTGTAAGATACTGCCCATTTATAGAATGCATATGGCAGTATAAGTGATGTACAACACAAATATCAATGTGTAAGATAATGTAATATTAAAGAGTAATTTGGTTGTATAAAAAATATGTAGCACAAGTAGCTATTAATGTGCAAGATATGATATTATAAAGTACATATAACTGTATAAAAGATAGACTACACAAATATCAATACTGTCCTATTATAGAGTGCATATTACTGCATTAAAAATATGCAATATAAATAATTACATGAAAGATATGTATTTACCTGTAAGACAATGCCTGGCAAAGTGCTTGTCCAAGTTCATTAATCCCCCACGAGGTATTTTGCATGTTCTCTATGCATAGTTTACCCCATGCTCCTTTTTTCTGTACCATTACATAGCCTTCCTTCTGATAGAAGTTGGTTAACACTGAAGATTGTTCTGATGCAAGCTTTACTGGAGAGGATTAATGAAACAAACAGTTCAACTCATCACAACATAAGATGACATTTATCAAAAAGTACATTGAATAAAGTGCTGACCATGTTTCAGTTTTATTTATTAAATGCATGTAATACCAGCTTCTGGCAAGATATAAGAATATTCTTTACAAGACTTAATTTTTAGTGCAACATCAAATAAAATGGAAGTAACACTAAAACCACACAAATCAAATTCAAAGGTAAAAACATGTAGCAAATAAATGTAAATTTAACAATTTACTTTGTTTTATTAATTATTTTTTTAAATAGTCTTAGGAAGTTTGTTTGTTAAGTTCAGGTACTTTATTTTTTAACTCTTTAGAAGGATATCTTTGGTGTCTTCATGCAAGTATTCTTTGACAGATACCCAACACATTTTTACTATCTTATAAACAGAACACTGTTGAAAAATATCTTGGAGCTTTCAGCTATTAATGAACTGCTAGTTCATTTTGAGATTTAACCTTCTTCACGATATTTTCAAAAGTTATCTTTGGATATTATGGCCACACTATTTCTCATACAGCTATATTAAAATATCAGTGATATTTTGATCGACAACTATATTATGTTGAAATATAAGTGTTGTACTTACAACAGTTTTTTTCATCAGTTCCAAATGGACAGTCTTGAAAACCATCACAGACTCTACTGTTACTAATGCACATTTTAGCTCCTTGACAAACAAACTGCCCAACAGAGCACCAATCTAACAGTCAGTAAAGATAGAATAATTAACCAAGAATCAAATGTACAAGAGATATAATAAAGTTCCAAATTATTTGGAAGTTCTGATAGACAAAAGGTTCACATTCAAAACAAGGCATAAAGGAGATATGAGAGTTGTATTAGTTGTGATGATAATAGGTAGAAAGAAAAAAAAGCCAAACCTTAGAAGATATTAAACACAGCTGTGCTAAATGAAGTAATAAGTTATTTGACTTTGTTTCAGTGAGATGAAAGATATGATAGTTCAAAATAAAGACGCATATTATTAGATATTAATTTCGACTGCTTGATAATAAAAAAGCAGATGTATATAAAAATTAGCTTACTACACAAAACTTCATCACTGTAATCCCAACAGTCAACAATACCATCACAACATTTTTTATGTTGTCCTTCAGCCTCTAAATAATCCACACAATCTACAGAAAAATAGAATACATTCTTGCTATTAGAAAGATAACATAACAACAAAATAACTTAAATATTTTTGTGATTAATGTCTATTGTAAGATGTTTCTAGTTTTTAATGTACAACACAAAGCTAGAAAATAACGATTTAGAATCACTCAGCTTCTCTTGACTTTTATTTCAAGGCATGAATATATTTAGCATTTGACTATAATTTACTTTGATGGGTATATTCATTTTTAAAAAAAAATAAATTTCTACCAGAATTTACTTTATCCAAATTAATGTGATAAAATAAGTAACCATGACGTCATTTATAAATCTTAAAGTGCTTCTAGCAAACCACATAAATCAAATAAATGTCTTATTGTTTTATCACAAGTGGCCTTCTTAAATTTGTTTCTGATAGCACATAAAAGGCCTTATTTAAATTATTTCTGTTACAAGTTAAGAAATTGTTGAGATAGAATCACTAGTATAAATTCAACTGTTAACTATTCTCTTTTTCAGTACATATTTGTGTGTGTTGTATGTGTACATACAACAAACTGTAATAATCAAATCCATTAATACAATATACGTTTTACATTCAGGGGCAGACCAATAATAAAGGATATGACATGCTACATACTAGTTAAATGATTAAAAGTTAAAATCAATTTCTAAGAGTGCATCAAATGCACCAGCTTATCAGACAATTACCCAGTACATGTCCAGATGGGCCAATTTATCCCTGTTTGCATTACATTAATGACTCAGTAAGATGCAGTTTCTACATTAATATGAGTTCTCTTTCCACAGAACTGCCTTAAATAATGAAATACATAACCAATAGTTACCAACAACCTGCATAAGATATAAGACTACACATTGATTACCATGGCAATAAAAATAATGTGTTCATAGACCAATATGAAACAATATGAGAGCATATTGTGCACTGAATCTGTGATACAAATGAGTAAATGTTTTCAATACACATGTTAGTTTCCAAGGTAATATAAAAGTTAGTTTCTATGGCACAGCATGAAATAAATGACATGAAAACGTTACACACTAGTATATACAAGCTGCACAAAGCATCAAGTCATTCATAAGTTACCAGGTTTTAAGAATAGTCTGAACTAGCAGTAACAGAAAGCATATTATTTGAAAATATATAGATTACTAATTAATTAATAAACAAAAAATATTGTATCACAAACAGATTTTATATCTATTATCACTTTCAGAAGAAAAAAATTTAAGTTGTCAAGATCCTATGGTGAAAAATTTTTTAGGTAAAACATTTAATTACTTTATTAATTATTTCTACACCAGTATTTTGTTCTTATAATCCACTGAAACTAAAGTTGAAATACAAAAATTATTGTACTTTTAAGATAACTGATATAAGAAACAAAACATGTAACCAGCAGTGACTCAATATGGTAATTAATTGTAAGTTTCAACAAGTTCTGTTTTACATCATGTTAGTAAAAATGGAGTATTTCATTTTCAAACCACCTTTAACATGGTTAACATTACTTACTGGAATTAAAATTTGGTTTTTCAGTTCCGACAATCTGGCTTATGTTGTGGGAAGACTCCTTGATTACAGCAGTCACCTTGTGAAGAGCAGGCTTGGTTTCTTTTTTGACAGACATAATTGTATTTTGGATATGTGGTTTGCCAAAGGAAACACGCACACTTGACACAATTCTAACAACACTAATCACTGTTTTAGTGTTCTCTGATGTAGATTCTATATTAATTTTCTCGGAAAACTTGGGATTTTCATTTTCTTTAGGATTATGTTTATTTTCAATATGCATGTTTTCCTTCCAATCTTTTTCTTGGGTATTTTGAAATTGTTTAATATTTGCTAAATTTACTAAAGTAGAATAATTTGATGGGATTATTTTAGGAAAAGGATAGATATAAAGATGATTTCCATGAAGTTCAGAGGGGAATAAACCAGAAGATGAGGTTATTTCAGTGACAGGTAAGCTTGTATTCTGGTTACTATCAGTATTAATAAGTTCACTCTGGAGATTAGAGGGAAATAAAGCAGTACTATTAATTACCTCAATAAGAGACAAGTCTTCAGTCTTATCACTATAAGCATTAACAGGCTCCTTCTGGTGACTAGAGAGAAAAAAAGCAGAATTCTTATCTATCTTAATGAATAGGAAGTCTGTATTTTGATTACTATAAGTATTTATTGTATTCATCTGGAGATCAGATGCAAATAAAGCAGAACTCATAATTATCTTATTGACAGGTGAATCTGCATTGTGATTACTAAAAAGATTTATAGGTTCACTTTGAGAATCAAGAGGAAATAAATCAATGCTTGCAATAATTTTATCGATGAGTGAATCATTAATTGGATCCCTATTAAGGTGAACAAATTTATTTTTTAAGTCATCAAACTGAGACATGTTATGATTATCATAAATATTTACAGATTCGCTGTGGAAATCTGAAGGAATTGAACCTGTACTTGCTGCTATTTTAACTTGATGTGCGTTTGTAATCTGACCGACATAACTGTGGACAGGATGACTATTAAGGTTACCAGAGTGAAATAGTGGAGAGTTATTAGTTATGTCAACCTGAGATGAAACTGGAATTTGATTACTACGAAAATAGGTTGTAAAATTCAACCAGTCGTTTCCTTGACTGTTTTTGTTCAAATAAAGAGTAGAGTACGACATAAAATTAAAATGAGTTTGCACCTGTTTATCTTCATTTGAAGAACCACGTGTTGTTTGAACGTATAACTCTGAAATTACTGGTGTGATGTTATCAAAGATCATTGAAAATTCCCCTTTGAAAGCATTGGTTTTAGTAACTAAATTATCTGTCGTTTCGTTAGAACCTTGTTCAAATTTATACAGAGGTAATGACTGTAGTTTATAGTTGCTTGGGTAGCTCCACTCGTCACTTTTTAGCATTTGTTTTAATTCAGCTGTTACCCCCTGACCCTCTGGTATTTGTGATTTATAAATTATAGTATCAGTATTTGGTAGAGAATCCACCAGTTGATCGACAAATGGATTAGAATGTCCTTCCGGTAGAAAAATGGATGAATATATATCAACTTCACTAAAAGAGGAAAGCGGGTGATGATACTGACGCAGTTCATCTTTTGTTTCAAATGTTGAAGTAGGCCACCAGGGTAGGTTATCGTAAGAGTCTGAGATCACAGAGCTGTGGCCATAGTGTAAATCCTCGCTTTCAATTTTCTCAGCAAATGATGCAAAAGACAATGGAAAATTGGAAATGAATATGGATGTGTGCGATGTTGAAACTAATGATGAACTGGAAGTAGAGGTCTTTGTGAGAGTTTTATTTTGTGGTAAACTGAGAGTAAAATGCCCAAGTTTCGGTGCTGACTCTGCTTCTGTAACACAAGCGTGACATAAAATGATAAATTTGAACAGATACTTGGTTATTAGAATTATAAAAGTGAAATGTTCAATACACACAAACTGGTTCTCAGGTGTTAAATTATGCTTTTGGTCTAGAGTTTATAATTAATGCAATATGATATTAAGCTATACTACAAAAGTTTTTTCTTCTTTACAATTATATATATTAGTTTTTAATTGACCAAAGTGAAGGTATTATTGGTTTTAGTTACACTACTTTCAATAAATTTTATAACACTCATAATTGGTTAAAGCAAGGTGGAAAACAATATGATATATAAACTAATAATTGAAGTAATTCATTACTTACTAAAGGAAAGGCGTTGTTTCGTGACACCTATACATGTATATAAAAAAATAATAAAAATTCATAAATACGAAATTGTATATTACAAAATACAACACATAAATAATAAATATCATAAATAACGTAAATCAAAACAGAAGAACTTTTGGTATCGTTTGTGTTTAGTCAAATAATATTAAGGCAAAAAGTAGAGCGTAGTCAATAAAGCTTATGAACAATCAATTAAACAGGAGACGTTGTTGTTGTGGTTTTGAATTAAGCACAAAGCTACACAATGGGCTATCTGTGCTCTGCCCACCACGGGTATCGAAACCCGGATTTTAGCGTGTAAGTCCGCAGACATACCGCTGAGCTACTGGGGGGCTAAACAGGAGACAAAGCAATTAGTTATAACTAAAATTTAAGAAAAAATAATAATAGTTAAAAATGAATTATCTTAGGATGATCATGAGCATCATTGGTAAATTAGCATGTAGAATTAACATATTCGGATAACATGATTTTTATCATTAGTGCGAAGTTTGAAGTTTGTAAAGCTTGTTTACAATAAAGTATGGTTACAAGTTCTACGTAAAATTCCAATGACGATTTTAGCTGCAATTACAGGGTGGTCGCTAGAAAAGCGGAAAATTTGAGGGTCAGATGAGATCATGAATAAAATGCGTGCTCAACCCCTGCTTGACACAGAGGTAAAAAGATGCAAACCAAATGTTAATATAGTTAACTTTAAGCATTTGCCAAGAAGCGGTGTACTTGTGCAAGGGCAAGATGTGGTCGATCTTAACCGACTACTTAAAGAATGGCCAACAGATGCCTTTAAACCTGGAAATATTAAAATCCACCTTCCAGGAAGTAAGCCGCAACCAAAAGCAATTGTGGTAAGAGGGGTTCATCAGACGATTGACCTGGACCTAGTTAAACAGGCACTTGACGAACAAAACATACCACACACAAAAATTGAGAGAATAACATCAAAGAAAACACAGGCACCCACAAATCTAATAAGAATAGATATTGACGACAGTTACAATGTCCAAAATTTAATAACTAGTGGAATAATGCTCTGGTATCAGAAATACCAAGTGGAGAAATTAAAAACTCCGGCAATTGTTGTAACACAGTGTTACAACTGCCAAAGATATGGACATGTTTCAGCAGCCTGCTAAGCATCACCGAGGTGCTGCGGATGTGGCGGGGAACACCATATCAACCAGTGCACAAAAGAAAAAGAAACGCCTAAATGTTGTAACTGTGGTCAAACCCACACAGCAAATTACAAAGGCTGCGAAAAATATAAACAAATAAAGCAACGTATTTATCAGATCAGAACACCAACAGAACAGAATCAACCGAAAACAAACAGTTTACCAAAAACAGACACATCAACAGAACAGAATCAACCGAAAACAAACAGCTTACCTGAAACAAGCACATCAACAGAACTCAATAAAACAACAAAAACAACGTATGCAGAAATGTTAAAAGGAAAAGAACCACATAAACAACAAGTACAAAACACTAATACACAGAACAAGAACACATTAACACAAACACAAAAACCAAAAGATAATAACACCATCATACAAGAAACGAATATTAACACAACAGACAAAACAAGCCTGTTTTCAACAATTTTCAAAAACGTAATTACAGTATTTATAACAGAATATACCAAACCAAACCAGACAACTAACTTTCTAGAACTACTGATCACTATCTCCATAAAACATATTACACCTCATATACCCTACATTATAACTACACTAACAGGTTACATGCTCACAGCACAATGTTCACAGTAGTGTATATCAACATCCAAGGTGCAATAGCTTTCAAGAAACATGAGATCGAAGATCTAATAGAAGAATAAAACCCCCAGATTATAATAATAAGTGAAACTCTAACATATAATAATAATAGATTTAAAATACCATATTATTCAACTATTAGAAAAGACAGAAAAAATAAAAATGATGAAAACAGAGGCATTATGCTGCTCCACAAAGTGGACTTATCTGTAGTAGAAATCAAATTAAACAGTAGCAATGAACATGTTACTGTAGATATCCTCCAAACGAATAAAACTAAAATAGCCGTAGCAGGAATTTACTGCTCACCCAATAAACAATTAGATACAACTATACTAAATAACATCTTTTCCCACAATCAAAACACCATAGTCATGGGAGATTTAAATAGTAAAAATGTTTCCTTTGGATGCCGAAGTTCTAACTCAAATGGAAGAAAATTAATACAATTTATAGATGATAATAACATAGCTTTATTGAATGATACCACCCCAACACATACATCCTATTCCACTAACACTAGTGACATACTAGATCTGTGTATGTGTACATATAACTTAACCCAGAAATTAATAAAATTTCAAGTGGGAAAAGATGTAGATAGTGATCATCTCCCAATTTTTTGCGTCTTCGATCTCACCCCCTATAAAAATATAACATATAGGAAAGAAAAATTTAATTACAGTAAAGCAGATTGGCAATGCTATAAACAAGAATTAGATAATCTGTTACCTAATAAAACTATTAAAGAAGTTAAAACGCAAGTCGAAATGACAACTATTGTCAAACAATCACGGATTGCCTTCAGAAAGCAGCCAAGTTAACAATACCAAAACAACACCATAAAACAACAAACAACACATGGAAACCCACCACAGAAATAATCAACCTAATAAAAAAGCGCAGACAACTGAGAAGACAGTACATGATTACAAGAAACCGAGAAACTAAAACACAAATAAACAACATTAGAAATCACATCAGAACTCAAATAAAACAACAAAAACAAAATAAATGGGACAATTACTGTAATAAACTAAACGACATAACTGACCCGAAAAAATTCTGGTCACATCTTAAAAGATCCACAAATGAAAATACAAACACAAAGAAATATCCTCCACTTGAACATAATAACACCACTGCACACACAAATAAAGAAATAGCCGAAGCTTTCAAGGATCAACTCCAAAATACATTTAAAACTCACACAGATCCAGATATGAATACAAACTTCTACAATAAAGTCACTAATCACATAGCAAACAATAAACATCAATATGAACCAATATTTCCAGTAAACATAACTGATACAAATACAAGTTCTAACACTGATTATGAAAGCACATTACTAACAAAGGAAATATCCCTACATGAAATACTAGAAGCAATAAAAAACACCAGAAACAAAGCACCAGGAGAAGATGAAATACAAGCTATTCTCCTAAAAAAGGGCACTCCGAAATTGTTTGACCACCTAAATTCACTATTTAACTTATCGTTATCCTCAGGATATATCCCAGTTTCTTGGAAGCTAGCAAATATATTAATGTTCCATAAGGAAGGAAAACCAGCGAATAAACCAAATAGCTACCGACCAATCAGCCTGACCAGCTGTGTTGGCAAAATTCTCGAAAGAATAATAAGTAATAGACTCTCCACATTCTTGGAGATAACATCAAAATTACCAGAAGAACAAAATGGATTCAGAAAATTTAGACAAACGACAGACCATTTAATAAGATTAACCGAAACCATAATAGATAGTTTCAATAAAAAAAAATGTACAGTCGCTTGCTTCCTCGATATCGAGAAAGCATTCGACACCGTTTGGCACGACGGTCTAAGGTTCCGAATGAATGAAATGGAACTACCGCGAGGAATTATTCGCTGGTTATCTAACTTTCTGGAAAACAGAAAATGTAGAGTAAACGTAGAAGGAACTTTTTCCGAATACTTTACTCCACTAGCTGGTGTCCCACAGGGAGGGGTGGTTAGCCCTATACTCTTCATCATGTATGTAAACAATATGCCATTGAAGGATCCAAATCATGGATTCTCATCACAGTTCGCAGATGATGTGGCAATCTGGAAAAGTGCTGCAACACCCACGATAGCAGCTACAAACATACAACCACAATTAAATAGAATTAGTGAATACTGTGAAAAATATAGAATTAAAATAAACACAGCAAAAACTTAGCTCGTACTCTTTACAAAATCGACAAAACACAAAAAACAACAGCCAGAAATATATATGAATGGCACTCTACTCCAGATTGCCCAATCAGCAAAATTTTTAGATCTGACTTATGATTCAAAATTAACTTGGATCAATCATGTCAACGAAATTAAAAATACAATTTGGCAAAGAACCAACTATGTAAGGAGTCTAACTGGTAAACACAGTGGAGCATCTACAGATAACATTTTGAAAATATACAAAACATATATTAGACCAGTAATAGACTATGCAGCTCCAGCATGGGTAACTGTAAGTAATAAAACAATCAAAACTAAACTACAAACAATCCAAAACACACTTCTCACAACTGCATACAGAGTCCCGAGATCAATATCATCTAAATTCATTCATAATTACTCGAACATACCAACCACATCAGATAGACTCCTAAATATTACAATTAGGTATTTTAACAAAAATTGGATGAAAAATGATTTATTATGCGAACTAGACAGGTACCTCATACATGATGAAGAAAATCCTAAATACCTCTCCCCAATTAACATATATTTTAAATATAAAGAAAAATAAATTAAAGTAAAATATGTATGTATATAAACTTTAAATCTTATATTTATAGTTTACATATTTATGTATTTAAAAAAAATAATAATAATAAAATAAAATAAATAAATTGCCACCAGCTAACTTGACCTACTGTGAATAATACACTATAAATTGACATTGCCCTGAGAAGGACCTAACATACAAACAGTTAGGGAAAATAAGTTCAGGAAGGAGGAAGAGGTCAAAGAGAACCTGACCCTCCAGGGCAAAATACCCAGATACCATTGATCCAAAATGCGTGCTTACTCATTTCTATTTTGATTTCTTCACATCATGAATAAAATGCATGATTTTAATATCATAATATGCATTTTGAGCATCTATGAGTGTAATATAACATATACCTTTAAAAAACTTTGTAAAAATAAATAGCTGTTTAACATATTTTCCGCTTTTCTATCGACCACCCTGTAGTTCAAGGTGATTAGAGTTTGGTTAGCTTTCAGTGTTAAGCATTCAAATGTTCTGTTTTATTTTAAAACAATTTTTCAGGGTTACTTTCATTTTAATTGTAACTTTAGTGTATATTTTAACGGGGACACATTAAACTGGTAAGATAAAGTATTAAATGTTTACACATATTTCTTAGCAGTTCATCACATTAATATGACACACTTGTCCTCGTGTTTTTTTTATTATACTGTTAAAAATTTTTTTTTGTATTTCTTTGAATACCTTTTACTCTACGATGAACTCTGTCAAAGTTTTGGGAGAAATACACTTTGCAACTAAATTTTCGTTAGCTTCCTCACTGACTACTGGGATTTATATTTATAATTTGTGTAGAGCTAACCCTAAGAGTTTCATGAAAAAGTAAATCTTGTTGTAACTGGTTATCACTTTTTTAAGCCATCCAAGCAGTATGTAAAACAAACAGTATTTAAGGTTTTATTTAGAAAAATATTAAATACAAGTCTAAAAAAGTCATAATTTCATTGAATAGATCACTGTTTTAGCACATTTTGGGTAATTTGGAATATTGTGTTCAATCTTGTGCTCATTACCTTAGGAAATGTTTGTTTTGAATTTCGCGCAAAGCTACACGCGGGCTATCTGCGCCTTTAGGAAAGATAGAGCTGTTGGCAATGTTTCAGAGTAGGGTTAATAGAATGGTTCCTGGGATAGAGAGGTTGTCATACGAATGGAGATTAAGATCTCTCAAACCATTTTATCTTGAAAAAAGAAGAATCAGAGTGCACTGACGGGGTGTTTAAGATTACAAAGGCAATTCATAATGCTGATGCATCATATTTTTTCACATTTAGTAATAACAATAGAAATAGGGGACACAAATATAAATTTTATCAGGGCGGGAAACATCTCCAGCTAAGAGTTTTATTTTTCTAAGAGGATGATTTGCCTTTAGGATGATTTATTTTTGGATGTTATGGAGGCAGCAAATTTAAGTGAGCTAGCTGTAACATTTTTTAACTTGTTTATTTCATAGATTTAATTTAGTTAAGAGGATGGGACAGCTGAGATGGGCCAATAATATGAATAATAAGTCCATTGTTGTAATGAAACATTATGAGCTATCGGAACATGGTTCTGATCATGGTGTACTTAGCGACATGAAATTAACATTAACTCAAGTGACTATGTGACGTAAAAAAATCGTTTTTATGAAACCAAAATTTCCATTGAACTTTCACGTCATATTTGTCTTTTGAATGGAAAGATTTTAAATAGAATATAAGAACACCTGTAGTGTCACTTCACTGAAATTTGACTGAATATTGTATTTGTCTCAGGCGCATGCACTGCAGTGTCAAACCATTACGTTATGTTATGTGTTTCTTAATCGTTAAATTCCCACTCTCTCAAGCGCCATATCCTGTTTGTAAAACATTTTGATACATGATAACTCACTCCTGTTGTCAAACCAGAAGATTAAGGTTAGTCACATTAACCAATGAAATTAAGCTTCAAGCCAAAACCGCCTAGTGGATTTGTTCAGTTAATCAAACAATATTGAATAATTTTTAGGTCAAATCAAGCAAGATAAAATATTAATTTTAGATATTTTTCAATTTATAGATTAATATTACTCCATCTATCATTCCATTTGCAGTAGAAATATTTCAAATATGTAGCAAAATGATAAATAATTATAATTATAATTGACTCACCTCCTAAATAACCTGATATTACTGCTAAACCAAATAAAATAACGACAACACTTGCTCCGGTAGAAAGAAGGCTTAAGTACCCACATTTTCCCCATTTGCGAGAATATCTTTGGCTTTCTTCAACAACAAGATATGCACTACAACGACAATTCTCAATAGAATCCAAAGGTGTTTGGTAGTGGTGATTTTTTGGAATCGAAGTAGATATATACGTGTCTTGTTTCTCCTGTGAAAGACGACATTAAATAATATAATTAAACTCATTTGTTACAAAACAACACTTTAATGCCTTTTCTAGGTTTTTAGTCTTACCCAATTTATTTCAAGTACAATAAATTACACTTCAAATAATATTAAGTCATAATGGAAACCAGTAAATTTTATATATATAATTTACTTTGTTCAAATTCTATATAGTAGTTAATTGTGTTTTGTTCTTGCTTAATATGGAATGCAGTGGCGTAGCTGATGGGAAGGGGGCGCTACATTGATGCTACATAATTAGGAATTATGGCTTACATTTTGTCACGAGGGAGCGCGAAAACTGACTTTGTTCGCTGGCGCTGAAAACTCTAGCCACGTCCCTGATGAAATGAGAAAGATTAAAGTTCCTCTGTATTTACATTCTCACTTGTAGCTTCAACGTGAAATGAGCTCGTAAATAAATCATTGCTAATCAGGTGTTTATTATTCAACAGTGGCGCTTGTGTAATGGACAAATAAACCAATGAGATTCTCTCGTTATCAGTGGCAAAGGTATATGTTGCAAGGTTTGTCTGTTTCTTTTCAATTTCGCGCAAAGCGACACGAGGGCTATCTCCGCTAGCTGTCCCTAATTTTGCAGTGTAAGACTAGAGAGAAGGCAGCTAGTCATCATTACTCACCGTCAACTCTTGGACTACTCTTTTACCAACGAATAGTGGGATTAACTGTTACATTATAACGCCCCCACGGCTGAAAGGGCGAGCATGTTTGGTGCGATGGGGATTCGAATCCGCGACTCTCAGATTACGAGTCGAGTGCCTAAGCCACCGTGTAGCGAGGAGAAAACCAAGAACAAATTTAAACACAGGAATAAAAGAGAAATACTACGGATAAACTGTAACAAAAATAAATATCCATGCAAGTAAAAATAAAGAGATAATCAAACAGAAAAAAAAAATTACTACTAAATGAACTACTTATTTATGTACATGTGATGAATTACTTATATTGAAAGATGAATAATTCGTATATAAACAGATATTGATGACCAAATGCTTTGACTGAAACAAATAACGGGATATGAAAAAGTGCCATTAGATACAGAGTCACAATTAATGTGAACAACTAAATAAGACGTGAAGCTAAAAGGAAAAAAAAAAGATATCAAAATAAAGATATAATAAAAGTTATACGTTAAGAATTAAAATATAATATTCCAACAGAATTCCGTGTTTTGGAAGTGTTACATTCAATACAAGTAATGGTTATATGCATGATTTCTCCACGCCCGTACCCTTGGCTTCATGTACACTCACATATAATGTTGATAGGTTGTTATTTTCGATAGAAATACAACCTAATAAAAGATTGCATAATCTGCATTCAATCGCCAAATACAACATCACAAATTCATAAAACGTTTTCGAAGCAAAGAGTAAATAAACAAATAACTGATTTATTCGACGTTATTGAAGAAATAAACGCAACAAAACATTACGCTATTTCTGAATTACTAAACGTTACAAATTATTTTGAATTTTTAAAAGAGAACTGAAGTTTTTTTTCCTTATTTATGATCAATATTTATTTATCTATAACACAGGGTGTTCGGAAAGTCACTGTGTACTTATATATTTATTAACAGACATGTTTCAATATAGAATACAAGAGGTAAATATGAATGACAATTATGAACAATGTTGAAAGAGACCCCCGTTGGCAGCAATACAGGCCTGGATCCTTCTTATTTTGTTTCTAAACACCGCAATCAGTTGCTGGCTTTAAATAAACTGAATAGACATATGATTATAAAATTGCACAGTGACTTTCCGAGCACCCTGTAGAATACTCAAACATCCACTATATTTGTGTTCCCTCCTTCTCCCTCAGTCTTCTTCTTTATATTAACTATCTGCTTATAATCCCCCCCAAAAAAAACCCAGTAAAAATCCTGTAAATAAATTACAATTCAAGGGTTCCCAGATTACCTCATATAATTTTAAAAATGAATTATTTCGCTTGCTCTTTATTCTAAACGATTATCTCTGTAGTTCATCAGGGGGAGCTAAGATGCATAAGTTACAATGTCCCAACATTCTGCAAATAAATCAGATTTTAAGCTCCTACAGACTGCTTCTTCTAATTTATAAACAATTCTCCAGTTATTTCTCACTTTAAATATATTTTCTTATAATTCTATAGGGAAAGCCAGTGTTGAGCAGTTTCTTGTAGTTTGTTACAAGTACTCTACAAACCTCCAACTAATGTAATTAGGCGAAATTTCAAGCTTTCATCAGTCTATACCATCCACTTTTAAACATTTTTCTGTTATTTTTATTCTAAATAACTTTTTGTTATCCCACGAAGGATTAACTCTTTCAACACCAAGAAAGTAATTGAAAGTTCAAGCTACCGGAGACTGCTTTATTATAACTAAAAAATCAATCATCTGCCTATTTCCTACTCTAAATGATTGTCCTATAACCCTATGAAAGAGACAAGGTGATACATACCTACCTTGGTAGTTTCACACACATGTAGTGTAAAGTAGGTGAGCTTTCAAACTCCCCCATACAGCCTCACCCTCTCTTAAAAATGATTTTCCATCTGTTTTCTATTCTAAATACACCCTCTGTAATCATATTGAAAAGTCAATGCGGGACAAGAGCCCTTTAGTCATCAGTTAAAGGTACCACAAAACCCTGAAAATAGGTGAGGTTTCAAGTTCCCACAGGCTGCCCCATCCTATTTCGAAAATGAATTATCTGCTTTTTTTTCCTAGACTAAATTAACACACGCATTATGAGAAAATCAGAGGGAGACGTGCTTTCAAATGGATCTGTGGTTCCCTTTATTCCATTGTGGACTTTTAATGACTTTACGTAAATTTCATTTCGCGATAACGTACAAAATAGATAAGATATTCAACCGTTTCACTCTTTTTATTTTTCTCTCGGGGTCATAAAAGTTTAAAACTATTGTCTAATTGTGGTTTAAAATTTATTGTTTAATTTTTGAAAGACGTCTCGGATAAAAATTAAGTTAGATGATTAACAACAGTGTTTCTAATATCTGCATATTTTGTACTTTTCTCACCAATAGATGCAATTATATGAGAAGATGAGAAGAAAGGTATTTTTAAGAGACTCAGTGAACAAACTTTACTTATTGTGGTGTATTAGATATACTTAAAGTCCGCAGCTGGTACAGCGGCGAGTCTATGGATTAACAATGCTAAAATCAGAGGTTCGATTTCCTTCGGTGAACTCAGCAGATAGCCTGATGTGCATTTGCCATAAGGAAACACACATGTACCTTAAAGATGCAAAACTTGTGAGAGCGAGGATGATATCCATGTTGGACTTACATGGTATGTTTCGTACTAAAAATAGTAACAGCTATCAATATTTTTCACTTATTATGGGAGGAAAAACTATTTCTTCAAATAGCCTATAAGTTTAGCAACTTAATAAAAATATATTAGACTGGAGCAAAAAGAAATAGTAAAAACAGAAACAAGTTCTGTTTTATATATAACAAAATGTATTTTTCATTGTATTTGTAAAACTCTTATAATGTGTGTTAAAAAAAAACGTACAAGATCTTCCTTGTGTATTTTCTAAAATTTCCTAAATTTTTATTGTCTTCAACCTGCTGCAGTCGTTTGAGCGTCATAGTGAACTGGATTTATCACTTCGTTAACTGTTTGATGACAAACAACGGACGCAATGTGCATGACAGATTTGGTGTTGGTGGGGAAAACTTTGCCTAGAAAAGGAGAAACAGTTGGACGCCTTTATCTCTTTTCTTCTTCAATAACATTTACTCAAAGTCATTAAAGGGTCTGTAATGGAATAAGTTGAAACTATACATTCATTACAGGGCATGTCCCACCCCAGTGTTTATAGAGTAACCATATGTAGGAGCTGAGATTGTTTCTTTTGAATTTTGCGCAAAGCTACCCGAGGAAAATATGCACTAGCCGTCCATAATGTAGTAATGAAAACTTGAGGGAAGACAGCTAATCATTTAAACCCACCGCCAACTCTTGGACTACTCTTTTACCAACGAATAGTGGGATTAACCGTGATTTTATAATGCCCCCACAGCTCTAAGTGCGAGCATGTTTCGTATGATGGAGATTCAAACCTGTGATTCTCATATTGCGAGTCAACCGCGCTAACTACTGGTCAGGATAGTTTTTGAAAAGTTTTAAATCTTATGTGTGTTTGCAGAAATTTTGGAGTGCTTGCTGCTAAGTTGGTTCGTCACAAATTTTTTTTTAAAACATTCTTTTGGGGGGTGGTGGCATAAATACAGTGGAAGTGTTACGGATACAGAATTATGGATCATGAACGAAGAACAAATTTCAGCAGCCTTTAAAAGTTTTAATTAACACCTAAACCATAGCTGTTTTTCGGAGATGTCGAGAAAACCCTTTAGTAAATAAAATATATCTGTAAAAACAGCTCGTTTGGGTTGAGAATTTTTTTTACGTAGTGGAGCGAACAGCGTTTCTACCTTCTTCGATCATCGTCAGGTTTACAAAGAAAGAAAGAGGTAACTGACCGGAAGCTGACCACATGTTTGAAAGGGGTTGTGTAACTGAGCGTCGGAATGAAGATGGTGGGCTTAGATGTTTGAATATATAATTTTATATTATTTATTTTATTATTATTATTTATCATAGCTGTCTTTTGCTTTTAACAACTTTTAATAACACCTACACTATTTTCAATCAACAAATAAATCTGGAAAAAGTAAAGATATTATTTTGGCCAACTAAATGAACGTTTTAATGTTTCTTGTCAAATAATCGTCGTAAGTAGTACATTATTTAAACAAAATTCCAGCTCCCCAGTGGCTCAGCGGTACGTCTGCAGACTTACACGCTATAATCCGGGTTTCGATACCCGTTATGGGCAGTAGCCCATTATGCAGCTTTATGCTTAATTCTAAACAGCAACAAAATTCCAAAGTAGTTGTTAGACTAAACTCTACGTTACGTTTACCACTTAGACCCAAAACTTAATATTGTGTCTCGAATCTTTCCTGAAAAAAATCCAAAAATGATTAACGACAAAAATAACAGTTTATAAAACAAAGTTCTACAAGCACTAATAAACTGTACTGACTTGATTTGTCATCATTTATGTGAATAAAACAATTTTCTGTACAGTTTACCTGGGTTAAGCACATTTCAAATTAAGAATATTTTAAAACTAATATTAATGGCTGCGTATTATTGTCGTTACAAATGTGCCAGACCAGTTGATTTCCGGTATTTCTTGAAGTAGGTTGGAACTATAAAGATAAATGAAACCTACTTTCCCTCTTAAATCTGTAATTTTTAGTAATATTCAAGTTCTATGTATAAAAATTTCAATTTGTTTTGTTTTCTGTTCAACAGATGTATAAATTATGTTTACCCATCTCATCTTCATCATGAATGCAAAAATATACTGAACATTCTCCAGAAAGTATCAAATCCATCATCAGACAGAGAAAACCAGTTTTAGCAAGAAACATACTTCTATAAATTAGAATTGGAACAAAGGCATTTTTATTGTCAGCGTTTTACTATTTTTTGTGCACGATTATTCCAGCTTGGAGTATTAGAACAAAACTTCACTCTAAGTTGTAGGTGAAATTAGCAAAAACATTCTTTTATTTTTTTTTCTATTTAAACGCTGTGCATGAAACAGAAAAAGACCCTAGATTACTAATATTTTCCTATCCAATCCGTATCTTAATATATTAATAAATACGCGTTTTGTGTAACATAGCTTTTTAAATAACGTTTAAAGGTCATAGCACAATTATATAACAAGAATCTGTAATCTTCTTTCACAGTTTTAGAGCGAAATTTAAACTTTAGCATGCGGACTGAACTCGAAGTGGTAAGAGTGCGCGTTCTTATCTATAGCCCTTTTCTCTCCCACTTACTAAAGGGAAATAAAACGTGCTTGGAAGGTCACCTAGGGATAAGGCAGGTAGAATATTTTTCAAGATAGCTGAACTCTAATGAAGTATCGAATTTTGTATTCTTGTCTCCCATCTGGGGATTTTGGGGTGACATGTCTGAAACCGTGTAAATACTTCCCTCACAGGTTAGCTGGACCAAAGCAGGCAAATGTGCTAAGGTACCACGGCTAGATGTCCCACCAATTTTTTTTTCTCCAGGTATAGACACCATCCCCCAATATTTTCACAATTGAAGTAATTGGGGAACATAGAAAAGCTTGTTCGGTGCATTAAAACCTCTGTGATTCATTAAGGAGCTTTTGAACCCAGTAGCAAAACGTGGATATTTTTTGTTAGTATGATTAAATAATTTATAATTAATACATTTTACTAAACAACACACTTAATTTAGAAAAAAAAAATATATATATACATATATGAAACAAGAGGCTGAACTATATTTTCAAAATAATCAAAACCTCCGAATACATTACTATTGTAAGGAAAACGATTTTACTTACATAATCGCTCGTGTGTGTGATTCCCATGTTAACTTGATTGATGTGTAAAGTGGTATTCATCAAACTTCTCCTGATGATTTTTCCGTGTTATTATCCTTTCATTTGAACATTCGTCTCTGTTCGTTTTCGTTTTGTGAACAATGATCTTAGTCTCACCTAGTTCCGTGCCGTCAAATGAAATTACCAATTTCTTTACCATACCTGTCGCAGCATATTTAACATATTAAAAGAACCGAAAAACTACCACTTGTTGATAAGAAACGATGAGAGTGGTTTGACAGCTTAATAATTTTTATTGCGTGTGAATATATTTGATTACAAGCTTACACGTTTCGAACTATTTATAACATACACAATGTAACATACGCTGTTAAACCTAACGGTAGCAAACACTTGAATACACTAATAGACTCTCGCCAAGACAGTTCTTCTTTCAACACCACACACGCACGAAAGTGAAAACAAAGCTCGTATTTTGACGCTACTTAAAAGCTCATTGACAATTTCTCTATCATTTTGCCATCTGGTGATAAGGAAAAGAATCACAAAACTGTATCGGTAACACAAATGTTCTTTGATTTACACATATACAGGGTGGTCGCTAGAAAAGCGGAAAATTTGTCAAACAGCTATTTATTTTTACAAAGAATAACTTTTACAAAGTTTTTAAAGGCATATGTTATATTACACTCATAGATGCTCAAAATTATTAAAATCATGCATTTTATTCATGATGTAAAGAAATCAAAATAGAAATGAGTAAGCACGCATTTTATTCATGATCTCATCTGACCCTCAAATTTTCCGCTTTTCTAGCGACCACCCTGTATATACATACTTTAAAAATTGTTTTTAATTCGACAGGAAGTAATTCAACTCGATTTCAGTTTGTTAATACCCTGTTTAAATTAGCACAATTTACATTTCCAGATAACTTCTTTTCTTGAAATGATATTTAACGATAGTTTTGTTGTTTCATAGTGCAAAGCTACACAATGGCTGTTTGCAGTTTATCACAGTGAATTGAATCCCGAATTTCAACGTTGTAAGTCTGGAAACTTATTGCTGGATTACAGTGTTTGACGAAACTATTTTGATGTTAACATTTATAATAACAAATAAGCCTTGAACAAAAACGCTGAAAACCCAAAACAAAATCACCATGATATAAATTTTTACTCAGGGTATAAGATGTTTGTTGGAACTGTTTGTTTATTTTGGAATTTCGCGCAAAGCTAGTTGAGGGTTATCTGTGCTAGCCGACCGTAATTTAGCAGTGTAAGACTAGAGGGAAGGCACATAGCCATCACCACCCACCGCCAACTCTTGGGCTACTCTTTTACCAACGAATAGTGGGATTGACCGTCACATTATAACGCCCTCACGGCTGAAAGGGCGAGCATATTTATGGTGACGGGGATGCGAACCGCGAACCTCAGATTACGAAACGTACGCCTCAACACGCTTGGCCATGCCGGGTCTCACGTAGCAGGAGGACACACCGTCTATCAGTTTTAGCCCCCGTTCGCAAACTGCAATGACGTAGCCAGGTTTTTCACTCAGAAAGGCAAAAAAATTTTAAGATAGAGCCAGTAAATAAATTCAGAAAAAAATATCTGAAATTGATCTAAGTGTTACCGAAATCTGCATTAAAACAAATCAAATGTAGAAGTGTTAATGGAAGTTTTATATTTTTAATTAAATGATACAAACAAATTTAGCGTATATAAAAAGTGAAAAATAACGTGTGGTCAATATCCTTACATTTTTCAGAGGGCGGTTCCCATTTCTCCCTGTCTGGTTATATCTCTGTCGCAAAATGTCACATGTAGAGAAAGAATTAATTAGAGAGTAAAAAAGAGAGTTCAAAGCTTGAATACTTAAGTCCACAAAGACCCACATCTGTATTACCCTTTACTGCAGGTGTGGGAAAGGTGACTGTTCTCAGAAGAAATGAAATGGGAAATAAATAATACATCCTGTATTCACGGTTCCTTTGTTGTAAAGAATCTTTTCGGTTAAGGCTTGTTTGGTGTTGTGAGTATCTATTATTTTATCACGGGTTTGGTCTTGTTTATTCGCAATGCACTCTTTCATATTTGGTTTAAATACCAATCTTATATTAACTGATTAGATAATGTTTATGTTTGCATTACACCTATTGATTTTAGGGTTTATGTTTAAACTGTACACAGATGAATAATAGTACGACGGCAACACAGATAAACAGTTGATACGTGTGTGACGGTAACAAACATTTAATTCTTGAACATTTCGGAATGTATACATTCCATCTTCAGCAAAATATATTAAATTAGGTAAAATAAATTTTCTACCAGTTTGAATTTCGTCAACTTGGATGGTACGGTTCGCTTTGACGATATCCTGTCCAGCCGATCCCTTACTTTGACTAAAATTATTTAGATCAAAATTTGGAATTAATGAAGAAACGTGTTTGACAACCAGAAGGCTCGGCATGGCCAGTTGGTTATGGCGTCGGACTCGTAATTTGAGGGTCGTTGGTTCGAATCCCCGTCACACCACACGTGCTTGTCCTTTCATACTTGGGGGCGTTATGATGTAACAGTCAACCTCACTATTAGTTGATAAAAGAGTAGCTTAAGCGTTAGCGGTGGGTGGCAATGGCTAGCTGCCTTCCCTTTAGTTTTACACTAATAAATTAGGGACGGCTAGCGCAGATAGCCCTAGAGTAGCTTTGCACGAAATTCAAAATAAAGCAAGCCAAACCAAACAACCAAAATGTCCACAGTTCGAGCTGTGTCTCTTAAAACTAAACAAAACTGCTAAAAAAGGTTATTTAATAAATAATAATCATATACTGTTAAATTCTTGCCGGTCAGGACTGTTATAGTTACATCTACGATTTAAAATTACAATACTTTATGCCTATAAATGACAATAGAATGTAACTTATCGGGATTACGGCAGTATGCATAGCCTTTTAGTGTTGCTTAAGTGTCTGTAATTATCAAGTTCAAATACTAACTGAGAGTTTTGTAAAAAAAATGTATTTTGTTTATTTTATAACAAAGCCACCTAGAGCTCTTTGCTGTATCTATCACCAGGAATTGAACCCCGAATTTCAGTTATTTAAAGCCGTAGCCTTAATGTTGTTCCACCGGGAGATTGCTGTGTTAATAACTGAGAAGGGAAAAAAAAGAAAAAGCACGACAGATGTTTCAGTTTAAAGTGCTCTGTCCCAAGCGGGACCTTGAAAGAAGATATAACCAAAAGTGCTCAGAAAATTCCTTTTTCACCTCACACATCATACTTTTAAATCATTTTTACCCGAAAAAAACACAACAACAACAAAACCTCCAATCAAATTATGTACTACACATTTTTAATATCCGATTTAGTTAAATCTACAAACAAGTATCAGATCAGCAGGAAAGAACCGACAACACGCACCTGGTGGTGAGTATAGCAAGATGAATGACCAGTATGGGTCTATCTGGGACCTGTAGATTCTATGGCAGACTTTGATGTAGGAGAAACGGGAGTACGCCAAGGAAACCCACTTTCACCACTCGGATGCCGAATATTCCACCTGAGAAGGAAGCATCGCGTCATTTACTTTTATGGGACTTGTACCACGTTATTACCCAGTATTCTTAGCTATAGTAACTTAAGCATTAATCACTTCGAACCAACTGCAGTAAACTAACCCCTGATGGGTAAGCGGTAAGTTTGCTTTCCTACAACACTAAAATGCAGGGTTTCATTCCCCTTGATGGACAGAGAGCAGATAGTTTTTGTCTAAAATAAGCAAATAAACTGCATTGCAGTAGTTTAGCTGTTACATGTTCAGAATTCCAGAATAATCTAATGTTATTTATGTTCACAGAAAAACAAACACTGCCTGTCTGTAGACCTATAAATTGTATTTTAGTAAAGTGTTAAAAGTCTTAGAGACTTGTAGCATCGATAAAACTCAGCAGTAATAAGCACGCCAGAGATGTTTTATTTTAATTTGTTTTTCAATTTTTTACAGAATAATTTATAAGTTAATTTAAGTGAATTTTAAGGTTTTAAAAGATATAGTAATGTACTCTCAAACAAGAAAAATTCATTTTCTTCTCAGCAGTTTTTAAATATTTGAAAATTTGGATAATCTATGAAATTCTAGAAAAGCTTCTAAACTTAATGTGCCACCCCTGGTGGCCAGGTCGTTATGAGTTTGAGTTCCCATCACATCAATCTCGTTCGCCCCTTTTAGCAGTGGGGCGTTATTATGTGAGGGTCAATCCCACTATTTATTGGTAAAAGAGTAGCTCAAGAATTGGCGATGGGTGGTGATATTAGATTAGCTGCCTTTCCTCTGGTCTTACACTGCAAAATTAGGGACAGCTAGAACAGACAGCCCTTGCGCGAAATTCAAAAACAAACCATCCCTGATAAATGTATACCAATGAATAACTTACAAATAAAACATATAAACAGTTATATAAAGATTAAGTTTCAACATACGTAAAAAATGTATATATATATATATATATTTAACTTTTGTTAGTAATTGAAGACCAGACATACAATGGAAATAACGAACATGAATCTAATTTTTTTTTTTTAGTTAGCTAAAAACGCTGTTCTCAAGGTCATAAACTCAACATCAACTTTCACTTACAAACTGTTTGTAAGTCAGTGTATCATGTAGCGTATTCATATTGAAGCCCATTAGGCGTATTCGTCCTTCAACCAAAACTGCAAAGAAATACTTTCTTTTCCAGTAAAGACGTGTTTAAAACATTGTTCCTTGGAACAACGAGAGATTGTATCACGCACAGAAAAACTTTAGCATTTCTGTAATGGTAGAATAATAAAAAAAAACGTTAGAGTGACATTTCCGCCTTTTAAGCGTGGTGTATATACAGGTGATACCTCATAATTGAGCGGACATGAGTATTATTTATGTAAATTACAATTTCCTTGCTTTGTTATTTTAAGTACTTTGATTTCATGACTGGTGTTAGTTAAGACGGAATGGAGGTCGTTCATTACGAGTGATGGAAGAAAATGTTACCAAGGTCAAAACACGACTGTCTGGGACACGTATTGCCAAAAAACAACAAGATATTATTCAACAATCTGCATCACGATTTGTAACTGTGCTTATATATAAATGTATATACATCCACGTGTTTATTTCACTTTTTAACTCCTCTTATAAATTTTCACAAAACGAATTAAAAATTTGCAATTAGAATTTTGAGTCGTTTGAAAGTTATAGAATATAAATTAAGAAAACAATTCGAAAGAGAATTTAAAGTCCAGAAAATTTAGTCAAGACAGTTGTTTTGAATTAAGCACAAAGCTACACAATGGGCTATCTGTGCTCTGCCCACCACAAATATCGATTTTAGAGTTGTAGAAGTACCGCTGAGTCAGGACAGAAACAGACTGAGATTGGTTGGACTTTTCGGCAATTAAGAACGATGCGCAATTATTTCCAATTTATTGAAATGGACTTTACGAAGCCCCGTCTATAACTAAAAAAGTATATTTCATTCAATTTCTATTGTTACTAAAACTATTGCTTATCAAATTATAACAGTTTTTTCGAAATTTTCCAACGTACTTAGGTCATAAGGTAGTCATGTTTGAATGTATCTTGATAAGATTAAATAAAAGTTTGGTGCTTTCTAGTTGTATGTTACTCACCACAGTGAACCTACCTATGTTAGTTCTTACATCAACTGTAAATAATTAGTTGTTTGTATAAAACTGACTCTTTTGATAATAACATTAATAGGACAGGTAATCGTATTTCGAAAACAAGTACTTAAATATTACATTAAGCATATTTAGGTCATTTGTTTACTGGGTTTTCAAACTGAACAGTTGGTGTTATTCTTCGGCCTGGCATGGCCGAGGGCGTTAAGGCGTGCACTCGTAATCCGAGGGTCGCGGGTTTGCGCCCGCGTCGCGCTAAACATGCTCGCCCTCCCAGCCGTGGAGGTGTATAATGTGACGGTCAATCCCACTTTTCGTTATAAAAGAGTAGCCCAAGAGTTGGCGGTGGGTGGTGATGACTAGCTGCCTTCCCTTTAGTCTTACACTGCTAAATTAGGGACGGCTAGCACAGATAGCCCTCGAGTAGGTTTGTGCGAATTTCCAATACAAACAAACAAACAAAAAGTGTTATTCTTCACTCTGAGATAGCAAAATGTAAGCTACGTAGTTGTACTTTTGAATATTTTAAGTTTACTTGGCTTCTGTAAAATGTTATTTTTAAAATATAATATCTTGCGATGTTAAGAAGAGATGAAATTAGGAAGAAAAAGCTACAAGTTAACTAGGTATCTATTAAAAATTATACTTGATCTGCCATGTTATAAATTCTCATCTGCTTCCTGAGTCAAAGTTTTTGTTTGGGGGCTTTGAAGAGTGACTAAACCGATTTACTTGGAAATTAGTATTATTAATATGCAAGAAGCTATTTTAAAGAATATTCCAAATCCATATGTTGGAAAATTTAATTCCCATGGGGAATAAATACGTTTTGGGCGAGGTCTACAGATTTATATGAAATTAATATGTTTGTTTGTAATTAAGGAGATAGCTACCTAAGGGGCTATCTGTGTTGTGCCCAAGATAGGTATCAAAACCCAGTTTCTAGCGTTATAGGTAAGCAGACATACCACTGTGCCTTTTGGGAATGGGATGGCACCAGATATTTAAAAATTTAACAAATATTAATTTTAATATAAACAAAATATTCTTGACAGAGTTTTGTTCATATTTTCAAGTGAATAATTTTCAAAGAAGTATAAGTTTTTTTACCATATGATTACTATAACAGTGGGTTTACTGTGTATGTTTCTGTGTTAGAGAAATTGAAACATGAGAGTCACTGGAGGTATGATGATTTTATGTACCACATCATTCATATAAAACATAATACTGAGGAACTGAAGGTCTTATGTAACAGAAGAGTTACTGTAGATATCGTGGTTTTTATGAACTGTGTCAGACATACTGAAGTATAATACTAGAGAATTGAAGGTTTTACGTAGTAGCATAATTCCTAGGGTATGGTAATTTTATGTATGGCATTGTTTATATATAAGGTAAAGCTAGGGAACTTAGAGAAACTGGTTCCAAGTTGTTTCTTTATTCATGTCTGGATATCACGTTCCCATAAAGTGATCAGTGTTTGTGAAGCTTTCTGAGTACGCTATAATCCACGAACCACCATATCTTCAATTGAAGGATATCATTACCACAACAGTTGAGACTATAACTTTGGGGATATTATTTACTGAAATATCCAGTTCCATTGTCTGGGTGGGCATATATTACGTAGCAACGTTAAACAGCTGACACGGTAACCCCCTCTGATGCTATTTTCAGTAAACAACGAAGAGCACTCAGTGATGTCGAGAAACCCACTTGTTGAGAATTATATATGCAAAAACGGCTCGTTTGGGTTGAGAAAATATTTTAAATAGAAGAGCGAACAACGTTTCGACGGTCATCGTCAGGTTCACACCACCCTCTACATTCCGAAACTCAGTTACACAACCCCCTTTCAAACATGTGGTCAGCTTCTGGTCAATTACCTCTTTCTTTGTGAACCTGATGATGACCGAAGAAGGTCGAAACGTTGTTCGCTCTTCTATTTAAAATATTTTCTCAACCCAAACGAGCCGTTTTTGCATACATAACGAAGAGCACTCTTCGTTATTTTTATGTGCATATACAAACTAATTTTTCGCTCGTGTTTAACACGTTTTCGTTTTGTATTCTTCTAAGCATTCTCACTACATTTAGAGCGACACTATTTCCACTTTACTTGGGAGGGGGTGATTTACTGCATTAGATTGATGCGGTTTTTATGTTTTACATTGCCAGACAGAATAGTCACTCTGAAATATGGGTTTTATACAGGATAGCTTTAGATGGATTTACTAGACGCAGAAATCGTGCTAAAAAAAAAGGACAAGTTTTAAGCAAATAACGTTTAAAAAATAGGAGTTACTAAAACTGTGTAGGTTTAAGGTACTTAAGGTTGAGGAAATACAGTGAAATAATTTAAATTTTATCTACTTGACTTTTAAACAGAAGATTCACTAGAAAAACGTGGAGTACTCACGTACCATAAGAAATTGCTTTAAAATAATTTTAAACAAATAATAATTTAACCACTACTACCTCTGTCGTACCCTTGCCGATCGGAATAGCCCTGATGTTAGGGCTAAAGTTCTCGTAGGCATTAAATATAGCAGATATATACCGTTGACAAATTATCATGCACTCTTCTTTCAAGGGAAAGTTTTTTTTTGTTTTTTTTTACAAATAATTGCTTGTGTAGTCTTTTCCCATTGGCTCGCTCTAATACCAATAGAACGAGCTTGCTGCTTCATCAACTCTGGCCGAGCGCGTTAAAACGTGCACTCGTGATCCGAGGGTCGCGGGTTCGCGCCCGCGTCGCGCTAAACATGCTCGCCCTCCCAGCTGTGGGGGGTGTATAATGTGACGGTCAATCCCACTATTCGTTGGTAAAAGAGTAGCTCAAGTGTTGGCGGTGGGTGGTGATGACTAGCTGCCTTCCCTCTAGTCTTATACTGCTAAATTAGGGACGGCTAGCACAGATAGCCCTCGAGTAGCTTTGTGCGAAATTAAAAACAAAACAAAAAATTCATCAATTCTTCGAAAGAACTGGAAGGTTAATTAAATAAAATAATAATTGATGATAAATAAAAAAATAATATGATGTTAAACAAACATCCCTACTTTAATTCCGATGCATCTCGATACGAATTACATTTCTTCAGTTTAATCATATCATGTCGTAATATATATTACGTCTCAATTAGAAAAGCCCTTTTTGTTTGTTTGTTTTTGAATTTCGCACAAAGCTACTCAAGTGCTATCTGCGCTAGCCGTCCCTAATTTAGCAGTGTAAGACTAGAGGGAAGGAAGCTGGTCATCACCACCCACCGCCAACTCTTGGGCTACTCTTTTACCAACGAATAGTGGGATTGACAACACATTATAATGCCCTCACGTCTTAAAGGACGAGCATGTTTGGCGCGACGGGAAAAGCCCTTTACTGGGCGACGAGCCTCGTCGACACTGAATATAGCAGGTATATTGTGGTTGATACATTTTTATATACCTTACTTTCACTGGTAAATTGTTCTTAATACTATATCCTTGTACATGAGAATTAAGTTAGATAAAAGGAGGTTCCGCGTGTAAATAAATATGAAAGTTTTAGGAACTGGATGCAACTTAAACAGTAAATTTTCTAAAAAAAGACAGAAAGTTTCATGTATTTCAACTTTAAGCATTAAACGTACTAAATGTATAAGCGTTTAGTGTAATGAAACTTTAAACTGGTGACCTTTTAAAAAAAAGATGAACATTGAATGTAATGTAACTGAAGAATAGGTGTGATGTTATTCGCTCATTACCCGAAGAGTAATCCAGTTCCTTTCCTGAAACTACTTCCTTACTTGTCGATCATGTTTAGCTTATAATTATTCAGAATTGCTCACACTGCAGGTTTAATTGTAGCAAGCATATGTGAAGGACAACCAGGTGAACCTTAGACCGCATCATGACAAACTTTCCATAGACTTGCACATTAAACGTGCAAGTCTGTTTTCAAGATAGTGTTTAAACAAGTTAAACGTATAAGTTCTACATAATTCAGTATTAAATAGAAGAATTATTAGACGAAGGTTTCAGATAGTTCAATTTAACCCGATTTGTTAAGGACTTTAAGTACCGGTATTTTAAATAGAAAAGTTACTAATTAAAGATTTCAGATAATGCAGCTTTGCATTCAAAAGGCTTTGCAGAAACATATAATAGTTTTAATAAATTGTAGATTCATACATGAGAAGTCGCACGTTCGGATCCCTGTCCCACCAAACATGCTTGCCCTCTTAGTCGTGGGGGCGTTGTATATTGTGACGATCAATTCCACTATTCTTTTGTAAAAGGGTAGCCCAACAGTTGGCGGTGGTCGGTGATCACTAGCTGCCTTCCTTGTAGTTTTGCAGTGGTAAATCGAGAACGGCAGACACGATAGTCGTCGTGTAGGTTTGCTTTTTTTTGTTTTTAATTTCGCACAAAGCTACTAGAGGGCTATCTGCACTAGCTGTCCCTATTTTTGCAGTGTAAGACTAGAGGGAAGGCAGCTAGTCATTACCATCCACCGCCAACCCTTGAGCTATCTCTTTTACGAACGAATAGTGGGATTGACCGTAAATTTATAATGTTGTATGAATGAATATGTATTTGTATCAGTTACTGAAATATCAAAGTTATTGATATATTTATATAATTTTAAGTAACCTAGTTTCTTTAATATAAATTATGACAACGCATGAAGATGTTTCCCTAACAGTTAATTTTGTAACCTAATTTACTCTTTCGATACGGAAAATAAGATAATAATTCTAAATGAAACCATTAATTACATTCTGTTGCAAAAAACAAAAAGTTTGATCATTTATCTGTTATACTGTAGGTTTAAATTTATACTCATTATTTTCTTGAACCGTGACATCAATTTTGGAGTTTCTCAACCAAACCATTCAAACACTTCAACACGTTTTGATAATACTATGCTCTGTTTCTTTGCATATTTAAAGACCACGCAACCGAAACTAATTAAACTTTTCTGATAATATACAAATATAACTGGTCGAGACAGATAAGATGTCCTTTGAACAGTACTTGATTACGAAAGATGATTTAGTCTAAATGTTCTGTAGACCTTTAACAGAGGGTGTTTGTGCGTAATTTCAATGAACTCATGAGTTCTAAGAAATTATGGATTAAGTCCTAAAAAACTTCTTTTTTTTTGTATTTTAAGACCAATCTAGGATTGTAAGATATCGTTAAGGAGTTTCTTATCATGCTTTATAAAATAAGCTCGTGAACGATGATACTGTCCAAACACCAATCTTCAGAACTTCCCGTGAATGATTCTTTGAACCTCAGAACTGACGTTTGTTTTATTTGTAATGAACTTTGCGTATCAACTTTTTATAAGTATTACATAGACCGATCCATTATTTTGCCCACTTTTCATAACAGCTTGTGAATTCTCACGTAAATGTATACAATGATGTCAAGCTTAATGGTTATTTATGTGTAACCTTACTTTTCGGTATAATTCTTTGGAAACAACATTCAAAATCGTTAGTTTGTTTGTTTTTGAATTTCGTGCAAAGCTACTTGAGGGCTGTCTGCGCTACTCGTCCCTAATTTAGCAGTGTAAGACTAGAAGGAAGGCAGCTAGTCATCACTACCCACCGTCAACTCTTGGGCTACTCTTTTACTAATGAATAGTGGGACTGACCGTAACATTATAACGCCCCCACGGCTGAAAGGGTGAGCATGTTTGGTGCAACAGGAATTCGAACCCGCGACCTTCGTACTACGGGTGGAACGCCTTAACGCGCTTGGCCATGCCAGGCTCCGTTAGTTTGTCCGTCATTGATTTGCTAATGCTGAATTAAACCCATTTCAAATAATTAAAAAGATTGTTATTAATTCACTCATAAGAACCTAATAAAATATGCAGATACTTTTATAATTATACACACATTGAGTACATTATATTTAAATAAATTTACAGCCTCAACATGCCATTACAGTCCACCTCACCATGTTCAATTATGTTACATGTAACGAACGTAAATTATATTACAATAGCCATGTAAAAGGCTCTGTGCTAAAGCTGACATGTCCAAAACATTCTAATGATCCATTTACATTACGAATAGAATAGTTTCTATGTATCAGTTTCAACAGTCGATCACAGAGAAATCCACTGGTATTGCATTTGGCAATGTCACCAATACGTTTACATGTAAAACAGCAAATATACCAGTTTCATTCTCCAACTACTTGAGGTGTACCATTGTTGAACAGATGTCTCATGGAAGCAATTTGTTTAACGATGCTTTTTTCCCTTCTGGATTAAGTTTCATACTCTTGCCCAGATTATGTGAAAGAATTTTTTACTGACCTTCGTGTTCGCACCTGTTGAAACACTGAACTTTGCTCACAACAGCTGTGGTATAACTTATTTCAGGCCTATTTCTGGATGGTCCTGGTTTCTCAAATTATCCGTATTTCTTCGTTTCCCAATGGCATTATTATAAGGGATATCCTAAAACCTTGTACATTTTAAATCCCAAAACTAACTATCTTCATGATATGAACGCATACATATTTCGTGTTGGAAAGCTCAGTTACATATTATACCCAAAAGTGACAAAAATTACCGCTTTTGGATAGAGTATGCAACAGTATCAAAAATAGTTTCAATACACTCCACTGTGAGTTAGTATTGATAGTGGTTTTCACATGACTTCCAATTTACATTCAAAATCTTTTTCAACAAAACGTACTCAACCATTTATAGCATTAAAATGCTGACAATGTACTTGAAAAATGCTGTAGGGTTTTCCTGCTAATGAAAAAAAAAAATTTGCAAGTATACAATAATTCACCTTTGATGGAACAAAGGCGTTCAGAACATTCAAAGTTGAATACGCAATTTTATAATTGGAATAAAACGTTTAACAAGATTCAGTAAGAGTAAATATTGATTTACTGATAATGTGATAAGAACACTTGAAAATGTTCAAAAGTTTGCTGTGAATGGAATTTGAAAGTACCAAGAACAGTTTGCTGCTACATAAAGCTGGAACTAATTGGTTTGTTTGAAATTAAGCACAATGATACATGACGTGCTAACTGTGCTCTGTCCACCACGGTTATCTAAAACAGATTTATAACGTTGTAAGCCACTGGAGGGTAGTCAGAGTGACAGCTATTTGTAACAATTCAGTTTTATGCTTTCAAATATAGAATTACTCCAGTTGCGTTAACTCATTATAAAGATATGATAAATTTGATACTAATCTACTGATGATAAGATAAAAACATTCCAAATATTCAAAAGTGTAACATTAATGTACTGGTAATAAGATGCTGCATTATATACTAATATATAAAAAAGTAAAGACAGTTAAATGAGAATAGCCCTTTGCGTACTTTTCCGAAACGTAAACAAAATTTACTGACATAAAGCCTATTGTTGGGTTACAAGACCCTAACAAGTATTTAAGACATACAGTTAACAACGTATTTTGAATATCTGACATATTGTCTATAAGAGGTAAAAGATCACAACGTTAAGGCACAGCTATACCTGATTTACAACTGCTGACCAAATGGTTACAATTTAATATTGAATTAGTGACATTCACAGCTTATACGGTTAATTTAAACCATTCAGTGGGATAGACCGTCAGTTTTATATTGCACTTACAATTCAAAGTGGATATTGTGGGTTAAGCCTTGCACTTTCTGATCGGTATCATGACATGTTACTTATTCCACAGTTGTTACATAACCCATTAAACATTGTTGAGAAGTCTAATACACATCTATTATTAGGTCCGTTGGTTAAAACACTCGACTCATAATCCTTGCGTCGCGGGTTCGAACCCCCAACCCACCAAACATGTTCGCACTTTCAGACGTGGAGCGTTATAAAGTTCAGGTCAATCCCACTATTAGTTGGTAAAATAGTAGCCCAAGAGTTGGCGGTATGTGATGATGACTAGCTGCCTTTCCTCTAGTCTCACACTTCTAAATTAGGTGACAGATTACCCTCGTGTAGATTTGCTAAAAATTCAAAAGAAACCAAATTATCTACTGCACATAGAAAGATAATGTAATAATGTCTACAAGTCAATTACTGATGTAGAAATAAACGTAGTAAAAAAATCCGAAATACTCGAGTTCCAATACGTAAATTTACTAGCGCTTAGATACCAAATATTAGGAACTGTAGTCAAAAAAACACTTAATAGTGATGGTACAGAATGCTTTAAGATCCGTAACTAAAATCCCAAGTACTGGGATATGAAACATGAACAGAAGTCGGTTGTTTTGGAAATTCGTGCAAACATACACATGGACAGCCTATCTTATTTAACGTTCCAAACTGATAAACGAGAAGGAAGATAGCCAGTCAACGCTAAATCTAATAGTACAATGGGCTTTGATTGTATATATTATAACGCCCTCGCAGCCCCATAAGTGGAGTACACGTTTTCGCTGCAAAAAGCCATGAACCGTAAGATTTTCGGACTGGTACGTTAACCACAAGGTAACATAAGTATTACACAGAATGTTATTAACCTTGTTAATGATACAACGAAATCATTAGAAAGTTAACAAATTGGCCTTTTATGCAATGAAAAGATAGAGTTCAGAAGACTGCTAATAAATCTTCCGGTTATGAATCAGACATAAAAATTACGATGGAACGAAGATAAAGTACCCATGAGTTTATAAATATGCAAGTATTTTTCTGTTTTACAAGTGTATGTTTGGAAAAAAACACACCAAAAAAACAACTTTCTTTTCACCTTCCTGAAAACAAAGTCATCTTATAGATCACCCAATTACCTATTTATTTGGTTGAAAGTAAAGGAAACACCACATTTTGAATCCCTCAAGAAGTAAAACTACATGATATACATTTAACAGATACTGATTAGACTCGCTTTTGTAAACTATATAAATTCTTTTATCGAGCTGTTACTATTTAGAATTTTTGTCTTCGAACAAACTTGCAAAACGTATTTGTATATATTTACCAAGTACCTATTGTCGTACATGTTAAAACGTCTAACATTTTGTCAACAATTGTTTTCCTTTCTCAAGTGTTTATCGCATATTTTAACTTTTTTGTGGCTTTATAAATCAACAACTTTTTCGTCAACATTCTTTTTTTTATATATTTGGAATTCATGCAAACCTGCACTAAAAGCTATTTGCACTTGCTGTCCTTATTTTTAACTGTCAGTCACAAGGGAAGGTAGCTAGTCAACAGCATCCATCAATAACTATTGACCATAATTCTCACAACGTATACACCATTTTATTGTGTGGAATGCATTTTTATTGTGACCAGCACAACACTAATCATTAGGTTATGCCAAGTCCGTTCCATCAAATGTTAATTCATGGCTGGAAATGAACAACTGATAACATTAATAACAACTTGAAATGTTAAATAAGGTCTGACTTGATACTTTATTTTAAACGTTAAAGGAAATGGTGACTTTGTGTTAGTTGTAACAGCTGAACAATGATTTAAAGATGTCGAAAACAAAACAGATGTAGGTCACGTAACTATGTAGTGCAAACCAGTTAGGATAATTCACTCGTTTATTTCTGGTTTAAGCTAAATCCACTTGGTTTAATTCAAACTGGTATCAGTTGCAATGTAATAAAATACCCAACTGTTTATAATGAAATGTTGATATGGTGTAATGAGAGTCTCTGCCAAACAGTGTGCAGAATTTGGTTAATGACAGCAAAGGCCAGTTGAATAAAACTCCACAAAATGGTGAACTCCAAATCTAATAGATGGTCACTTTTATTATACACACCTTACAATATAAACAATCTAATCTACACTCATAATTACCACAACAGCCAGAGCAAAATAATAAGCCACAATTTCATCTATCTAACTGTTTATCTTACTACAATCAAAATAAAAAAGAGTTTGTTATATCAAGAGAGTTTATTCAAAAGTCAACATCAGCTTATAATAAACTCGCAAAAAACAAAACTTCCATAGCCATTTTCAGCGAAGAAAAAGAAGCAATCAAAGAGAATAAAAAAACTTACAATAATAAAAATAGTATGAAGTAACACTTTGATTAAAAAAAATACTAGAGAAAACTTTATGAATGGTGCATTCAATCAACAGAAAGAAGTACTACATTAACAAAGTTAGTAAGTGTTACAAAAAGCTTTTCATTTTGGCAAATCAGTTATATTTTACTACAAGCTGACAGCATGTCAGTCATACAATTCATAGTAAGAACCTGAAAAACAAACTTAAAAAGAAACTTCATATAAAGTGCTTTGAGGCAAAGGTAGCCTATTTTGGAAACCTTCTCTCAGAACTATTTCTTTTTCAAACACAATAGTAAAAAAAATATGCACCAATTATTTTACTAAAATGTCAATAATGTTTTTTTTTTTAAACAGAATAAGAAAACACTACAAATAGCTTGTAATGTGTATACTGAAAAGAGCTGCGTTATTAAATTTATCAACCTGCGACATATTTAGGAAGTTTCTAGGAATGACTGACTATTAAAAATTAGCATAGTGTAATACGTAATATTGATCTTTGGTCATTGTTCATAAAATCTTATTCTTATGTTTGATGCCATATTTCTTATGCATTATTTGACTGTTGATCCAGCAACCGATTAGTGAAGTACAGCACTTGATAAATGAAAGAAAGGTGGGTCACAGTGATTACTAAAAGAGACTGAGAATTAGGGTTAACATTACACTTAAGACAATTCTTAACCTTCAGGTATATTTATAATGAATACATTCAATTAAAGTGTCTGCTCTGATTTTATAAAATTAAGACGAGTTTAGATTTCTTATGGTTAAAACAACTGTTTAACAATTTTGAAAAATTTCTTTAACAGTCATAACCTATAAGTATACATCTACTCAAATTAGTTTCATACAAACACTTAATATTTTATATAAAAAAAAAAGGTGCATTGCAAAGTGTCTTATTTTACTAAATTTGCATTTTAATACATTTCAATTTCTACTGCATTCCATAAAATATAAAAATTTTAAAATTGTTGATAGTGTTTGATGCATCAATTTAGTTTTCACCTGCAACTTCCCACTAGTTTTATTAGATTTACTAACACGTTGAAAAATGATTATAAAGTTGCTTGAATTACTTTAGAAAAATATTATCAATATATTAATACGTTAAAGCTGGACAACATAGGCAATCCCAGTTTAGGTGATCACAACTTATTGTCATTGCATACAAGTGTTATTCAATTTCTCAACATGCATCAAATATAAGTTTCAGATAGCTCAATTTACCATATTTTCAAGACAGCCATATGTGTGAAATAATTTACAAGCTTATCCAATGGCTTGAGACAGTCTTTTTTAAATTAACAACTCTACAAGAACATTATTTTCAGTTGTATCTATTTTTTAGGGTAGGGAAGAAGGACTTTACATTTTTACAAATCAAATAAAATCAACATAAGTAGGCTTTACTTCAGCTAGATAAAGTAAAAGAAAATTCTAGGGTTTACAGAAAACAATTACTTCTAACTGTTGTTGTATTTACACTAAAAGATACACCTCACAATAGGATGTTTTACTATATATCTAACAGATGGAATACAAGTGACATTCCTGTAAGATGGAGGGCAGGGTAACATGATTTTACAATCAAACAAATACCTCTCAACAATGTCATATTCACAATAAGAATACAACTCCATTACATTAACATCTAGTCAGAAATAAAAGCCAATCAAAAATTAATGAAAGTCAAGAAGAAGATGCATTTTTACTGAATTGCACATGGCTTATTTCCATTCTTTAGTTTCAGTCGTGATTTGGGACGGTACTTTTCCAAATAGGACAGCTGTTTAGAGTTGATAGCTCCTCTTCGTTTCCTGGAAAGCATGGAGAAACTGACTGAAGTAAATAATCTTACAGGAAGGTGTTTCTGATAAATAATTTTTGTTTTATAAATATATTGTAGTTGTTTTGACAAGAAACTTTTAAAATCTTGTTTTTTTAAACAATAATGCCATAGTTAAATATTTTAGCACTTTTAGCCTTGTTAGATTATTTAAAACTTCTAAAAATTCAGGACACTTTTAATGTTTGTTTTCATTTTATCATATTTTGAAATAGACTACAATTGGTGGGGGTGATACTTTTTAAGTTCTTCTTTAACCAGTTCAATTAGAACTTTAGTTTCTCAATAATACAGGGGAGATTTGAAAACTGTTTTTAGTGTAAAATAAAATACCATACTGTGAAAACTAATTAACAGAAAGTTATGTTTCAAATTTCTAAGAAGTATTTCAAAATGTTTTTTTTTAACTTGCTTTCAGATAAAGATAAATTATAGGTTTTATGGTTTGATTGGGCTGCATTTTTATTTTAAAAATAGTTTGTCTATTCTTATTTAAAAAAAAAATTACTTGAAAATCAAAGCCAACTGGAAGGAGTTTGATCCCTTTAAAATGAGTAACAACACATAAAATAGCCAAAGCAAGATATGTGTCCAATGGATAATTTAGTTTAAATAAAGTACTTTAAGTTAAACAAATATATTTACGGTCTAAATATGAAATAATTTTGATATAAAAATTTAAAAACTGGTTACAAACATTTTATTTTAACCCTGTGTTTAGGCAACTTTATTGAAAAATCTTGAAAGTAGAAATGTTGCCTGTGTGTCACATTATGATGCGTCAGTATAATATAATTCTTGATACTTATCTGAATTTCCAGAATATACAATTAATTTTAGTTTAGAAAAATAATGACTTCAAATTTTGGATCCAATCATTTAATCATGACATGAGATTTAAATTTTAATCCAGGCTTTGGTAAAGGATTAGATATAGGTTGGCTTATAAAACAATGAAAAAAGCTTACTGTCTGATGTGCTCAACAGCATCCTCGTACCTCATGCCCAATTCTATCAGTGCTAAAGCAACTAGAACTGGTGCTCTGTGAAGTGAAGATAATAAAGTATATATTGTTAATTACATGAGCAATAAGGGCCATGGATTAAATTACTAAAAATTAAATTATATAATTTGTACTAGTGCTGTAGGAACTAGTAGCTCATAAGATATAGATTACATTAAAAATGATAATTAAGTTACCATTGATATAAGGTCCAAGGTGACAACTACTGAATTGAATGAATGAGATATACAGGATTAGTGCAACAGAATACAGGTTTTATCAAATATGAAAAAAACAAACAAACACCTTGACCATATACGATTATTCCTGGAATAGTTTGCTTGCATACTCAGAATATGGCAATAAAACTTTGCAACAGTCAACAAGCTAATACATAAATGGACATTATCATTGAATATACACAATTTATTCACCCATTTTACGGTAAACTCATTACTAAGTTATCCGAATATACAAAACAAAAAATAAACATACCACTAAGATTTAGCAACAGATACTAATGACAAAAATATTAGAACTTTAGTTTTTCTCTCTATTCTTTATTAATTTTTTTCCCCCGACTGCAAAAGATCTCTCTTCCACAGCAATTTTACAAATATTCTATTAAAAAAAATGAATGTTCAAATACCATTTTCCAAATACACATTAATAACCAAAATTAAATAGATATATTTTTCTAATGTACAAACCTATAATATGCTCCTTGCATAGATTACATATACTAAATATGCTCAAAAACTCATTGAGTAGTTATCTTGAAGTTAACTTATATATTTATGGTGCTCCATCACAAAATATATGTTGGTTTATAAAGGTAACCTCCCCAGTGACTTGTCCTCCAATTTTAGCTTAGCTAATAAAAATAAATAATAGAAAGTAAACCTCTTTAATTAATGGAGCTTTTAAATTCAAAAAACAATTTTTTTCTTCCAATTTTGTAATTTACATATTTTGTTTTATACTTTCATCAGATAGTCTTTTAATGACAATATTAAGTTATACTTCTATTGTTAAGAAACATGACATAAAAGTCATTGATGGAATGCATTGTTACCAAAATGCACTGCTATTAAAATAAGTGCAAATGCATGCACATACACAGATGTGAAGATGAGAAATAATAATACCCAGGTGAAGACCCTCTGGGTCCATTTAGTATGGGTGCAAAATTTCAAGTTTCTTGGTTCTTTCCTCTTGGAGCAATGGTTGTGACACGTCCATGTGTGCACAAATACATAGTTAAATAATAATACTTAGATGTACACCCTCAGAATTCACTTGTGCTAAAGTTCAGGTTTTGATATCTTTTCTTCTTGGAGTTATGGTAGTTACACACAGCCCCACCCGTTTTATTATAGATATATGCTGAATTATTTTATGAAAGCCTATACAGACAAAAGAACTAAAAGTAATCATGTTAATTCATATTGAAAATGGAGTAAAATGTTGAGTAACTTAATTTCCATGTTAAAATACAACAAAATTATTGTGCACAACTACATATAAAGAATATCCTTAAAATCTGACATGTGGGAACTGTGATTTTAAAGAATAATTTAAAATATAAAAGTTAAACAAGATCTAAATGTGTATCAGTCTGAGTATGTTCAACTGGTACTGGTCTGAAAATGTGCCACCAATTCTGATTTTTTCCCTTCTCATGACAGAAGTACTTAAATTTGTGAAATAAGAACATATTTAGTTAAGTATTATCAAGTTAATATTTTAAGGTGGTGAAATTTAATTTTTTTTTAGTGTGTAAGCTTTAGGAAAAGATAATAAAATATTTTTTTTTAATCTTATAATTTCAAGCTATCTTTATTGTTTAGCAAGAGTTCCTGTTTCAGGTATGCAGTCAGTTTCAACCCCACTGTATTCAATAATAATTTTATTTGATACCTTATAATGCCAGCTGCAGAAGTCACTACTTCAGATTATAAATTGTAAAATGTACAGCAAAAAACTGACCTATTTGTTAGTGACTTATGACCCAATTTTTCAAAATGGCATTATCCTTACCTTCACCAGGTTCGGTATCATTTTTTGCTAATAACATACTAATTTAACTAATAAATACTTTTATTTCAGTAATATTTTGTTTTTAAATTTGCAAGTTGTTTGGATATTAATTACTTAACACTAATATTTGTAATTAAAGAATGAGAAGCTTGGAATATGTTGCTTCCACCAAGTGTACTTTCTCAAGTTAACTGAAGCCTACCTGATATCTCAGGGAAAAATGTGTAATTATTAAAGGAGGTACATTATTTAACATGTAAGAAAAAGAAAACTCCCATATATGTGGTTTGATCCTAGGGCTTCTACACTTCCAATGATATTAATTTGTTCATCCCTACAGGAGCTCCAGGCAGACTAGCTCAAGAAACCACAAATTAATACTCAAACCAATTTATTTACTCTAGACTGACAAAGACAGGATACAAACGGTTCTATCCAACTAACTAATTCATTGGTTCAAACAATTTTCTATGCTGAGCTTCATTAGTAAATGTTTGGAGCATTTGCTGTGTCATTATGTAAGGTGGTATTAAATGGGCCATAATGAAAAAATAATTCCTTATATTTAAATTTATACTTTAAGATGGGCAAAAAAAATAAAAAAAACACCACTTAAAAAGGTGAGATTTCTCAGAACTTTGCAAAATAGAAAATTAAATTTTTTCTTTATGAATTGCACTAAACAAATGCTATATAATGAAAAAGAAATTATAAAATGTTTGCAAAAAAGTTTCAATAAAGTATTACTTTTATTAAAAATTTGAACTTTCATATGCATGTGTGCACTCAACATTTAAAATATCCTTTTGATTTTATTAAAATATAACTGTGGATCAAAGTAAAGCACAAGGTCTACCTAATTTGAAATGTGTGTTCAAATCAATAACTTCTGATCAAGAAAGCCCACTACACTGATCAGGACTAGAATTTAAACCAGTCAATAATGTAGCTAATTTAATACACTGGTCTAACTAGAACTATGCAAAGTAAAAACAAATTAACTGAAGCAGAACTTAAAAGGCTGGCTCGGTTCAACTATTTATTGAAATATAATGCAAGTTTGAGACTGTTTATTGAGGGAAAAAAAACCCAGCAAAAACGTAATTTTGGTATTTAATACAAAGATGGGTTGAAACTATTTATTCTTAAGAATGTATAAATAAGGATACATGAAAGGCACCATATAAGAACAAATATATACAGCATTATTCACTTTTTATATCGAATTAACAACTTATACTCACACATACGTTTGAGTATTTTAATAAAAGATCATTCTACTTCTGTTAACTCTGTATATAAGCAGTACATAAATCCATAAAATTTAAGAAGGTTCTAGAATGATGTTTTGAATTAAGCACAAAGCTACACAATGGGCTATCTGTGCTCTGCCCACCACGGGTATCGAAACCCGGATTTTAGCGTGCAAGTCCGCAGACATACCGCTGAGCCACTGGGGGGCAAGGTTCTAGAAAACATAAGTAATGTACAAGCAAATATCACAAAAGATTAAATACCTTTTGAAAGACAACAGGGCAGGAAAGTATAACGTAGGTTGGACTTTCTGGATTATATCCAAGTAAAACAAGATGACTGGAAACTAGTTAAGTATTAGCAACCAAGATATTTCCTTTTGAAATTAAAACTTTTATTACATTAAAATTTGGTTTATTAAATATTTTCAAGGTCAAGTTTATTGACATACATTGATAATAAAAGTAGTTTACTTAAATTCTAAATGTTACTCTGTAAAAGAAGATTCTCACATGCACACAATCTTTTACCTACCTGTACCCACAGTGTTAAATATTCTTCACTTTGAGCATTGTTTTCATGATGAAAAGTCACATCACAATTGAGTGTTCTGATATAGGGTCATTTCAGTGTAATAAATTCTTTTAACCTTCTAAATTCATTCAACATTAGGTAATCACGCAATAATTTGGGCTTTCGTGTAAATATAAAAAAATATTCTTCATTGTGTAAATCAGTTTAAGAAGGAATGTTCATATTTTAAGCAGTAGTTAGTCTCACCTTCCTAAGCCAGCTACACAGTGTACAGCCACACAACTATCTGTGTCTTCCCTGAATCTATTTCTCAATAAGTTAAACCAGTCTTCTACTATTTTAGCTGGTGGAGGTGAGCCATCATCAAACTGCCAATCCTAAGAAAGTAAATAATTATATATAAATTGAAAAACAAATACATTGTCACTCAAATGCCTGTTAATATGAATTATAAAGTAACAGTTCTTTCACTAATCTTCAGCAATAATTTAAGAATTTCAACTGTCAATTTCTTTTTTAACCCTTAAACTGTCAAGAGTTTCTATAATTTTAAAATTTTATTTTAAACAGTCAAGTTTGTTTTTTCCACAACTTCAATAATCAACTTGTTTCTAATAGCTTCATAGTTAATTTTATTCTTATAGCATTAGTTAATCTTTTATTTAGAGCTGCAAAAACAATCCTATTAGTTTCATCAACATTTTGAACATATAATGCCCAGTATGTTTTTCTCTAAAGTTTCAAATGTTAATCTTTTATACTAAGCTTGAATATAAAACAGTTACTTTTACCAAATAACTTTTAGTAACATAAATCATTCTTCTTTTTATGACTAACAATCATTTCTTCAGCATTTCAAAAAATGAAGCTAAGATTATATAATGTACTATTTCCAAATAATCATTTACTTTCTAAGTAATATCTATTGGGAAGGAAATATGGAAAATAAAATTTAACATATAAAGTTTGGTTTGGGCAACACAGTAACATGGAAGTACATAAATGTATATCACTTTGTGTATTCTATAACTATTTTATTACCTCACAGGTTTAACCACAAAACATTTAACACCCAAAATTAAGAATTAGCTGAATTCTGTTGTATATGTAACCTACAGAGGAAGACAGAATGATTATAAATAAAGTTATAGTTGTAATAAAAATACATATAACACAATAAATTATTTAAACTCAGATTCATGCATCACAAATACGTATTTTACACACACACACACACACACACACACACACAAAATAACTCAAAAATATACACAATGCAATAAATAACTAGAAGTTACAATAATTGTAAATAAAATCCAAGCAAAAAAACAGGAAAAAATGAAATCAGGTACATATTCTGAAACAATATGCAGCAGGTATCTAATACATAAGCCATGAAGTATGAAAGTGAAAAAGACAACTGTACAGGTATCCATGGTTGTAGCTACATTTTCTGGTGTCTTGCATAAAGTACAGAAGGTTAAATATATAGACACAAATTACAATTAAAGCTTGATCAGGTAAAAGCATTTAGAACAATTTTTTAAAATAATTACAGGTTACAATTTACTAATAATTCATAATTGTAGATTGAATGTATCGATTAAGTTCTTAGAATAACAACATGTTAGGAAAGTCAGCTCATTTTTTGTTTACTTCATGAAAGTTTGTAGTAGGTTATAGATAATAAAATATGAACAAATTACCACAGTCAAGTATGAAATCATTTAACATCTCAGCTGTATATACAAAATGTTCCATTAACATTAATAAATATAGCATTCACCATACACACAAATGCTCAAAAACTCTCTTCTTTAACATGGGAAATGCCAAAATTGGTACTAGATGTTAAAAGCACATTTAACAAGTTTTATTTTAGATTTTCACCTGATCAAATTTAATAATAAAGAGCAAAAGTAAAGGCTACATTTAAAGATCAGGTTATTCTCAATCCACAAAACAGAGTGCAATATCCATACATCTCTCAAATTTGGCACTGAATGAGTAAGAAATAACAAGTAGGTCTACCTCTGCTGGACTATAATATCTATGGTATTTTGAATTTTCTTCCAATATCTGAAGTCATAATTTAATTGTGGGTGAACAGAAAGTAAAAACTATTAGAGATAATTTTAAAAATGTATAAAATTGCTTTCAAGGATCATCATGAATAGCCAGCATGCAAAGCACAGCAGTTGATTAAAAGATGGTATTAAAAAAGATAACTAGTACACTGAAGTTACTTTAAGTGCAACTTTACCACTGGGATTATTTTGATATAACTATGATACAAGACCTCCAAGAAAGTCCTACTTGGAATAAACAAGGAAACATTTTGGACTGTATGTGGTTTTGATTAATTATCTTTAGGCCTCTTCATTAAATATATACAAGAAAAACTTATTTTGATTTTGGAACTAATCTTTAAGCACAAGTTATTTAACAATGCCTTGAAATGTAAAGATACTTAAAATACATTATTCCTTCAGAGTTTTACCAATGAACATGGGTCATATCGTCCTAAAAGCCCTTAGTTACACACACACACACACACACACACACATTATAGCCAATAAATCTGTTTAATTCCAGTTTAATCTTGAAGACATTATTTATGCACAGTATGGACAATGATTTGCCAATTTACCATGATAACTAAAAAGAAACTGAGATTTCAATGAACTATTTATTACTACAATAATTTCAATCATTAACACCAATACTCAGAATCAAACAACTGAACACGTACTGCACAAATAAATATCAAATACAAAGCATAGAATCATTGTCTTCCAAACATACGATACTTTAATTGATGAAGTTTAAAAATAAAGATATTACCCTTTCAAATTTTAGTTATATTAATTATTCATCTTGAATTACTAAGAACCAAATATTGTATTGAATGAATACAAATATAAAGAACCTGTCGTGTTTTTTTTTTTTTAATTTGTTTTGGATATGATGAATATTCTTCTTAAGTGCTTTAACTGTATGTAAGTAACATCTTATAAAAACAGCTGAAATATGATTACTTGAAAAAGCCAAAAGTCTGTGGAAAATTCTGGTTTTAATGTGATCAACTTGAAATATGAGAGATTAAAAGAGCATTACAATTTTTTTAGTGTATTAATATCATTATATCTTAGGCTCAAATATATAACCTGATGAATTTTGGCAAGGAAATTGTTAATGTTAAATGTACATAATAGCCCCTCACAGCTACTTGAAAACACTTCAAATTTAGAGACTTTAAAGCAAAGCTCAAGGACACCAAAGTTAGAAACATGCAACTGTAATTTATGCAGTTTAAGAATCCTTTGCACAGTTGAGCTATAGGATGATGCGAGCACACTGAATAGCTATATGCTTGAGAAAAACATTTACAATGTGGAGTAATGTAGTTCAATAACAGAAAAGTAAAAGCAGAATGAGCACCATAGTTCATATTACAAATTAATTTAATTCAACTTACATGTACATTAATATCCTCTTGTTCCAACAAGTCAGTTTTATAGGTGGCTTCACAAACTCTCACAACATCTTTAACATTGTGCTTCTTCAACTCCTATAACAAAAACAGAAACCTAATGAAGGAAGAAATACTTAATTATCAAAATCCTTCCCACATTTTAGAAACATTAACAAAGCCTTTTTATACTTAGTACTCAAACAACTACCCCGTTTTAAGGTTTACTGACATGATATATTCTATACCATTTTTTCGGCCAATGGGAATCTTGATGCAATGTTATGTAGTATTTCAAAATATAAATGAATATTCTGATATCAATGGAAAAACTTAAAGTTACTTATAATCCCAAAGCACAAAAGAAAGGAAAATATTTGTGACTCACTTTCATAACAAAATTAATATTCAATAATTAGAAAAACCTATAAAGCTTGTCAAAACATGAAAAACATTTTAGATCACAAGCAGCCAAATTTCAAAAGGAATATTATTTCAAAGTCTGAAAAATTAAAACAGCAGTTCATTCCAGAAAACGGAGGGCAGAAGAATCACATTTTAAAGATTTAAGCAATTCTTTTGCACATTGGCACATAAAGCTGATAGTGAGCCATTCCCTCTTCTTGACCACTGGATAAGAAAAAACTAAGCATTGTAAGACAGGTTAACCTCAGATGTTTAATGCTTGCTTACTGTTGAATTCCAAAAGGCTAAAAGATATTATTTACCCTATTTGTAGATTAGTTATAAAGTCACTTAATTTACAGTAGTTTCAGTACTTTATTTTCTAGTGTCCAACATAACAAGAAAATTAGACCTAATTTAGTTTGCACTCACAAATAATCACACCGATTCCACTGCACAACAAAATTTTTACTTCTTGAACACTGTTGGGTGTTCCATGTAGATTTTTTGTCTGCTGATCACTAAAATCACACTCAAATTTGCCCATCACATACAGTTTCATCAAAATCTTCAGTTTCACCAGGACATTGCTAAAATGGAAAAACCATATCAGGGCAACTAGAATCTATCAATGCTTGATGACTATTGTTAGATACTGCAACGTGATGCAACGGACATTAAAAAATCAGGAGCAAAACACTTTCAATTATGTTGAACTTAATAGCGTATTAGAAACATAAGCGTAATTAAATACATTACTGCCAGTAAACAATTAACTGCATATTTCTCAGAGTTACTATGTGATGAAGCAAAACCAAAACTATATTTGTGCATACCCACAAGACACCTGTCACAATCAGCAAAAAAGTTTTCAGGAAGCAAAATTAAAAAAAAAAAAAATGTTGTGCAGTGTTACTTACTTTTGGTATTTACAACTAATGCTAATTACCTCTTGCTATGTTTATTACATTTGAGAGGAGGATTAATGCTTAAGTAGGTTCTAAGCATAATAACCTAAATTTATATAAAACAGATCCGAGAAAGTTTAAAACATGAAAGAAACATACAGATAAAATATGAAGTTTTACTAAGAACAAATAAACAAAAAAACAAACAAAAACTTTGATTTTAAGATGTTTTATAAGCTATGGAAATAACATACGAAAAACCATAAAATGAAATTCATCTTGCACTCAGACCAGTCCAAGTCAGACTGACTCAGTAAATTCACAAACAAATCTTTAGCAAAATATCTAGTGTTTGTATGCAGACTTAAAGTGCTTATTAGAAAATTGCCATATTATGATGACATACACTAAATTCAAAATTCTAGTAAATACTGCCATGCTTCATGCATGTAGTTAGTCAATAAATTGATTCTAAGCATATAGTGTTAACGTGGTTTAAAAAAATCTAAGTTGTTTCTTTAACTTTACGTTTAAATGTTCATTGAACAAGCTTAACTCTTTTTGAAGAGCCATTTCAGACTAACTGATACATAATAAAATTAAAAACAAAAAGACTAAAGATAAAAACCCAAATGAGTTATCTGTTAACACTAATTTCCCAAATGTGATTCTTCATAAAAGTCAGGTAACTAGAATAACTAGAAAAATTAGAACACCAGTGATAACTTCAAACAGGATCAAAAATACCACTTAAAAATACAGGCACATCTTGCTATTAACAAGAATAATGGTACTATATCTAAATATGTCTTTGTTCAGATAAGTGCAACAACACATTATTCACATACCACTTACTTTACCAAAAACATTGTTCCACATGCTTAACTTGTATATGACTTGCAGGTTCCAGGAATTAGTCTAATTTTTATGGTAATGCTTATCTTAAAAGAGCAGAGAATAATGCAGCCTGATCATATCACAAAAACAAATATGTGGTCACTAGAGCAAGATATCTGGAATGAATGGATCAAACAGACAAAAAACAAATACACACAGACACAGATAAATTTTAAATGATACAATATCAAGTTGTAGGCACTTATGTACATGTAGAAGAAAGACAACCAGTTTTTGAACCACAGACAAAAAAAAACTACAGTACAATGCAGTAGTAGAAGCTATATTTGTAGAGGTGTGTGTGTGTGTGTGGCTAAACTGGTAAAAACAGTATTACATGAAAAATAAATCTAAGATCTATGTTACTATAGCTGGGAGTTAAGCACGGTAACAATGTCCAAAAAGTCTTTATGGCACACAAACATTTTAGAAATCTAGAGGACTGGGGTTAAGAAGTGTAAATAAACAAAAAGGTGTTTTCAGTTCAGTATTTACCGCAGTTAATAAAAGCAACACACCCATTTCTATGAATGCAATTCTAGCACAAGATATAACATGCATGAGAAACTTTAACAAAAATTGATACAGTACTAAGACAGATGTGAATGACAAATTGAAATTTAAGTTTGAAGATGTTGACATATCAATGCTCCTATAAGCCATACAGTAAAATTTCAGGTCACAACCAAATGCTTTTCACAAATTGTGCACCTCTGTGCAACTAATTTATAAACAAATGAATACAAGTATACCTAGTTTGTTCAATATTTGTTACGTATGACCATAAACACACATTTAAAATGTTTATCAATTCTTCTTCTTTTGAGTGTACATATTTCAAAGTAAAATAGTTTAACTGAACTTTAAGTAATCTGGAAAACTGCTGCTCCACCACCGGATATTTTGAAAGGTTTTTGCATAAATGTGGTCTCCCATTAGTGCAGCAGCATGTCTGACTTATTTAAGTTAAAAACCAGGTTTCAATACACATGGTGGGCAGTACACAGATAGCCCATTGTGTAGCTTTCTGCTTTGTTTCAAACAAAAAAGGCATAAGGTTTTAAAACTATAGAACAGTTACCTGGGATATTTTAATGAAACTTTAGTACACTCCTCCTGAACAACAACTAACATTTAAGTTTCTAAACCCATTAAAATACTTTTAGTGCATTCAAAATGGAAAACAATTTATGGTTTCATTTGGTTTGTGGGTTTATTCTTCCACACTATCACAGAATGAAAATTTCAACACATTGGAAATGATTCACCAATCCCTGCCCACAAATGAATGAGCCAATGTGAAAACACTTTTTCCTCAGAATTCTCATATACTTGTACAAATGACTTACCATAAAGGTTCTGCTTGACTGTACATATTGTTCAAATTTGGGGCCCAAAATAATTGTTATGATACCCTATGCAGTGTTTTAATCATACAAAATACATTAGCATATGGTACTGGTATATGATAAAAGAAATCAATTTAATAGTATTCCACAAATAAACCTAGTTCAAAACAGTGTTTATATATTAAAATTCTGTTGTCATATAACAGTTCAAGAAAAGTACAGAACTGTCAGTAGAGCAGAGTTTGCATGACAACTACATGTGATGCTGGTTGGACTCTGACAAATTGCTGCAGATTTGAAATACTCCCTAAACAGTGTCACGTATATCCGAGATTGAAAGATAAAACAGGCAAATTTGAAAACAGGAGAGGAAGAGGCAGAATACCTGAACTCGATACAGATGTTAAGTATCTTTGAGTATGCAACCTTCAGGACAGAAGGAAGACTGATACTGATCTTAAATCAGATAAATGAATGTCAAATGACAAAAAAGTGTCCAGGTCTACAGTATTAAGAAAACTCAATTGGAATGGGATATCTAATGTAGCAGTTAAAAGAACCTTTACTTAGATCTCCAAATAGATCAAAATTAGCTAGAAAGTACAAAAACTGGACTGATATGATTAGAAAAGGACGCTATAGACGGATGAGTTTGAAATACCTGGTTCAAAACGTGGGTTGTACGTCTAGCAGAAGACAACTCAATGCCACGAAGCATGGGGGAGGCAGTGTTTGTATGTCTAGCAGAAGACAACTCAATGCCATGAAGCATGGGAGAGGCAGTGTTATGGTTTGAGGGTGTTTTTCTGCAGAGGCAACAGGAGATATTTGTAAAATAGATGTAATAATAAACCACCAAAAGCATCATCAGATAATAATACACCATAATATACATATTACCTATGTGGTTTACATATTATTGGCAAAATATTGTATTACCAAGAAGATAATCCCAAACACTTATCCAAATGATGCAAAGACCCCACAGAGTTCCACTCTCAACACAATTGAGCTGAACTGGGATTTGATAAGTTAGGACTCTATCGGAGTGTATTATAGACATGTGGTGTAAAATCCCAAAGGATGCTTTGATTAAAATATGTTATCACAATGCTTGAAAGACTGTCTCTGCATTTATTCAAACGAAAGGGAGACACAAAGTATTAACTCTTTGCTGAACTCAAACACTTCCACCGAGTTTCCGTCATACAAAATACGAAGATTAATAGTATGTTGATGTATCCAGTGATTTATGTCTGAAATCTAATTTTTGACTTTGTACAAACATTTTGCACAGTACTGTATGTCTACAAATGGACAGATTTAAAACAAGTTTTGAATATGAATAAACATTTAAGGAGTTGTTTAGATGTTATTCCATATATTGCATGATGTGGAGTAATTTAAATCTTTTTGTCTGTTACAATACAATCTCTTATATGCATGACCTGTTGATAACTAATATCAAATAGATAATACCATGTTGAATTGCACTGTGTGAAAGTTTGTGAAATGCACAAATTGACACTGAGTGTGTATATGTATTTTATTATTGTTACTGGCAGTGTCTTTTTTTTACAAGATTATTAGGAATAGGCTAATTTAAAAAAAAATATAGGGATGTTAAAAATTTCAGATACAAGATAAATAGATTAAAGTGAAAATGCAACAGGAAAAAAGGCCATGGTGTTGAAATTATTTCCTCCACATTTTGATTCTCTTTTAATATTTTAGCTTTTAGAATTTCTAATTTGGGATCCGTTAACCATTGGCATCTACAACCTGATATAAAGAGGGAGAATGGCAGTCAAGGTTTATGTTTATGGACTCACCTTCAAATTTTGTCAATAAAGTTAAAAAAATAAGCAAGACTGCCAAGTAATATCTGATGAGTTTAATATTTATAAAAAACTTGCAGCTTTATATACATCATAACAGTAAATTTTGGTTGATCCAATTAATTTTTTACATGGGATGTCTGCAAGACTGCATCAATTTCTTTGATACCTTGTTGCCAATATTACCTGCAGGTGGTAATAGATGGACACCAACAACACTGTGCCAGGGTTCATGGAACATCAACAAAACTGTCTTGGTCTATTTGATGACCTGAATGAGAATTGCTATGTTCAATATACAATTAACTGCCATGCTAGCAACATGTTTTGAATATTAAGCTACAACGAAGGTATCTAGAGATTAAGTAAATCTGGAAAACATGTCAACTTGTTAGAATTCATGATTAAGTATAATAAGTAGTGCAATATATACACTTTAAGAAATGTTCCTTAAAACCTCCAAAAGCAGACTCTATTGATTATTTATTAAAAAGGATAAGAATTGGTTTTAAATTTATTTTTTTAACATAATAAACTTTGAAATTGTAAAAAAATTACATAAAAAGGTATGAATACTTAACAGAAATGTATGTTTTTTTTAAGAACTTTATCAAATATGAAAATCAGATGGAGAGAGGTAAGCCCCTCATAATCTTCCTCGTATCATGCTATATCAGTGTCGAGTTTGGGTTGGATTGATCAAGAAAAATGAAAACAAGCAACAGAAATGAAATGTTAGATATGCAATCACATTTTTTCCCACCAACATGAGCTTTGCTTTCTACAGTAGGTGAAACATTACCAGTACCTTATCTTCCAATTTTTTCTTCCTTTTATTGTTAATATAACTTAAAATAAATCAATTTGCTCAAAATACATCTATTTACAATACAGAGTATACAATGAACCTTGTATGTTAATAAACTACCACCACCTGAAGTAAACAATTCATATCTTTTAAAACACAAAAAGTAATGTTTTGACCTTCCTAGGTTAAGAATCAGCCATTTTTACTACATAAAATATGCATTATGAATTCCTTTTCTTTTAGAAAAGGACAAGTATAAAGTAGATAATACACAGTATTATTTTTCTATCTAATCATCTGAACTAGTTTTAAAATGACCATTTTTCTTATCTGAAAATGTATTTCCAATAGATACCTCTTTACACCAAAAGCTATCTTCCCTCATGTCTGAATTAGAGATTTGTTAACCTTTAACCAGCTCCCTCATCTCACAAGATTACTATGAATTCAACTACTACATTATCACTTGGAAAAAGCTCTCCACCAACAGGGGTGTGATAACTTTTCTGTGTATTAACTCACTCCTCTACACTTTTGCACTACCAATTTTTTTATTATTGACAAAGCAAGTAAGTCTAAAGTGCATCAGAAGTGAGGAGGAAGGTAAGAAGTGTATAACAAAGTGAGTAGCTATTAGAAATTGATTTTTAGTTAAGGAAAATGCTCTGGGATAATACACACTTCTTTACACAAAAAAGATCGGAAAAGGATTAGAAGTTGCAGGTAACCAATGGTCCAAAAGGGCAAGGATAAGACCATGCAGGATGACTCCAAGTCTCAGCCAATCATGGGAACAGGGCAAATGTGTATATGAATAAGAAAAGACCAAAACAAGGTGGATAATACTGTTAAGATATAGGAACAACCAAGTAGATTCTACAGTCCTCAAAAAATTGAAGTGATTTGAAAGAGGAACATCTAAAAGAATATTTCTCAAGGTATCTAAATTGAAAATTAAGATTTTCCTTGTTTGAAAATATTTTATGTTGATACTGACTTCTCTGCATTATAGTTATCTTGTACCCCAACCTACAAAACGTCTGTTGATGTCACAAGTCTCAAACAAAATACCTACTCCTACAAGTATTAATATAAACAGAACTAGCTTATGATGTAATCACCATTGGACTATAGTTCCTGCACTAATGAAAGGGTAATATAGCCTTCACACACAGTGATCTCTGAGACCACTAGCATTTAAATAAAGAATCATTCTTTACAAGGCAAATGAAACATCAGAAATGGGGAAAGGGTGGGAGGATGTGCAGAGAAACGAGTATTTATCCATATTTTCAGAGAAAGAAAACTTAAAAATGCTTACAGACATTTCTGCACAACAACAAAATGGAATACTACCTTGATAATTTGGTACATGTAATAAAATAAAAAATAAGCTGCTTTCTGAAATCATAATGCCAGTAAGGGAAAACTAATGGTGTATGTTACACTATTTGAAGATGTGGGGGTAGCATAGTTGAGCAATTACTCTGTAGGAAATTGCATCCTTTTTGTGCAAGGAAAATCTTTTGCCTAATTAAGGTCAGAGCAGAAAAAAGATGTGAAAAAAAACTGCATGGTGATACACTTGCACAGACAAACAGTATGAAGGATTGGTCAACTGACCAAGATATCATATATTTTCTTAGAGCATATATGTGTAGTGTTGCAATAAGTAAAGCAGCAGAGAAATGTTCACATGAAATACTGCATCATTAAAATGACAAAAGACTTTCTTAGCTGGCCTATCCAGTGAAAATGAACTGATTCTGTGTGTAAGAAGTGCCTTTACTACATCTTCCAGTAAATGAACCAAACCTGCTTTCTATTAATGGCCATTCCCACGCTGTCTCATATTAGTGGGATTACACAGACCCAAAAGTGACCATCAGTATCAACTTCTCCACTTGCTTGGACCTTGGAAATAAATGTTCAGTTGTGATTCCTATACAAAAAGAGGGGAATGTATGTATAGAAGAATGCTGAATAGATGTGTGGACCATACAACAGGTACTACTCAGGTGTGAGGACAGTTATATCTTTGCTTTCTTTTTGTTCTGGTGTATGGATTATAAACAGACCCACCATCTCAACAGCAGGGAACTGAGCAAGAGTTGAAGTGGTTACTACTCTATGTTGTATTGCATTCCCTGAAAAGCAATACTTATCAAAATAAGCATTCCTCATTGTCTCCAGAATGTGGTCTGATGTGTCTTTTTTGAGAGGAGTAGGGGTATGTAAAATTTGTTGGCACTCCTAGGAAGATTAAGGAATGGTGACTGGAAAGAGACAAAATCCAAGGGTGGAAGAAACTGCAATGTGGAGGACAAATGACTCGAAAGATTTGGAGTAAGTTTGTAAAAACTAGAGAAAGAATAGTTAGGGGAAAAAAAAAAGGCCTCCAACAAAGTTGTATTATAACAAATCACGGGGATGTATAGACTGCCCTTGAAAGCCAGGTGAAAAAAAAAAGTAAGATGACAAAGAGTCAAATAACTTGGAAAGAGAATTGTAAACAGACCAGCATCAAAAATCATCCAACAGAAGTAATAACTTGCAAGAGGCGGATAGCTAACAAGAATGAACAAGAAGATGAGCAATTATACAAGAAAAACTTGTCTAACTTACAAGGGGCAACAGCAACATAAGCCATATGAGAAGGTGAAAGAGAGGGGATAACTTTGTACAAGATAAACATTAGAGGCTGACATAAAAATTGGTCTCCAAGATGAAAGATAAAGATCTAGGATCACTAAGATTATGACTGAACTGGAAAAAAGTGAGCAGGTAGAAGAATCTGGAAAGGAATGCCATGAATTGGAAAGAAGTGGAAGACTGATATACAGAAAGAGGACAGCCCAATCCAAACACTAGAGCCATAAAGCCTCATTCTGGTGACTAAGAAAAAGGAAGCTTGGTGTAGAAGAGTCACATATCAATAAGGGCACTCGCAAATGGAGAATAAATCTTCAGAAACTAAAAGATAAAGTCACTTTGTCTAAAGAATGCAGTCTGGACAAAACAGACACTCCACCACCAAATTTGTAGTGTTCAGAAAACAGAAGGCCTAAAACCAGATGTTATAAGTCTAAAAGTAGGGTTTAAGAATTAGCAGATATACCAAGAGTGATTACTTCTCTGTTGAAATAAATACAAAATTGCAATGGAAGTGTTGAAATAGATTAAAACATGGTGTCAAGAAAGTTGAAAACATAAGAATATGGTAGGTCCATTAAACTACACACCTTGTAAATGCAAAGATGCGGAAAGATTGCTCTGTAGGAGACCAAATGCTGAAAAGGGTAAGGGATTTTAGAGCTGCATTCTAACCAGACAGAGAGGCAATTTGCAAATAGGTGGAAGTCCAGATGGCAATGTTTGAGCCACTCTAACAGCAAAAGGGAAGATGGAGGTAGAGAAAGATCACAGGATATATTGTGCTCATTTGTCAGAAGCTCATGGATATGAAGAAAGGAAATATCTCAGAAATGTAAGATAAAAGTTTGAAGCCACCCAGTAAATGAAGTGGTAGACTCCCAAATGAATCAGATACCAAATGGAAATCAATCCTGATTTGAGATAACTCACTAGCTAACTCAAATAAGTAAACTCCCCCAAAATATTAAGAGAGGTCACAGCAGACAGAACCTCCCAAAACATGGCTAAGAATCGATAAATGTCCATGTGGTCGCAGAAATACAGACCTAATAAATGCATTACCTTATGGTAACAAGCTGATCACCGAGCCCCATAATGATTGGCCTTTTTACGAAAACACAGGATGAGGAAATCTCCAGTAGGTCTGTATAAAGAAAGGGTGTCAAGTCCTCCAAGATAAAACTAGGGAGTATCTAACTCCAGAAAAACAAGAAGGTATTCCAATGAAGTAAATCTCAGAATAAAAAGAAGTGATCTGGACAAAAGTTTCTGAAGAATAAAATGCGGCAGTATGAAGGATGGTTAATATAATCTCACCCATTAGTTATTTTCACATTAAAGAAAATTGAGATTAGGTATGAAAATCTGAAAATTGGAATAATAACAATGGGGAATAATCCTGTCAAATAAACAATAGAGATTCAAGAACATGCATTTTCAAACCTTATAAATTTGATTGAAGAAAAAAATTATTATATGATGGATAATTTTAAATCTGAAAGCTTAAAAATTTAGTGTTTTTCTCGAAGAAAAAACGAAAAGGTACAAAAGTTAACATTTTAACATTACCCAAAACATCAAAATGGTAAGTTCAACAGTTTTGTATTTCCTAGTGAAAAAAAATGCATCTGATTACTCAAGTTAAGAGGAAAGAATAAGTCTTTGGCAAACACAATGTGCTCAAGGGGAGCACTGCATGAGGAGAATGCATCACCCCCTATTAGTGAATAGCTATGGTCTAATGCATCAGACTGCTACAGTGTATATTATTATATGTAGAAGTGTTTGATTTAAAGATTTGGTATATCTACAAATGTTTTGGCAGCAGTATTAGGTAATAGCTCACAGTTCTATAGAGAAAGATGAGTAGCTTTTCTTAAAATTTATAATTTATTAATTTGGTTGATACCTCTCTATCTCAGACATCTTAAATCAATAATATTAAATGTTTATAATAAATGTATGTTTACACACACACACATCTAGCGAATACATCAAGCTTCAAAACTCATTTTCAAATAAATTATGCACTTAAAAATTGACATTTTCATCACAATACAAAACAAGTATGATGAAGTTGAAGAATTACTAAACTATTTTCTAGTAAATCTTTAAACAAATGAAGGAGAAAATATGCATTATGAAAAATAGTACAACCTTGACTCAAATTATAACCACACATACTTCAAAAATGTGAATGTATATTCAAATATATACATAATAGTTCTCTTTATAAGACCAACAGCCATAAAAAACTGCAGTAAAACATAATGACAAATGCCAATGGAATGTAGGTCCAAGGACCTTAAGTCAACTGAAATATAACATCAATACTTAGTATTTCTTCACTGATGTATCAGAAACCTCCCTTGAACAAAATCAGGAATGGGTAAGGTTGAATCTGGTAAATATCTATGAATACCAGAATTAAAGGCACTCTGAATAACGCTAAAATATTTTATGACAAATAAATCTATGCTAAAAATATATTTTTTGTAAGAAAAAATTAAGAAGCAGTCAATATTCATTTTTGCTTCTCCAAGATTAACTTCACTTTAGGATATATTGTGCTCTCTCCACTGTGAATAAATCTGAATATATTGCATATTTTCATAAAAATCATACTGGAAAAACATAAAGGAATTCCTTAAATCAGTTCAATAGGAAACTTTGACATACTCTCTGGTAAATTTTGTTTATAGTGGACTTTATTTACAGCCATAATTTACAAATATGCAGCCCTGCTTCTTCAAACAAGCACTATCTAAGCCAGTTTTAATCATAACTCAGTCAGAGGTCAGACCATATGCACTTCATTTTTAAAATAAGTATAACTAATATTAATTTAACAGAAATGGCTCTGATCTTTGTATTTTGTACATTTCACTACTTCTCAAACTTACGTTTGCTTTACCAGTTAACTGTTTAATGTAAAAGGTTCCAGATTTTGAGAAGTCAGAGAAGTAAAAACACACCATCATCTGACATGAATCCTCAATACATTTCAATGACAGGTTCTGTTTTACAGTAAATGAGAAACCCATAACTAAATGTACAAGATTTACTTTGCACACATTTAATTTGAGCACGTCACTTATCAAATTCATAAAATAATACTTTAGTCTGACATTCTAAAAGAACATGCCATCTTCAAAAGAGAGTCGATAGGAAAACAATAATGATCATTTGTTTAAGGAGCTTCTTTATGTAACAAAAGTAATGACTGAATGAGAAAAATAAGATCCATGTAAAACAACATTAATTGAGTCTTTATTAGTATAGAGTACTAACAAAATCTTTTTGTAAATACAAAATTAACAACTAAAAATATTTCAATGTAGATCTTGATGACTAATAGTTTGAGATTTATCTCAGGTCTGACAGGCACAATTTGTATAAACAAAAATTTAAACAGACTTACCTCCAAGAAACCAGGAATAGTTGAATCTGTTGGTCGATCCATAATAAGAAATCGCATATTCTTGTAGGTAATCTCTGATGGTGCTGGCCTCATTGTTTTTTGTTTCATAATGTCCATTACACAACAGAAAATAAAGAAACTAGCTGTTGCTTAGAATTAAAAATAAAAAAAAGTCAGAAGATGACTAAAATAAATCAAATCTCAGATTATCACCAGAAGTAAAAACACTAAACAGTATGAATCAAATACTCTCAACTTTCTTAATAATCACAACCTCCCCCTTTCAGCACCACGTCTCCCTTTCTTGCTCATGTGCTGAGGCTTTAGTCCACTATTTACCCCATACAGCTACCACAAGCAGAATGGACTACTTGTACTCCAAAATCAGCACGGAAAGCTAGTTTACTTGTGTTGTGCCTGGCAATATTCTCCTCCCGCCCTCAGAAACAACTCCATCAACAAGTGATGTGTCCTCTTTCTAACCTTACAAAGAAAAGCAGGAACATACTGAGTGAATTTCTAAGATTGAAGTTAAGAAACATATTACTTAGGATATTTTAAAATCAAAACCTAATTCCAGTTTAAAAAATTTAACAGACTTCTAAAAATTATATTGTTACTTTTGTAAGTAATTACTCTACATTTTACTTTACAACTATCATCTCCCTGAGTAAAAACAATTAGAATATTATCTGCTAAAAACTGAAATCTATTTTTCTAAATATTATAGCCTAATTAAAAATTTCAGTTCTTATAGCAAACAAAATCTGCAACGTATGCATTAGATGTTACCGTTTTACCTTTAAAGGTGTTATAATGTACAATAACAAACAGAATTTAGTAAATGTTTTCCCTTGCAATCTTGATTATTTCAATTTATTCATTCACAAGATGGTTTGAGCCATCAGTTACCAATAACGACAATATACATTTGAATGAATAAATAAAACCGATCACACAAAATGATAATTCCAAACAATCCCTTTTCATACTATTGAATTAATAAATGTTTAAAAGTCAGTTGTTTCCTTACCTGAAAATGTATTTCACACACACACACACACACCCTTATCTCTCTCTCTCTCTCTCTCCAAAACTAGTAAGTTGTGCTTCAGTACTGATACTGAAAGAGGTTTTTGCAGATACATCAAGCCTTTTTATAAACTTTCACTGTACAAATAATGTGAACTAAACTATTTCATGATACAATTAATAACAGAATACATCTTTCTACCAAATGGAGGTCAATAACATTGTCCTTGTGCAGTACTTCCCTTAAGAATTTTGGGGAAATCATCACTCATTCCTGATGAAGCAATTACACATTGGAAGTGGAAAAGCAGGGATGGTGGTTCTGTGGAGAGAGAAGTAATGTAGTGTGCAATTAACATTTTCCTTACTTGAAAATGTATTTCAGGCAGATACTTGCCATTCCACAGAACAAACAGTCAGAGTTCCATACTAAAAAAACATTATGGAGATATTGGCATAAAAAGGAAATGGAAAAGATAAGCTTCTTGAAAACAGTGACAAAGATAAAAGTTGTATGCATGACAGGGGTGCCTACTGAAAACATAAGTTGGTGAGAAACTGCATCTATCTTTATCAGGAAATAGTTTTTACCCTAAGCTAGTAGTTAGTCAAAACCAAAGCTTATATCAAAAGAACCTCTTGCTTCTTTTTTACTAAAATTTCCAAAAAATGGGCAGAATGTGAAGGTTACTCACACAGCAGACCACATAAATGAAATCTGACAAGAGCAATATATTAAGCTTTAGAGCATATGAGAAATAAGAATATGTGCATTCAGGAATACCTCATACTTATCAGATGTGTCATCTGTCGAGAATTTAAACTTACCTGGCTAGTTACAATTACTGGGAGTACTCCAGTTCTTAGTATTAAAGGAGACATATATAGCCACTACTTCTCCTAGATGACACTGTTCCTAACCTCAGATTAATAGCTGTCTCTTGCTCATGTTGTTACTCTACCCATATTAACCTTTCTTATCCATAACTTCATTATAGGGAAGCAAGGGTTCTTCCATTTCACTACACAAGAGAAGTTGAATTTGTGTAGGGTAGACACTGGAGAAATTCATGAAACAAACAAAAATCATGTTTATATGGTAACTCTGATAAACTGTGCAATGAGTTACTGTGAACAAAGACAGTAGGAACTGTCCTGCTTAGCAGTTGTCTTGGTATTTTTGTTTTAGTGCAGTACAGTTTTGAAGTTAAATATGCTAATACTGTTAAAGCACTCTCATGAAAAAAAACCCTCTAAACAGTGGACAATGAGGAGCAGCAGATAGGGATGGCCTGAACATTTCGTTATCTCCTACTTGATGCTGATTGAGATATAAAAGAATTTCCTGTGAGGCAGAAACTGCCACATGATGAATTATTCCTTATTCATTTGTTTTCAGTTATGTTATTATTTTAGTTGCTGCTGTTATATGAACTCTTATGTAAAGCTTGTGGATAAAATGAAGAATGATAACTGGAGAACAAAGAAACCCAGAGGACCATTACGTAAAGTGACAAAATGGTGTCCACCTTTCCTGCCTCAAAGATTTTATCCAGCGGATATCCAATGTCATAAGCAAAGAGAAGCCATGCAATGAACTTGATAGAAGTTGTCATTAAAATGATAAAATTGTCATTTCTCTTGAAAAAGAAAAAACATGTTGGAATAGTTGCTGAATTTAACTTATCAAAGTGGGAAGAGATAAATCTCAAGTAGAAGAACAAGATTTTTTGCCACTTCTAAATGGAGCTGTGCAAAGAAGACAATACTGTACTGTCACATATGACAAATAAAACTGAGGTCTAAATAATCATGTAGAGATGAAACTGAAAAAAGTGATGGAAGAGATTATCCAAATTACTTTCACACACAGCCCAAGTCTTGGGAAGGAAGAAGCAATCCATAAAAAATACAAAAACCACCTGCCAGTAAACCACAAGACACATTCCACTGATATACCATAGTACACTAACAGGGATGCAAAAAGACACGTCCAAAGAAAGACTTGATAGAAGCTAGTCTCTCCAATAAGAAATACAACCTCATTTTCCAGAAGAAAATTAGACATGATAACCATGAAAAAAAAAAAAATCCTATACCTTGAAAATGTAAAATGAAAGGCTAATCCATCCACTGAATGAAATGATAGACTCCCAGGTGAATAAAAAACTAAATGGGAGTCATATTGACTTAGCAGCCTAACCATCAAACCTAAACAAGCAGGCACCCAAAGAAAGAGGTGTTCATTGTAAATAACACCCCCTAGGAAATGCCAAATGTTCTTAACAAAAGGTACAAATGCAACAGAAACATCATCATGGTGAAAGCCCCCAGGTTTTATTTCAAAACAGACAGGCTTAAGCTCTAAAGGACAGAGAAAGCTCCTGAAATACAATATGGGCTTTCTGAGAGTCTGCAAGAACAAAACTAAAGGGTATCTCCAAACACAATTAATTACCAAGCTCCATGACAACTGGCACATAAGGAGGAGAGAACACCCAGGAAGGGAGTAAGGATTAGGAACTTTTAAAAAGAGTGTTGTGAACTAAAAACTGGGGAGGGGTTAGTTCCTGAAAATAAGGCATCCTGATGTAGTAAATCTTAGAAACAAAAATCAAAATTAAAGGGAAAGAATGTTGAAAAAGTCAGGGCAGTATGAAGACAGGGGTATAGTACTCTTCCCTAGGAAATCTGTCAGGGTTTGAATGCAGAACTTCAGAAAGAGGAGGAAAAGAAGACAGATAGCTAAGAAAATGAGCAAGGAAAAAGATGCAATTTAGAATGAAGGCATGAGAGAAAGAAAATAAATCCCTAAGCTGGTAGAAAACGTTCGTAAAATAGGAATTTTAAGAAAGAGGAAGAATTACGTCCATAGCTTACAAAGAACATTTAGTCTTGAGGTTGGAGAAAGATGAAACAAGAATGCAAAGAATGCAAAAATAAGGTAAAGGAAAATAAAAAACTAAACAAAAGCAAAACACATACAGTGTTGAGATACATGCAAGAGGTTTATCCAAGAACCAGCAGAATGACTGGTAAGAAAAACAAATGCCATATACCTGACTTGTCAAAGAGGTAATGGTTACTTGATCCCTGTTAAGAATGAAAAGTCTACAAACAAAGACAGACTCTGGAAAGTACTAGTTAACTTCATCTAGGCTTGGCATGGCCAGGTGAATATGGTGGTCAACTCACAATGGTAGGGTTGCAAGTTTAAATCCCCATCCTCTTCAAACATGCTCACCACTTCAGGTTTGGATGTGTTATAACATGATAGTCACTCCCATATTCACTGAAAAAAAAAAAAAAGAGTAGCACAAGAGTTGGTGGTGATCAGTTACCTTCTCTCTCGTCTTTTATTTTAAATTAGATAAGGCTAGCAAAACTAGTCTTCATTTAGCTTTGCGTAAAATTTAAAACAAATTAAACTAACTTCATCTAAAAGACAAGACAGAATCACAAAGATACACAAACAGCAGGTAGCAAGTTTTGGGTCAGTAACTGAGAATGCAATACAGAAACAGTACCAATACAACTGCTCAATTTTTAGCCATCACTGGAGTATAATAACCACTACAGAGAAGCGTCTAAGACCTTGAAATATTTCAGAAAGATGGATACAAGAATTTTTATGAAATATTCAAAAGTGAATTAACTGAAGACATTATTAGCAAATAAATTTTTTTTCTTACTGAGTATGCAAGAAAAATGCAATTTCTTAACACACTGTGGACAAGTTTCATGCAGAGCATCAAAGAAGATACATTTTATTATGTTCAAGACAATTATTTTCCCGATTTTTGCTAACAATACAATTTCTGCCATGACAAATCTACTGCTGGTGATGACTGACTTGAAATGTTTTCTTAGGAAATGTGTATATACCATAATTCAACTGCAGAGAAATAAACTGTTATTAAAAGGGCTTCAATGGTCTGAAGATACACTTACAGACATGACAAAAATTCCCAGATCTTATTCTACTAATGGAATAGAAAAGGAAGTATAACTGAAAAAAATTATTGGTCAACAGATTCTCATTTGATTAACCCAATATATTTTGCTGACAATAAACTGAAACATATTTGAATAAATTTGGATATTTCTATGATAAACAGAAAATGGATGAGCCTTCAGGTGGACTTTTCGAAATTCAACCAATACAGTATTATTTCCTCAATAAATAGGTTTTATAGCAGGGGTCTGCTGATGTCACAGCGTGATGATGTGAGTGCTATTTATGGCAAGTGCATGTGGATCAAGAATGCATGGGGAAATAAACCAGTTATTTGGCTGACAGAATGGCACATGCAAAGATGTTTTTGAGAATAAAATTGTAGGAAGAGGATGATCCAGGAGCCAAATTCAACATTCAAATACTAAACTGAAAAGATGGTTGCAATGTCATCTGTTCCTAGTCATGAGAAAGTGCACAATTCTTTCTTTAAATCTTTTTTTTTTCCTTTTTATTATTCACACAAGTTGCTTTCAAATTTTCCATCATCCTATGTAATATTAAAAAACATACCCAAGGGAAAGAAACTAGTCCATTTTCATTGTGATTACATACCCATATATATGAAATCCACCCAGAGCAAGCAATAATTGATTTGCGGACTTGTTACACAGGTATAATTAACTGAATTATATGGAAGTGTGATTGCTTGCATTTATAGCAGTTTCACAATAGAATTTCCATCCATCTGGCCCAAACTCACTGTTAATTTCACAACATATTTCCTATACTAGTACACTATATATTCAAAACCCATTTCTTTTGAAAGAATGTAATTCCTGTGTTATCATAAAACACTGAACAATAAAAATACATCTTTTTAATTCCTACCCTAGTAGGTTGGTAAATGATAAGGAATAAGATTTTCCTCATTGACAAAAGGGCAGATAGCAGAAAAATACAGGCAATAAATTGATACGTAGTTTTCATAGACGATATTTGATTTGGGAATATGAAACCGAACTGTGTTTTTTGTATCTTCCCTACATCATTTGAAAAAACAAAACAAAACAAAAAACTTGATTTAAATTGCTTTATGGGTTTATCATGATAATTAATCAATGTTCACTAATCACAATCCAAAAGTACGTCTATAAATAAAATTCCTTGTAGCTTTGCAAGTGTTGTTAGTGGGCATGCTTGCCCGGTTTTTCCAGTTGGTATCTGCACATTTTCCCTGGTGCATTACATCAATGATCTATAAATAGCACAAATTCACAACCCTAATAGAGCATATCAGAACATTATACAAAACAAAGTAAGTTGTCACTGAATTGTGGCATGATTCTATTGAGAGAATATCCAAGATTCCAAACATACAACCCTGCAAAAATTGTAAAATAAGGCTTACTGGCAAGAACTGTTTGCAAAAGTGACACAGGTTATAACATACAGATGTATGCTGGTCAGGGGAAAGAGTGGAGAAAATTAAGTTCTTGCACGTACTTGGATTGTGGCACCACACATATCAGGACATGTAATTTAACAGTAATTCCATTGTAAACCCTTTTGTAAACCATAAAAACAAGTCTATGAAAGAAACAATCAGAGTAAACAGAGGATTGACACTAAACTTGAAGGCTCAATAATGACAAAAAGATAAAATAGTTTTCTGTAAAAAAAGAGATAACTGTTTTTGTTTTTTCTTTTTATGGATAGACAAGAGAAGTGAGAATGGTTTCAATCATCCATGACTAATCTGTTTCTATAACAGGAAAAGAAAAACAGACTAACTGAAGAAAAAGCAAACCTATATACATTCTCCAATACAATGCTAACACAAAAGGTGTTGACTGTGCAAATTAGTACTTTTAGTACTGCACCACTCTCAATAAAACAGTGAAATCCAGGAAACACACACAGCACTTTACCTGATAAATTGAGGCCTTTTCATTTAAACATATAAAACCATGAATGAACAGAAGAAAATAAAATATAAGCAGTTCCTCCTCTCTCTGGCAAGAGAATGGATTACTGACAAAGAGAAAGAAGGCTCAATAGAACTAGAGAACAAAAAACCAGGCCCATGATCAGAAGGTACAAGGACAGCCCTACATAAGTATTCTCCAGGAAAACTATGTGACAACATAAAGCAGCATATTCCTGTGTTCACCTACCAGAGCCTGCAGAGTTTATACTGCCTATGGGAAAAAGAAATGAAACATGACACATATGCAAGTTTTGTACAATTCCACTCTATATAGGAAAATGTTTTACAAGATACCACACTTTAAAAAAAATTATTAGGTGTCTTCACACATACGCTCTACAAGTTTTATAATAATAAATGTAGCTTCACTGTTATCTACAGTTAAATAATTTGACCATACTCTTAATACCTGTACAATATATCATTCTTACAAATATCAGTATATGCCAGTGTCTAAGAGAAATATCTCAGAAATTACTCAGTTAGATAAATTAACTTAAACTTGACATTAGCAGAACAAGATTTATATTAATAAATTATATTAACTTGATGAAACTAATTTACAGTTCTCAATTCCGAGTTTACAACAATAAAAACACACTTTCCACAATTATAAATGACTTTCTTATTATCAAATATTTGAAACACAATCTAATATAGAAGGCAAATATTTTTAATTTTATATACATATTTAAAAAATATATACCACGTTAGAATTACTAAATAACACTAGAATTATGCAATTTTATAGTTCTACTTTTCTATCATAATGATTATATAACACTGAATAGTTTAATATTATCACGCTGTTTGTCAAATATACTTATTAATAAGTTATCATTTAATGTCACTTTTTTAATTCGATCTGATGTACCTAGCTACGAATACAACTACTATTATGCTGTTGTTATAAGGACTAGCAGCCATAACGTTAAACTGTTAATACTGGTAGTTGTATCAGTAACAAGCCTAGCCCATTATGGAACGTAACTGTCGGTGATAGTTCACAAATGAAAACCATACTGATTCTAAAGATCATGAGAATACATAAATTACAATGTACTTACTTCTGCAATGATACTCATTGAAGCAAAAATGCTCCTAAAAACTACGTCACAGTCTTAAACTGCTTAAAGAGAGGCCTTATAAAAATAAGGCCTGATAAGTCGTTTTCACAAAAAATGACCTATGTAGCCAAATCGATGACGTCAGAAAGACGGAAACTGCCCCATTCGGAAGCAAGATGAATTAATAAGTTTAATGTAATAATATTATAACACACTTTGGTCTTACAAATAGTTTCTTATCTGATACCCAGAGACAAAAAACATGTAAGGTAAACTAATGATATAATAATATATACCACTTGAAACTTACAAATAAATAATCTAATTGACCTTTCAAAAGCATAAGTTTGTAAATGAGATAACGATAAGAGACGAATAATAAAAGGTAAGTGAGCAACACAACTTTACATTTGACATTACTTCGAAGTTTTCTCTACTTATATTTATCTAAAACTTTAAGTGCTGCACAGATGTTTTTCTTGTTTTAAAGCTATGTGTTACGTCACAAATATTTCCTTTTATTGTACTTTCCGCTTCATAAAACGCATATAATACATACATACTCGCGACACACGTATTTAATAACATAATAACGAAGTAAATTTATTTTTGTTGCTTGAATAATTTAGTGTAAAGTCTAAAATGTTTTTAAAAAAACAGATAATATGTTGACATGCTATTATAGATGCATATTTAAGTCACAAGTAAACAAAATAATAGTGAAAAATACTTAAAACTCAAGCAAGAGAGAAAACATTAAACTAATTTCTTAACATTTCCCTTCATTTATTTATCTCCCCAGTGGCTTAGGACATGTTTACGGATCTGTGGTAGGTAGATCGCAAATAGTTCATTGTTTAGCTGTGCACTTAACTACCAACAAACACACGCAACAATTTATCAGATGTATATATATAAATATCGTTATTGCAAAGAGGCGTTTTTAACAACATTTGAAACAGCTTGGTGCAGTTTTCTTAGAGGTCCCGTCCATCCTGGTCATCTATAGATATAGAAATTTATATGCTGTTTTTTCATTATTTTTTGGGCCTGAAATATATATGTTCGGTTACATTGCTACTAGTTATCCAATAGAAATACTCTTACTTATTGATATTTTTGTCAAGTACGTATGTAAAAATAAGCTGAATAGTATTTGCAAATGTAATTGTAAAAAAGTATGAAACAAAATGTTCGAATTATCTTTTTCGTGTTTCCAATTTGATTTTGATTTTTCAATTTGATAAAATTTACTATTTGTACTTAAGTTTGGATAAAACAGAAATTTTTTGTAACAAAAATAAAAAACAATAGAATATTGTTTTAAGTTCACGCTGCTTTGCTCAAGGCAATTGAATTGTAACAGTGCTTTTCAGCTGTTGCTCACGGCAAGTTTAATGTATTATGTTTCAGAAAAGTTGGTAATTTTAGGTTTCTTCTATAAAGCCCTTGTTTTTATTAGAACTTCAAGAGAATACATAATAAGAGGCAATAAAAAAACTAATTGCAATATTTGAAAATTCATGCGATTATTCATAACTAGAAACTACCCAAGAAGAGTAGTATAGTTCATTATAAATGAAGGTTAAACAGAAAAACTTCAACAGCCGGTACTTCAAGGTCGCTGACCTTCAAGAAAACTCACCTTGCGTCTTCATTCTGACGATAGGCCTATTGCCTAGTTAATGTTTTGCCTCAGGTAGAACAGAATGTCGCTGTTAGTGTTTACAATGCGTAGCCTTTCAGGTGCATACCTTTTATCACCCACCCAACATACTTCCTGTTATGCAGGTTTGGCATAACGTGCTCCATTTCGGCCTGGATCTCTTATTACGACTCAGTTGAAAGAACATGTTCATCATGCCTCTCGATTCCTAGCTGGCTGGTGCAATAGTGCTTCGTTTCAACACAACAGGTAAGCTGAATTACAGAGATTCTGCGAAAAGAACAAAGCTCGTCCTTTAATTACAGCATGAGAATAAAGTGCGCATTTTAGTTAATGAGATTTCCCAAATATTTAAATAAGTTATAAACAATTTAAACGAAAATATTGTAAAGAAACTAAGAATTACTTGAAATAGAATTATTACTGTAGATGTACAGTGTAAAAGTTATGTATATATATTGTTAATACTAATAGCGATATTACATATCTTGCTTTATAATTGTACTGAATAATAAATTAATGTGAAACGTATACACACCAACACTGAGTGCATATTCAGTTGTGTTTTTGATGATTTGAAATAAGCACAATGACGAATTTATAGAATTTAAAATACAATACATAAGTCAGCTGTTTTAGTAATTAAAAACATATTAAAAAATATAAACTTATCGTTAAACGTAAAACTTTGGTTAAATGTTTTATGCTTAAAGTTTAAATACCCTTATATCTGTATATTTTTACCAAAAATAATTCAAAATATTCAAAATTAAAATAAAAAAAAACGATCTTTTGAATTAAAAAAGGTTATAAGTGGTGAAGAATTTATTTCAAGTGTTAATATGTATTTTTTATTCACGTAAAAGATCTTTAATGTTTTAAGTTTACTTTTAGGTTTCCCAAATAATGTGCTTCTTAATTTCAGGACTAAGAAAACATATGGTTGCTTATAATAATATGTATCACTATCAAGAACAAAGATATTTGTAAAATCAGTAAAAGCAGCAACTTATTGTAATAAAATATTTTGTTGGGAGGAAATTATTGTTTTCATATATGGATTTACTTTAGAAATTTAGAAGTTTTTTTTCAAACTTTGAAAAGGGCATGAGCAATGATTTGTATATGATGGTAAAATTTTAATTTCATTGTTTATTAAATGGGAAATAAACTTAATGTGCTTTACACATTGTACAGTTTTGGAATGTGTTTATTTGCATATACATAAACTTTTAATGAAAATTCAGCTAAAATAATTTTTTTAATAATTCAATTTTATATGAGAATCTATACTAATATAATACAATTATTGTTTATTTCTTTGTAGTTAAGCACAAATCTACACAAAGGGTTATGTGTTCCCTGTCAACCATGGGTATTAAACCCAGTTTCTAGCATTTTAAGTTCAGACATATTGCTGTACCACTGAGGTAGCTGCAATTATAAAATTAATAAGAATAAGCAAATTAAGTTTTTGCATTGTTCAAAAATATTGCAATGTTTAGTTTTCTTATCATTTAAATATTTTAAATTTATCTTGATGAATAAAGTGAGCAGGGACTGAAATTCTACTTGACCTCATGAGCTATCTTAAAAGATAGATCCAAGTTTCATAGCTTCAACCTTGATTTTTTTTTAATTGAATCCTTGCCAAGTGCTTAAAGTAAGATTGAATTACAGATTGTGTTGCTAGTTATGCATTTTGTAATTCATAATCAATTTTAGAAAGTTTGAACATTATTATTATTATTCAAAACAGGGATTCTCGGGTAATACTGCACACAAAATTTAGACTCATCATGATTGGTTTGCAAGGATCTGTCACATCATGGACTCTTTCTTTTTTTCTACTATATCTGAGTATTTCTGCAACTTCTGGTGCTCACTTGCTTCAGAGTGTATTTACTGAATATCAGTCAACATTTCCAGTGATAGGGAAATCTGCATCTCAGGAGAAGAATGGAGATCAGAATATGCAGGAAATGGCAAAGACAGACATGAGCCAGATTTCCAATCTTGGTGGAGGAGCATTTTTCACCAATATTCTTTCTTATGTTTTTAGTCTATTGAATATTAAAGAGGTATGATTAAGGAATATTAATGATACACATATGTACGTATGTATGTGCTTGAGCTGTGATTGCTGACCAATTTACATGTGTTCTGTTGTATCATATCCTGTTTACTCTAAATTGTATATTTATATTCTCCTATAATTTAGTCAGATTTTTACAGTGTTAAACAGTAAATTGTTTTAAATAAATTAAATGTCAGATTATCTTTAACTTAAATAAAAAAGTATATTATCATAAGTCATCATTTTTGCCTTGACTCATAATTTGTTTATTATTTTTATTATACATTATTTATTTCTTGTTGTTATTTATAAATTTGCATTACAGCACATTATAATTAATTCTTACTCTGAATTAATACTTTGTATTACACAGGTAGATTTTTCATCTTTTGATTTATTATCTTGTAATTTATTGTAAATTATGGTTCTTTTTTTGTTACTTTGAATTATAGATTATACTCTACTGTAGCAAAAATAACTTATTTTCAATTCTAACTATGTCCTACATAAACATAATTGTGTACCTCTATTTTAAACTGTAACAAAGATTTTAACAGAAGTAACTTTTCTTTATCTTGAATAATTATATTGTAATTTTTGTATAAAATCAAATAAGATATTTTAATGCATCCAATGGCTTATTAGGACAGATTCTCAAATTCTGTACAACGAGGATAGGAATTATATCTGATATTAAAATATCTTACTGTTATTACTTCCTTTTCATTTCTAGAAAGACTTGCTGTTGTAAAGGTGTTAATACTAATTTTTTATTTTTTTTTAACAAGGAATTCCATGACGGTATTGGTATTTTATATGAATTTGTTTGAATGTTTAACAACAGGAGAAAAAGATGGTATTTTGCAATGAGATACATGGCTAGTCATGCTGATACAGTGGTCTCATTCTTTAAGGAAACAGAACAGACAAAATGCATATTGTATACAATTTATTGTTATGGATTTTTAGTGCATATTATCCATATAATAGATCTGTTATACCTCAGTGCTAGGGTGTAAGAAGTAATGTGGGTTTTTTTGACATGTCTATAGGTTGTAATAATATGCAAGTATAATTTTAAGTAGGTTACAGTAATCTATTGTCATGCAAGCTACAACAATAGAACTATATAGGTTTTATGTGTTGAGTAATATTGTTTGTTAACTTGGCTGTTTACTTTGTAAGTTATAATGATAAATTTCCAATTCATTTTTCAACATCTTTATTACTGTTTCACTCAGGATAAAGTATTTGGTGTGTCTGTTGTTATTCATATTTCCACAAACTTGTAAATTTTCCATAGACTAATCCTGTAAGCTAGTTATGAAGTTAGAAATACTTAAAATTTAAATGTTCAAAATGATACTTTTTTGGAATATATTATCAGCAAGATATTCATGCTTTTATTTTCAAATATTATTAAAAAATAATTGCCTTCTACTTAATATTTCAAATTTATGAGAAAGAAAACATTTCTGAACAGTTTAATATTAAAATAAAAATACTAGCAATGAAGTGTGAAGAAAAACAACTGAGTTAAGAATATGAATTTTTAAAAAGTTGCATTAGAATGTAAAAGAAACTAATTATAAAAAATTGTAAATTAGTAAACATACAAGAATGTGAAAAGCCAAAATAAAAAAAAACACAAAACATAATTGATCAAAAACAAATAAAACATCTTTTCTGGTTGTTTCAGTTCCAGTCAGGAAAATGGCAAGAGAGAGAGAGAGAGAGAGAGAGAAAAGAGTGAATGTATATAATATACTGTGAATACTGTCATTACAGTCATACAGTGATTATATATACAATAACGTGAATAAATGTTTAGGCAGTGTTTGTAATCTTTCTTAATTTTTCTTATATTTTAAACAATTTAATTGGTAGCTGAATTATTTGATTTGAACATTTTTTAATTTCCTTTACCTTAAATTTTCCATAAAGGTAATGGACAGTATCAAACTTGGGAAGACTTCTCCTGCAGCATGTTTTGTTTGTAAGTTTGGGGTTTCTATTTTGCATCACTTGATGGCTCAAGGCAGAAGTGGAGAAGAGCTTTCAACACTAGCATTAAGTATTTGCAAGACACTGAAGCTGGAAAGTGAGAGAGTATGTTATGGAGTGGTTGAAATTTTCAAAGTGAGTTGAATTGAGAAATGGCAGAAGTCTAAGTACTGCTGTTATTTGTATCTTAGGTGGTTGTTGCATGTTATAAAGTAATTTTTTTTCTTTATTATTACTTCATTTAAATTACTATATGGCTAAGATGTGTTTCTTCAGTTTTAATATTGTGTATACTGACAAATAAAAGGTATTTGTTAATACATGCTAAAAACTGAGGTGTATTTTTTAAGTGACATCATTATTTATTCTACACTTTTTAATTTGCAGGTTTTCATGTAAAATTTTGAATAAATCATTACTTGTACTTGTGTGTTCGTGTGTATAATATACTGTGAATGCAGTGATTATATACAATAACGTGAATATATGTTTAGGCAGTGTTCGTAATTTCTCTAAACTAACTTTTGATTTAGTTTGGTGGAATTTTTAAAAAGTTGCATTAGAATGTAAAAGAAATTAATTATAAAAAAAATTATAAAGTAGCAAAAGTACATACATATTCACAAAAGAATAAGACAAATAAATAGATAAAAGTGCTTCCAACTCCAATAGGCATCTGAATTTGTTTTTGTAAATAAAGATGCTGTTTCATTCATTATGAAAATCATGCTCAATTTCTTAGTGTGTGAGCATATAAGGCCAGACATTTCTGCTGTATTTCAGGTCCAGACATCATGTCTTTGAAGGATCTTGTATATTGTAAAAGAAGAATGATAGTAGGTGCACCTTTAACAAAACCACACAAGTTACTGGTGTATCAAGAGCAAATGTTTCTAATGTTTTGTCATCATGGACTATATCTGGTAAATATTGAAAGCAGCAGTAGCAGAAAGATCATCATAGGTGATGAAGACTTTGGTATATTAAATCAAATTGTGAAATGCAACAGGAAAACAAGATTAATTTAAAATGTGTTCAGTGTTTAATGTTGAAAATAAGAAACTTTCATATGAAGAATTCAGTCATTTATAATCAAGCCATTCCTCATATTGAGCATTCACAGGTGCAGTGGTTATAAGCTGTAGTCAGGTTCACCAGTTATCTATCATATTTGCCCAATTATCAGAACTTTGTTCAACTAAACTCGGCACAGTTATAAGGCAGAGAGGCCAAGAAATTTTTCTCATGACTAGCTGCTCTGAAGAGAATCCTAGACAAAGTAAGATAAAATTGATTGAGAGAGAGAGGACTCTTACACCAGTTCCCCTCATTATGGATTCCTGTATGTGGAAAGGGGATCTCCCAGGAAAGGTTCTGTACTTTCAGTTTTCCTCCTCTGGGATCTAAACACCCACCCACATGTTTCCCGTGCATGATGACCCATGAAGGAGAGGATCCTGGTGGTTGAAGGGTCCAATCCTAACACACCATTTTGGCTTTGAATTCCTGTAGATAGACAGCCTTGGGGTGGTCCCCCTTGGTCCAATTAGCTGGTTCACTTGAGCTAGGGTCAACCAAGTACGAGTGTTGGATGTTTTCAACAGGTATTGTGGACATTGTATGTATCTGATGCTGGTGTTTGGGTATAGTGCTCACGAAACCCTGGCGTTGCTGCAGTGTCCTTGTTTGGCATTGTAGTGCATCCCCTTGTAAGGTTCCATGATGTGTGGGGACAGTGGGCACCAAAATATTCCTTTTTTTATTATGGCTCCTCCAAATAAAAATTCAAATAAAATAGTGAAAAACAGTCCATAGGTAAATGACCACATCTTGAAGATTTTGAGCAGCAATTTTCAACAGCTGTAACATCTGTTGTGCCTCAGTTTTTTATATTACATTCTCTTTCACACAAACCTTTAGGGCAGATGTCTCCATTTTTCATTCAGAAGTGACCAGAGGAACTTGCTGGCTCTCCAAAGTCAGTAAAGAAGTTTTACTCTGGTGACATATTGGTGGAAACATCCACATCTCAATACAGTGAGCTCCTCTTGCATTCAAAGGTGATTGGGGATATTCCTATTAAGGTTACACCTCATGCAACTTTGAATTCATCATAAGGAGTTATTATTGAGAGGGATTTGAAGAATATCCCCGAGTCGGAGATTCTCGATGGTTTCTTCACTCAGTGAGTTTCTGCAGTGAGGCGTATCTCCACTTGTAAAGATGGAATTATGATGCCAACCAGTGTTCTCATTCTAACATTTACATCATCACATCCACTTGCCACCATCAAGGCAGGTTATCTTAATTGCAGAGTACAGCCATACATTTCAAATTCTCTCGGACGTTTCCAGTGTCAGCAGTTCGGTCACTCAAAAACGTCATGTTGTCATTCCTTGAGGTGGCAAGGACCACAATGCCTGTGAGTGTGAAATGGACCCTCTTTGCATCAAATGCAATGGCTCTTGCCTGTCTTATTCTTGTTCTTGCCTTAAATAGTTGGAAGAAAAAGAGATGCAGCATTTGAAAACGATTCACAACATTACCTACTCTGAGGCTTGAAAGTTGCTGTCCACCACTTCATCTCGGACATATGCTGATGCACTTCTTTCCACTACTACAGTGGGTGTGCAGACGAATCTCTCTGTGCCTCCAAATGAATCATTCTCAAACCAAATGAGAAGTATTTTGACCTCCATGGTTAAAAAAGTTGATGAATCAACTTTACCACCTATCTCTGTCTATTATATACATTCCACTTCCTTTGGTTCCAGGTACAGGCATTTCCTCAGATCCATCTTCCTCTCTCACCTCAGGTTGCAAAACAATCATTTGTTCATGCTTTCAATCTCTGGAATCTCCTTCCAACAGCAAAGACCTGCCCAATCAACCCAGGGCAAAATCAATGGAGGTTGATAGACCTCCCTTGCATAAGGAAAGTATGGAAAAAGACGTGGTCATAAACAGAAGGGTTCTCTACCCAATTTACCTATACATAAATAAAAATGGCCACCCTGATATAATGGAACTGTCAAGGTTTATGTTCTCATTTGGATGACATCAAAACACTGATTGCTTCCTACCATCCTGTTTGTCTTTCCTTAGAGGATGCATTTCTGAAACCTGCCAATATAGTCACCTTTTAGCAGTGTTCTTTGTACAGAAATGACAGGCTGTGTGATGGATGAGTGCATAAGTGGTTGGTTAATCAGCATGTGTCCATCCTGTCTTTGCCACTCGATACATCCTTGGAGGCTAGAGCCATCCATGTTTCTTTGAATTGTACCATCACTGTTTGTTCTCTCTACCTGTTGCTTGGAGAGACCTACGATCAGTCAGACCTTGATGCTCTCATTGAACAGTTTATGTCTCTCTTTTTAATCTTTGGGGTCTTTAATGGAAATTGTCCCCACTGGGGAATGGCTGATATTGATAGGAGGGGTCACTCTGTAGAGCACATGCTTTCTGATCACAACCTTTCTCTTTCCAACTGGTTTTCCTAATTACTTTCATATACCTAGTCAGTCCTTTACTGCTATTGATCTCTCAATTTTTTTCTCCTCACTATTCTCCCACTTTTTATGGAGGGTTGACAATAATCCATGAGGCAGTGATCATTTTCCTATAATTTTGAGAGACTGGCCATCTTCAGTACCACCCTACTTGTGTGACCTGGTGGAAGCTGGCCCTCTTTCACTGCTCTCGCATCCCACCTGAGGTTGCGTTTTTCTTCCTTAGTGGGCTATACTTGTTCAGAACAGATAATTTGCCAATGCTCCTTTTGGCCTTTGTGTCCAGATGCATTTGGATGAATTAGGTCTGTCTTTGGATAGATAAGATTGCTGTATCCACTGGTCAGCCCATCCCACCATAGCTTCTTACTGTCGCCAAATGTGACCTATCTTTAAGTCATCTGAGTAAAGCAGACACTCTCAACTGGAAATACTCTGTTTGTTGAACATCTTTTGAACCATCCTTCCATTTCTATTTATACAAATGGTTCAAAATCAGATGACTGTGTGGGTTCTGCCATGATTTGTTGGGGTTCAGTGGTTGTGCACAGAATCCCCTCTCTAGCTTCTGTGTTCACTGCTGAACTGTATGCCATTTCTCTTGCCCTGGATCATATTGAAGCTAGGCAGTACTTCAACTGCACTATTTATACCGACTTGCTTAGTTCTCTTCTGGCCCTGGAATCGCTTCATGTTAGTTAATGCCCTGTTCCCACTGACATTCAAGACTGACTGGCCCATTTCTCTTTAACATCTCCTTCTATTCAGTTTTTCTTTATACCGGGCCATGTTGGTATTCATGGGAAAAAGCTTTCCGACACCACAGCTAAATCTATCTGCTTTGACACTATCACTACTGTCCCTATTCCATACATGGACTATGGTCCTGTATCCTGCTCTATGCCTGTTGGCAGTCGACTTGGAGTGAGCAACATGAAAACAAGCTTGTCCAAATAAAACCTTCTATTGGACTTTGGCTATCTTGCTTCTGTGAGGATTGGAAAGAGGAAGTTGGTCACAGTTTTTTGACTCACTATTTTCTTTTACCTGGGGCTGCTGCACCAGTGTGTTGTCTGTGTAACACTCAGGTCACAATAAGCCACGTTATACTGTCTTGCTGTCATTGTGACTCTCAGTGATGGCACTATTTTAAACATGTTCTGTCTCAGAGTTCATCCGTAACTTTAAACAGTGTTATTGGCAATGGTGACACTGCTCACCTTAGAAATGTTTCTAGTTTTTTAAAGGCCATTAATCTTTTTAATGTAATTTTAAGTTTTTTAATTTATACATTAGAGATTTTTTATACGATTCCTTTCCTTTTAAGAATCAAAGTACATGTAGTTCAATTTGAAATTAGAAAATGGCCGTAACATCAAATAACTCAAAACCAAGACTGGATAGGCCAACTTCAGGTGACTAATGATGGTTTTTGAACTTACCTGTTAGTTATCCTGGGGAGTTATGATAATCACAATTATGCTACAGAAAGCTCTTTACAACTTATATCACTGTAGTTTTGCTCTTAATGTTGTAAACTAGATATAAAAATTGAATTTAATGTTATTTATATTTTTAATTCAATAATTAAACTTTGTTTTTGTTTTACCTTAATTTCTTTTTACGAATTTTAGTAATTTTACTTTAAGTTTTTACCAGATATTTGGTGCAGATAGTGTAGTTGCTTTGCACCATAAAACACCAAGCCAACCAACCAACTTACACCAGTCTTTCCCTAGGAACCCATGGATACACTCATTGGTCCTGCACTAAACTATTATAAAATATTCTTGAAACCTAAATCTAGCATCATTTTCTTCCAGTTTCCTAAAAGAAACTGAAGACTACTTATATTTAGGAATGGTTTAACAATTTCTGTTGAAATTGCCAATTATCAAACTGAATTGGTGGCGTTTATAAGGATCTTGTTTGCAGGATGACATGTAACTTTTTCTTAGACCAGTGATTTCACTTTTTCCCTGCCTTCTGTTTGTATAAATGTGTTTGTGTGTTTTATTATACATACACATAACTTAAGTAATGTTAGCAAACTTAAAGTCTTTTGATTACTTGTATCCTTACTGTAACTACCAATAGAAGTAACAATAATTTTTTTATCAGTTTATTACTAATTTATGAACAAAACAATAAAATTGCTTGCTTTATATGAGAATGAAGGTAGATATAAAGGCTATTGCTACTAAGTAGTTTGGTTAGGGTAAATTAAACTCTATAATGCTATATCCTTGTATTTTTCCATGTTTATCAATACAGTTTAGTAGGGACATAAAAGTCTATCTGTATGCACACTTGTGTGTGTTTTAGTATTAGGCAGGCAGAATTACTGCCTGCATAAGGATTGTTTAGATTATTAATTAAAATAGTATTTTAAATAATTCCTCAATAGATCATTAGAACTTTATGGTGCTATATAGTGTTTCCTTTTATAATAATGTTTATAATGTAACGACTGAGTCACAAGTTTTGGAACTGTCTGTAAATATCAAAGTAAAAAGTTTGAATATCTTATACTTCTTTCTTCTGCTTTTTTTATTACATGATAACTCAAAAACCAAAGTCAATTTCACTGAGGTGACAGTTTCAAACAGAGTATCTGCTTTTATAAGCATTATTGATATTTAATAGTAATAATAGAGAAAAAAATTGTAATTCTAGTGTAAATGATGTCATTGTTACCTCCTTAAAGTTGGCTTTCATACATATATCTTGTGTTCCTTTAAAACGCTTAAGTACAGGGTGAAACAGAATTACCAGCCAATAATAGATAAGAAATAAATAAGAATTTCATTGTATTTATAACTTGGTTATAAATACAAACTACCTATGCTTCTCATATTAACTATGGATGTTCTGTTACTTTACAGGATGACATGCTGTATGTATTTCAGAATACTGATCTAAGCCCTCATGAAGTATGTGGTGTGATGCTTGGTTATACCTGTTCTCCAGTGCATCATGTAGACCACAACTGGACATTGCCTTTGACTCCTAAGACCAAACCTCCTTTGAAATCAAAAGTTATGCCAAAGGTTAATATTAAAAGATTAGAAAATTGATACAAAACTTTAAAAACAAATAAAAAATCCACTTTATGAACTGAACAATTTCAGCAAGTACTGAAAAACAAAAGATCTATATATAACTTTCTGTTTATAGGTATTACACCTTTATAAAAATGTTCCACATGTGAAAGTTTTGCTTGGAAATTGATATTTTATGTGACTTGCTTTGCAGTGTTTTGAGATAAACCTTTATGAGAGATAATGCTGCACATCAAAGTGAATAAATGTAGTTATTATTTTATGATGGCCTTAACTCTTCAACTCGTACTTAATATGTGTAGATATGAACTTGAACAAGTTTGGGTATTATTTTATGATAGCTTTAACCTCCTAAGTCAAACTGAATACAAGTGAATATTATTTTGAAGGAATGGTAGTCTGCATACTTTTAATAAATAAGTGTGAGTATTATTTTATGTGAATTATCTCTTAAGCCGTATTGATTACACGTGACAATTATCTTATGAGAAGGATAACTTCCTAAGTAACTCTGAATATGTGTGACTATTATCTTTTGAGAAGGATAACTTCCCAATATTAATCATAGATAGCTATTATTCTGTGAAATGGTAAATTTTTCAATTAATTGAGTATACTTAAGGCTCTTTGGTTTTCAAGATATTGTTGGCTAAATTTTGAACTTTTTCTGTTGAAGTGTAATTATTACATTGTTCTGCAAAATATTTCTCAAAATGTTAATCATGTGTTTGACTGCACTAAATATTTCAGCCTTTAGCACCTGTGGTCCACGTCCTCCATATCTCTGATTCTCATTTTGATCCATACTATAAGGAAGGTAGTAATGCTGAGTGTGGGGAACCCTTGTGCTGTAGAATCTCTAATGAACCAGCAAGTCATCCAAGCAAAGCTGCAGGAAAGTGGGGAGACTACAGAAACTGTGATATGCCGTTAAGAACATTAGAAAGCATGCTTAAACACATAACTGATAACCACAAAGTGAGAGAATTTCCCTTTTTTATTACAAGCTGTTGTATGTATTTTGTATTGATAGAAAACGTTTCTTACTGCCAATATACATTTCTGTTTGTGTAAATGGCTACTTTCAGCTACGTGTTTAGAAGAACCAACTTTTTTATTATGGTAGTATGGGAGTGCCAGGAACCTGCTACATGACTGTAGGCATTGTGTTCATACTGTAGTGAAATGGTTTAGACATGATTATAGACTATACTAGACATAAACATTAGCCATAGGCAACTTATGACGTTATTTAATAAGAAATACACTTGTATATGGCATGTGAGTCTTTTGTCTGGGTAGGCTGTTGTGATGTGTGTTGGTTGCAAGATCCTAAATAAATAAACTCCTCTCAGTGACATGCATAAACTCATTTTTGCTCTTTCTATCTCTCTGCAATTTTTGAGTTGATTAGAATAATGTCCTGTGAGGAACAATTTTTTTGGGAAGGCTAAGCCTTCCCAAGCCTCTTGTACGAGCTTCCCATGAACATACAACAAAAAACTATGATTGACATTTTAGCAGCTCAGAGGTATAGAACTTAAAATGGTAAAAAAAAATCATGTCAAAATGATTGAATGAATAAGTAAAGGAATGTATTAATGTGTATTGTATTTTTATATAAGTGACAGTTCATATAAATGTCTATTTAGTGTTATTCCTAGTATTATGTCACCGTTACATCAACTTTCCCATGGGGTCACCAGCCCTATTATCACCTTGCAAACATCTTGGCAAACCTAGAATGTTATGTTTTACAAATTATGTTTGATGTCTGTGGCTTCACAGCTGGATTTTTATTTTAGGTCCTTTGTCTGTGTAGCTGAATTCTCTTCTGTATTAGTCCATTCTTACTGATGCTCTTTTCTGACAGAATGTAAATAATATTGGACTACATTTCTGTATTTATCATTAGACATATTTTCATGTCTCTATCCAATTTCCAGGCCCAGCATGGGCAGGTGGTTTAGGTGATTGACTCGTAATCAGAGGGTCTCGGGTTTGAACCCCTGTCACACCAAACATGCTCACCCTTTAAGCCTGGGGGCATTACAGTATTACACTCAGTCCTACTATTCGTTGGTAAAATAGTAGACCAAGAGTTGGCAGTGGGTGCCTTCCCTCTAGTCTCACACTATTAAATTAGGGATGGCTAGTGCAGATATCCCTTTTGTAGCTTTATGAAAAATTCAAAACAAATCAAACTTTCCAATTTCTCTCAGATTATTTCTTTCTTTGTATTTTTGTTTCATGACCATGGCTTACCAGTTTCTTTTTAGTATTTTAGAGGTAAATATCTTTTTTGTAATTAATTTTAATTTTGAAAATCTAAAATTTGTGAGGAATGAAGCAAGTGAAAATCAAGCTAAAACAACATTATTTTGTATCATTTCCCTTATCTTATTGGGGAAAGGTTATTTTGAACTTTAATTTCAGAAAAAAAGACGTTAAGAGAATTATTGATTGTGTGGTAGTAGGTACCAGTGTTTAATATAATTGTTTTTAATGAAACATTTTGTTTGTGTGTCAGTTAACTCAGGTAAAACAAATAATTTTGTAGTTTACATTTGAGATTATCTTTGTTTAATTTCTTAAGTTTAGTTTTGTCCAAAAGAGTACGCTAATTTTTATTTATTTGTAATTACTACAGTGGGAAACCCTTACCTGATTTCATAACACCAATATTTTGATTCTTAGCCAAATACAGATGATCTGAGAGTTTGATGTTACTCAGATGATTTATATTATTAGTACAATTAAATTTATTCATAGTATATACAAATTTGTATGAATTTGCTCTTAATCAGTATCAGGAAATCTACAAATCAATGCAGATACCAATAAGGTTTTTTTTTGGAAATGGATGTTGTTGTTAGTTTTCTATCTTTATAAAAACTTAGAAAATAGCATTATGGAAAAATTCGGTATTACAAACTCTAGGTATTTTAGTATAGTGTAGTTGCAGTGATAACGTAAATCACTAGTTTTTGAACAATACCGAGATCATTTATGAATTATTGTGAAAATATTTTAATTTCTATGTGCATTATGCATCCTCATTATGAACTTTTGTACATAACTTATTTTCAACAAAGGAGTTCTATGTCATTTGTATTTAGTACAAGTACGACTTTTAATGAATAAGTTCATTTTTTCCATTATGTCAGTTAAGCTATTAACAGGCTTAAGTGCTGAAAACATGCAGGTTTTTGAATACGGGTTTCTTTCCATAGTATTGAGAATGTTTAATACTTAGTTTGTTTTTAATACATGAGGTTGTGTGTGTGCTTGGAATTATGTGAAGATGATGGTTTACACCTTTTAATTTTTTTCTTTAAAAATATATCTTTTCAAACATCAAGTGGATAAGAATGGTCTAATGGTTATAGCATGCCAGGCTGTGAATCTTATGTTTCGTGACTAATGCTCCATTGCTGTAAAAATGTGCTGTGCATTTGTGGGCTTTGTGTTTGCTATACAAGTTACAGTTAAATCCCATTTTTGATCAGACCCAAGTCGCTAAAAGTTGGCAATGGGCACTGATGGTTAGCTATCTGCCCTTCGGTTTATCAGTCAAAATTAAGAACAGGTGTACACAGATAGCCCTTGTGTAGATTGATGAAAAAACTTTGGAAGTTAAAAAACAATATTTATATTATTAATGAAACTGGTGCTGAAAGTCATTAAGAGTAAGTTAAAATGTGTATATGTATTCGTTCCTGGTATGTATCAATCCCAGAAACTCAGCATCACGAAAACTGAAACAAGAAATATCTTTGTGTATTGTTGTATTTACAGAAGTGACGTCATGCATGAATGTTTCGAACAAGAAGTATTGTATTGTCACAATAAAAGTAACTGAAGGAATTTAATCTAAGTAATAGATACCTTTATTAATGTGCTTTAAACATGTAAAACATATCTTAGTTGTACATATATATTTTATGCATTTATTAGTAAGGGTTTGAGCAAGAAATATATTCACACTACAAGAATATTTTTTCCACAGCATATGGAATTTTTATGCATAATGTAGTTGAATGAGGTCACTGTTGATTTAATGTTACAATTAATGGTTGTTTGATTTAAAACAGTTGTGTACAAACATATTCCTGTATGTACAAGTGTATACCATCATTTGTAAGTGCTTAACTGAAGAATTTATTGATTAAAAATTATTCTTTCATAAAAGATGGTGAGGTTAACTCCTTCCTTCTGTATGTTAAAACAAGAAATGTAATAACCTTGAAGAATGTAGGCCTAACTACAGACTTTATTTGTAAAGTCTCTGTAGAATAGCTAGTTTGTGCTTCAGTCCAAGTGTCAAAAGGTCTTGCACATGCAACCAGCTTACATTCATGTAGCTTACTACACTAGTCTATGTGGCTAAGCAACATCAGAACATACCCTTTCACCAGTAGGAAGGTGACACAATCTCCTTGCACAGTATTTCCCTTGAGCACTTTGTGTAAACCAGTAGTTCATTATTTTACTCGGCATTAAACTCTTTAGATGTGTTATTTTTATCATGCCTTTTATTAAAAGTAGGAGGATTTTTTGTGCTGTAACTAAATTAAAAAAAATTCAGTTAATGTTTGTAATGAAGGTTATTAGCTTTCTTAGATGTATTTTATTTCAATAAAAGATATATAATTAAAGAACTCGTAAAAAATTTCAATTAATTCAGTTTCATGAGTCTTGTTGATAAGGAATTCTCATATCTACCTTTTCAAAGTCCTTCTAATATCCAGACATTCCTTAACAGTAATCATCCAGTTCTACTTCAATGGTGACCGTAGGAACTGTCATTGCATATTAAGTTGTTGGTTCTGTACTGTGTTATTTGTATCAGACATAGAACTTGTGGCTTCTTGCTTCTGTAGCCTTTGCTGAGCCTGCTGTATCTTTTGAATGATTTTGAGTTACTTTTCCCTTTGATTCCTATTCTTCTTTCTCAGAGAAGGATCAAATAACCCCACTTTTTTGATTTGCCACTTTGATCTCTTATTCTAGTTGTTTTTTCTGGTTCACAAGTGAGTTTACTGAGTAAGTTTCAAATCTGGAACTTTAATTTTTAACAGGTTATTTTATTGTCTTGTCTTCATATATGCTTTAATTTGCCTTGTCCTCCCCAGCCTTAAGACTCTCATTGTTTGACCACTGTTGAGATCCTTCTTCTGCTTTGGCTCTTTCCTATCCTTAAACTTCTTCAAATCTGGAACTTTAATTTTTAACAGGTTATTTTATTGTCTTGTCTTCATATATGCTTTAATTTGCCTTGTCCTCCCCAGCCTTAAGACTCTCATTGTTTGACCACTGTTGAGATCCTTCTTCTGCTTTGACTCTTTCCTATCCTTAATCTTCTTGTCTTAGTTTTGCTTGCTCATCTTCTTTATTACCTGTTCTCTTTACACGTTTCTGAGGCTATACATTATGGCCCACATCTTTACTGTGGAAGGTTGCATCTACTTGTTTTTTATGCTAGATTCAATTTATTCACCAGCAGTTGTTCAATTAATTTTATTTCTCTGTTAATGGGATTTGCTTAGTTGGGTTGCTTTGTTTTCTGGAGTTAGATTCTTTCAGTCTTAACTCTAGGATCTCCATTTGGTACACTTCTTTTGAGAAAACATTGTTGGAGCTTGAGTTACCAATAATTTGGAAATTAAAGGTGAGGTAGTTCATTAGCAGTGATCTCTACTCACTGTGGTTTTCTGCTTACCTAGGTGCAGGGAGACCTGGCATTTTTTTTTACTTATGAGCATTGTCTGGTTCTACTCCATTCCATGTTTTATCCATTGAACTATTCCCAAAGTTTCTTTCCTAATGGTGCAGCCATTGAGAAGTTTGGAGATATCTCATTTTTGGAACTACCCTAATACTTTGGTTCTGCATGAGCTTTGTTCCTACACTTTGTACACCTGTGGTCTCCTTTTGAATACTTAAGGGTAATATAGGCAATCTCCTTTAAACTTTCTCTCTCTTTCAACTTCCTTTTTCTCATAATGCAGTCTTCTTTCCACTGCTCTTCAAATCCCTAGCAATTTTGACCCCTGTAAAAGACTTTCTTTCCAAGCAATGGAACAATTGAAACAGGTCCTAAAGCCTATTATGGAGCATTGTTGGCCAATCATAGATTTTTCACTGTTGAATCAATTTTTCCATTTATAAGTTCAATATTTTCATTGATCTTTCTCAGGTTGTGGAAAATCAAGAATGATGTCTTGGATGTTTTTCTCCAAATTTCAATTCATATAGCCACTTGTTACATTTTCTACCTCATTCATAATGACAGGATTTTTAATTTCAGTGCCTTTCTTATCAGTTAGCTAAAATTCTGTGTTTTCAACTGGGTCTGCATTTCCAGTAGGACTGAAACTTAATTTTTTTTGTTTGCTCTTCTACATCTATGACACATAGATCTTCTGGTTTACAAACCTTTCATTTTTCCTCTTCTTGCTGCATGAAAGATTATATTTCGTTTGGAAACTACTCTCTCCAGTATTCATTATTTCTCTGGGATGTGCCCATTTACATCCTTTTCAGTGGAACTTGTCAAATCAATAGAATGTGTCTAAGATCTACTGACTTCTTTATTTTTTCTACCTCATTTTCTTCACCTCTTGCTCTTAAAGTGGCTAAATCAGTCTTGCATAACAGTAAGTTCTTTCCAACTCATCTGAGCTTGCATCTGATCACAGACGGCCTTATGTTCACCTGAGGCAAAGTTCTTGATTTTTTTGCCATTTCCACTGTTTAGTTTCCAGAGAAGCAGTTTTGAATATCTGTTTTCTAGAGATGTTGGTAGTTCAAAGGACCTGCCACCATATCTTTGCTTATGTATTTCAGGACATCCTATCATTATCCAATCATACATCTATACTGTATTTTCATACTTCATTTGACAGGAATATACTATTTTGTAGAATTTTTACTTTCTAGTTCTCTTGAGCTCTCTTTATGGGTCCACGACATCTGGTCATCAGAATGTCGTGTTGCAGTAGCTTTGAACTCAGTAGCAAAGTGGCTGTCTTATAAAATCGGATCTTTTCAGTAAAATGGTCCTTGTATACAGTTTAAGGTTGTTGCCTCAGCAGTGAATGGCTTGAGCTGGATTGGTTCAATCTTCTTCTGCATGCTTATCCTTCTCTTTGACTCTTTCCAAAGGTGCTGTTTTTAATTTGCATTGCTGTGTACCTAGTTTTTCTACTGCCTGACCCCCTATGACTAGCTAGCTCCCTTTACTAGCAACTTTCTTAACATTTAGCTTATTTTTCATGGACTGGGATAAAATGACTAAACTGACATAAGTTACTACAAGTTCCTATTAGCAATAAAATGATGTTCTGACATTTTGAAATTTTTATATAATTAAAACCATGTTTGGAAAATAACTGATTATTTAGTTTAGATTATTTATTAGCAGATGTGCTTGGGAATACTGTGAAGAGTATATTATATGATATCCTCAATACAACCAGTAAGAAAATAATCATTAAGTTTAAGTTCAGTCTTTTTTTATTTGTTAATTATCAAAAAAGAAATATATTGTGCTAAGTATGTAAAACTAATGGAAATGCTTATAACTGTAAAGCAGAAATGAGCTCAAGTTTGCCAATTTTGTAGATTTTTAGAATTTTAACAGTTCTGAAGGAAAGTAAAATTTAATATTTTTTTTAAATGCTATTTTAATACAAAACTTTGGTAGCAGCAGCTCTCATTGTGTGTAATATAAACATTATTTAAAAATGTTTCTGATCATGTAATTGCTGTCTACAACTCTATCTCGGACATATGCTGCTGCACTTCATTCCACAACTACAGTGGGATTGCAGACAGATCTCTCTGTGCCTCCACGAGAATCGTTTTCAAAACAAATGAAAAGCCTTTTGACCTCCGTGGTTAAAAAAGTTGATGAATCGACTTCCACTCCTATCTATTTTCCTCCCATAACTTCCAACAAACCTCAAGATCCACGTCCTTCAGTTTCAAATACAGGCATTTCTCCCACCACAAGAGACAAAACAATTATTCGTTTGCATCCTCAGTCACTGGATTTCTCTTCCAATAACAAAAACCTGCCCACTCGACCCAGAGCAGGATCCATGGAGGTTGATAGACCTCCTCCGATTAAAGACGGTAAAGAAAAGAGACGTGGTCGTAAACCAAAGGGTTCTCCAGCCACTTCACCTACCCGTTCTTAAAAATGGCCACCTTGATACAATAGAACTGTCGAGGTTTACGTTCTAATCTGGATGATATCAAAACGCTGATTTCTTCCTACCATCCTGTTTGTCTTTCTTTACAAGAAACATTTCTCAAATCTGCTGATGCAGTCTCCATTTGGCAGTTTTCTCTGTACAGAAATGACAGGTTGTGTGATGGAGTACATGGAGGGGTGGCACTGTTAGTTCATCAAAATGTGCCCACCCTGTCTTCGTCACTCTACACACCCTTGGAGGCCGTAGCCATCCGTGTTTCCTTGGGTCATACCATCACTGTTTGTTCTCTGTACCTGCCCCCTGGAGAGACATTTCTAATCTTGGAGGATTTTAATGGACATCATCCCCTCTGGGGAAGTGCTATTATTGATGGGAGGGGTCGATCTGTAGAGCAGATGCTCTCTGATCACAATCTTTCTCTTTTCAATACTGGTTCTTCCACTTACTTTCTTGCACCTAGTCAGTCATTTACCGCTATTGATCTCTCAGTTTGCTGCCCTTCATAATTCTCCCATTTTTCATGGAGGGTTGACAGTAATCCACTAGGCAGTGATCATTTTCCGATCCTTTTGAGAGAGACTGGCCTTGGTCGATGCCACCATACCCGCGTGCCCCGATGGAAGCTGGATCGGGCAGACTGGTCCACTTTCACTGCTCTCGCAGAACTTGATCCTGCCATCGTAAATCATCCATCAATAGACGACTGTGTAGCAGTGGTAACTGACTGTATTATACATGGAGCTGCTCAGTGTATTCCTAAAACTTCGACACGATATCCTCGTCCATGGTGGAATCCTGCTTGCCACTTAGCACGGAAGGCTCAAAAACGGGCCTGGGATACTTTTTGTAGATATCCCACACTTTCAAACCGGGTTGCTTTCCAACGGGCCCGTGCACATGCTAGGTGGGTAAGACGTCAAAGCCAGAAGGAATCTTGGACTAAGTTCACAACCAGCATATCTTCTACCACCAGTTCCAAGATCATATGGGACAGGATTTGAAAGGTTAATGGGCACTACTTTGACTGCACTGGGGCTTTCCGTACCTCTCCAGTTCAAAGCATATACATTAAATCTCATGAACCTTCTCTACACCTTCGCCGTTTGCAACTATCTTTACAATATACTTCGAAACTTCGTTCCTTACCAAAACATCCCACCTGGGAATGCGTTTTCCTTCATCGGTGGGCAGTACTTTTTCAGAACAGACGATCTGTCATTGCTCCATTTGGCCTTCGCATCTGGGTGCAATTGGATCAATTGGGTCTGTCCTTGGATAACATTGCAGATTCCACAGGTCGACCCATCCCACCATGGCTTATTACAGCCCCCAAATGTGACCTTTCTTTCAGCTACCTAAAAAAGGCAGATACTCCAGATTGGAAGTACCATCTTTTATTCAATGAATATCTTTCAAACAATCATTCAGTTCCCATTTATACAGACAGTTCCAAATCAGGTAATTCAGTGGGCTCTGCTATGGGTTAGTAGTTGTGTGCAGAATCCCCTCTACAGCTTCTGTGTTCACTGCTGAACTGTATGCCATATCTCTTGCCCTGGATCATATTGTAGCTGAGAGCAGTACTCCAACTGCACTATTTATACTGATTCGCTTAGTTCTATACTTGCCTTGGAATCGCTACATGTTAGCTCACATCCTATTCTTGCTGATGTTTGAAACCAACTGGCCCATTTCTCATTAGCAACTACTTCAGTCCAGTTTTTCTGGATACCAGGCCATGTTTGTCTTTGTGGGAACGAGCTTGCAGACATGGCAGCTAAATATGTCTGCCTCAGCACCATCACACCTATGCCTATTCCGTACATGGACTATGGTGTTGTCTTCAAGGCTTGGCTCCGTGCCAGCTGGCAGTCAACTTGGAGTGAGCAACGCAACAACAAACTTTTTCAAATCAAACCCAAAATTGGTGTTTGGCCATCTAGCTTCCATAAAGTTCGGAAGGAGGAATTTGTTTTCACTAGGCTATGCATTGGTCACAGTTTTTTAACTCATCATTTTCTTTTATCTGGAACTGATGCACCAATGTGTAGTTTGTATAACACCCAAATTACTATCAGCCACGTTTTACTTTCTTGCCATCGTTACAATTCTCAACGACGGCAATATTTTGAACATATTTTTTCCCAGGGTCAGCCTGTAACATTGGACAGAGCTATTGGTGATGGTGACTCTGTCCTCCTTGATAACGTTTTTAATTTTTTAATGGCTATTAATCTTTTTAATCTCATTTAAGTGTTGCATATTTATTCATTACACCTTTTTAATTGTGGCTCGTTTTTTACAGTTTCAATCTCTCTCATTCAATTTGACATTGGACAATGGCTAGAACATTAAATAACTCGACAGCAGGACTGGAAAGGCCAACTTCAGGTGACTAACACTACTGTTTGAACTATCCATTTGAACTACTTGTTAGTCGTCCTGGCGAGTTGTTATTATACTTTTGCTGCATATCATTTCACTAAAACTTTACTTTTTAGTACTGGACATATTGACTCATAACCTGGAACCAGGACAGTAAAGACCAACTTCAGGTGACTGACGGTGGTTTTTATTCTTACCTGTTAGTCTTCCTGGTGGGTTATGATCATTACCATTCTGCTACAGGTAGTCCTTTATAACTTTGTTGACTAGATGTCAACATTGGTTTTTGCGCTATTTTCTGTTTTAATTGCCGTTTTGCTTTTATCTCCAATTGCTTTTACAAAATTTACTCCATTTACTTGACTTTTATCTTTTTACTGAACATTTGGCTACTCGTTATTACGATTTTGCCGAGTGTCTTTTAAAACTTCTATTCTTTTACATTTTGATACTGGGTGCTATGACACATAACCCGGAACCAGGACTGGAAAGACCAACTTCAGGAGACTGATGGTGGGTCTTAAACTTTTCTGTTAGTCTTCCTGGTGGGTTATAATCATTACCTTTTTGCTAGAGTAAATATCTTACAACTTCTTATACTCTGCCTTCTATCTTAACGTTGTAGACTAGGTGTCAACATTGGTTTTATACTTTTTTGTTTTACCTTCATTACCATTTATGTCTTTTACTACATTTATTTTTTTTACATTTTTACCGGATGTCTGGCGCAAATAACGTCGTTGCTTTGTGCCATAAAACACTAAATCAATCAATCAATCAAATTTATTTGTATAGTTGTTTTTCATTATGCATGAAAGTTCACCGTATTTGTTTTGGTGTAATTCAAATAATATTTATTCAGTCTCTGCATAATCATTCTTAATGGTGTTATTTTGTCACCAAACTTAATTTTTATAATATTATGCAGTTAAAAGTGTGTATAATGTACATTTCTTTCTTTCTAGATTGATTATGTTATCTGGACAGGGGATATTCCTCCTCATGACATATGGAAATCAACTCAGTCAGAACAGATTTATATCTTACGATCTGTGACTCAGTTGATGCGTAAATATCTTAAAAAAGTTCCAATATTTCCTGCTCTTGGAAACCATGAAAGTGCTCCTGTTGATAGGTAACCTGAATTATTTGTTTTATTTTAGTATATAGTTTAGTCTAGTGTTCATTTATCTGAAGGTTTTGTTTCTTTAGTCTCAAGGTTTTCTGTTAGGATGCACTTAGATTTTATGTTTGTTTTAAATCTTCATTTAGCAGTTTATATTATGTGAAAAATATTATCCATAGAATGCATCTTTTTGTCTTTCTGGTGATTAATAGAAACAGCTTCAGGGTGTGAATATTAAGCTTAAGAAAGCAGTTTTTTTTTAATTTATGAAAACTTAAATGAGATTCATACCTGTAAATTTGTTTTTTTCTTAACGCTGACATATTTATGATGATGCAGCTCACTTTTAATTACTGCTAATGAAATAAAAAATCATACTTTAAAAAAAGTTCAGTACTCCATAGAGAAATTTTTGTCATTATATTAAACTTCTATGAATAATTATCATCTCTGGATATTTAGTAATAATATTGATTTTAGAAAGTAATCCACAGAACGAATTTTCTGGTTTTCGAATAAGAATGTTTACAGAACCTTGTATTTTCATATTCTAATTACTATTTTTCTATGTGTGCATATATGCGAGATTAATATGACTAGTGAATTGACCTGGATTGTGATAGGTGGTAAAGTCATATCTGGTAGGTCTTGTTATTTGTACACATGAACTGAGTGGTGATGACTTAGCAGGTTCTCACAACATTATTGTTGAATGTGTTTTTAGAAGGTACAAGATGTTTATGTGGAAGTAGGGTGAAGTGAACTGGCTGAGTTGGTAGGTGGTTCTTCATTACTGTAAGGTGAATTTTGATAAGGTACCTTACTTCCTCTCACATAAATAGCTATTTTCATTTTGTTGTGCCCTCTATATGCAAAGAAAGTTTTCCACATGCCAAAAGTCTTGAACTACCATGTTTGTTTTGATCAAAATGTTCAACTGCATCTTGTCTATAAACCATTATGTAACTCCTTCTATTTACTTCTACCAAACTATCATTTTTTGTTTGGCATTGTTCATGTTGTGACTGTGTGTGCTCTCTTCAAGTGTTTTTTTTCATATCTTTTGTATCAGTTTTTCTCACCAAGTTTACTATTTATTATGCATTAGTGATATTTGTGACTTATTGAGCTATTCTGAAGTGGAATTATTTTGTATTTCTACCAAGTTATGGAACTTGTTACTTTTTTACGACAACTTTTTATTTCTTTCTGCTAGTGTGACTGTGTTTGGTTATTTTATTTTGAATTGTAAATTCTAAAAGTTACAACTTCAGAGGTTACATCTTCTAACAGTACATTTACACAGGCTTTATCAGCTTTACTTCATTGGAAGATTGATCATCCAATGAGCTCACCCTACGCCTCATTTCGACTTGAGGTTGGAGGCCACATATTTTGAATTGCAGTCTGCTGAATTTGGATAATAAGATGCTACACTGCTATGGTTTTTAAACATATTATCAAATTAGCTTTAGCTATATCCTGTGTCCTATACAATATAAATAACCCTATCATGGGTCTTTATTTTAAGATTACTTGCAATTCCTTTTGCTTGTTCATCATCAGACTCTCACTTTATTATTTTTTTTTCATATATCATGTCTTATGCATATGTTATTGTTAATACACACATTGTTAATGATTAATTTTACAAAATATCTAAATAATTTTTGTTATTATTTATTTTTTTATACATCTTTATGTTAACTTGGGTCTGTGGAACTGAAGTTTTTATAAACTTCTTATTACATTGTACACACATATTGGAAGGTTATGGTTTTTAATTTAGAGCTTGGTGATATACTCTGTTCTGCACTGTTTAACTACCTTTAACAACTGGCTGCTATTTTCAGTTTGTGTAGTTTTACATATGGTTAAATCAATAATTAGGTTAAATATCTGTTTATGTGTTTATTTCACTACATAATTTCTAAATATTTATATTACAGCAACTATTTTATTTTCATTATTCCTTATAATTTATACTTTATATGATTAATCTGTGAGGGCATCTGGAGTCATGTTTTACCTTACATTCTCCCAATATCTCTCCTTTTCTTTTAGAATGGCCAAACCCATTACAGGCAATCTAGATTTTGTTCATTTTCTTCCTCTTTATCAGTTAGCTTCAATTAGCTATTTCCAAAGTGATGTGGTCATAACGTACTCATCTGCTTCATCTACAGGCAACTTGAGGCGTTGGATTTAAAAATTAGATAAGTTTTTCCTGTTACATACATCACATTTGTATCTATTTGAGGATTGTATTTTTTTTTAACATCCCCTTTGCTGGGACAATCCATTCTTCTCCTTGAATGCATTTACTGGAGTTTTCTGTTGTCCAAGCCATTATGGTTAACTATCTGACTGTTAGCAAGGTTATAATACAGTGGGGAATGTGATTTCTATGGAAGCATTTATTTCTTTAAGTCTAGCACATTTGCAGTCTTTTTAAGACATTTTGCATGACCCATGGTCTCTTGATCCTTTGGATTTTCCTTTCAACTTTCATCCTTCCATCTTTGACTATATATAATGATGATTGAACATGCACCCCATGGCATTGGGTTTACTACTTTCTCCCTCTGATCCAGATTGTTGCTCTTCTTTGATGCTGATTGCCAAAGGAAGGGTGTGTGGTTTGATTTAATAGGAGGTTTCAGGACAATGATCTGTGGATGAATAGTCTTATCATTAATATGCTGGTGCTTTTGGCAGTCCAACATGCTTTACTTTACTGTCTTTTTGTTGTCTAGATTTGACTAGTATTTCATTCTCACTATTTGATAATGATAGCATATATCACTCATGAAGGGGGCACTTATTTTTGCTTTTTTTGTGGAAGACAGTGGATCTCCTTATTTGAACCACTCAGTTGACATATCTCTCCTGAAGTATTGTGTTCTAGGTGCTTTTGTTTTATTGATGAGTGCCTTTTCACTCCTGACACAGTTTCTCCCAAGGAGTAGCCTCTTAATCCTGAAATTTTTAGTGGTCTGCCTCCTGTGACGTACTCCTCCATGAAGCTTTTGTCTCTTTTTATTAAATCCAAGTTACCTCTTTTAGTTTTGGTCTTTTGGTTCATCATCCCCATGACCTTGTCATCAATATGTTGAACAGGATTAGATTCACCTTATAACTCAAGTTTTTTTCCATTCCATTAATCTTCTTCCCAAGACTGTTTGTCCATTTATGTCACTCTTGGTCAGGCCATCCTGGTTGATCCTTTCTGGCCAGAATAGATCTGTTTGACTTGATATAACCGACACTTTGGAGGCTTGTGGGGAGTATTCTTTTCAATTTTTTAATTTCTTATCATTTTCCACCTTTATTCTCAGTACGTGCTGTGAGTTGCTTCTGTTGAACACGTTTCCCATGGTTTTGTTTCCTTACACTGCTCCATTGTTGATTTTTTTTCTTTTTCTCTCTAACCCATTGGGTTTGGATTGTTTGTGATTTCATTGGCCTTCTATTTCTTGTCTCCATTCTGCTGTAATCAATTCCTCGTGTCTTCTCTCTAATCAGGCACTTTTCCTTTTCCTTGTATATCAACCCTGCCATCTATTGGAGGTACTTTGACTGTCAAGCACTGGGACTACTGTTCATCTACTATTCTCTGCTTTGGGTAGTCATCCTTCATTCTTCAGTGAGACTGTAACTAGGTAATTGTTTTTGCTTTCGTTATATATCTAATTTTTCAGGGGCCTGTTCAATATTTTGACCAAAATCCCCCTCAGTAGTGAGTGATGCCTAACCAGGTATACTTCAGTCACTTAAAATTTTACTAAAACCTGCACTATAAGGCGATGTTGACTTCACTTCACAATTCCCACGACCACATAATGCACACTGTTTATTACAATTGCATAAAATAAAGATAGATTGTTCCACAAAATCACCTGTAGATTGTTTTTGTGATATATTTATAAATATGCGTTATTTTGGACCTTAATAACCCATAGACTTCATGGATGAAGTACGAGATAGCTGCCAATCTCTGTCTTTCCATAAATTGAATAAATCAGGTTTGATTTACTTTTTAAATAAGGTGTTTTTTATAGCAAAGCCACATGGGGCTATCTGCTCAGTCCATTGAGGGGAATCGAACCCCTGATTTTAGCGTTGTAAATCTAGAGACATACCGCTGTACTAGCGAGGGGCTTTAAATAAGGATTTTGTGGTCGCCCATTGCACTGTCTCTGGTGTGAATGTATCTCCTGATCCTCCACCACATTTTCTCTCCCTTTGTTTTTTTCTAGTGAAGTATGGGAGTTCTTATCACTTTCCAGTTCCAAGGCACTGGGGTAGTGTACAATGGAGGCATCCCCTTGATTGTCATAGTAATATGAGATACGAAAAATAATGAAATCATGCAGTTGAGAGCATGGTGTTGGTATTCTATTGGTGTAGATGACAAGAAGTTTCCAATCTGACACTTCATCTCTGTATAGGTTTATTCAATGGGAGTCATCAAAACTCAAGTTAATCTCTTCAATTGAATCTCCCATCATACCCTTGCAATTGCTTGTTTCCAGTGAGTGAGTTTTGGATTTCAAAGTTGAACCACAGTTTACATAAGTCCTCATATATGTATTACAAGTGTCTCTGTTCCCTCACTCAATTGCATTCTAATTCAATTCATCTGTGTTTAAATCACAGTGGTGGAATTTACAAATTAATATGGTTCTTCTTCTTATGCTATCCTTTCATGTTTTTCATATGCTGAAGATGTTGTCATGCTAGAGGTGGTTCTGGTTAGTTGGCTTGAAATTTTCCTCTGGTCTGCTGAACTTGAGGTGAAGACAATATGATCCTCTTTCCTGCTCCTGCCAGATGGCTGGGTTGTGGATTGCGGTTGTCTTGTCAGTATTATGATCTTTCCTACTGCTACTCGGTTGTCATTTCCCAGTAGCTGTGTATTGAATGTAGTAGACTTTTTATATACAGTACAATGTACCTTATCCATTATAGACTTAATGAAAAATACTTTTTACTCTCTCCCATGTTAATGTACTCTATAGGACTGAGCTTCAAATATTGTATTGTTCAAATTCCTATTCAACTCTCTCTTTTTGGATATGCTCCTACCATTTTATGCTCCCTCTTGTTTGCTACACCTTCCATACACCTGGTACAGAATTGGTATAGTCTCTCACGTAGGAGCCACTAATGTAAAAATCTTTTTGTACATTTTTGAGGAATACTTTTTTTTTTTCCTCCACAGTGGTCCTACATCTGTTGAAAGTGGAATATTAGCTATTTATGTGAGAAGAGATAATGTGTCATATCAAATTTTATAATTTTCCTATATGGAAAATGTTTTTCCAATTGGTACTTACCACCTCCTCTCAGACTTCCCACCCTTCCTCCCAACTGTAAACTAGTGCTCCCATTTCCTACCAAAACTTAAGTGATAGTTTGGTACAAGTGAAAAAAGGGAGTTGGGTCAGGAGAGTGTGTTGCATTTTTATTGGATGAGGGTTGTCACATGCTGATTTACATGGAAGATGCAGTTGAACTATTTGATTTATAAGGTACATGAGAGCTCAAGGCTTGTAGCATGCAAAAATCATGTTATACTTACAGAAGGCAGCACTGAACAAGAATATTTGTGGGAGTCAAGAAATATTGGAAATATATTTTTGCTGAAGGAAGATTGTAACATGTCTTGAATGGATTCTTTGTTTGATGCTCAATGGTGGATACAGGATTTTGTGTGTGTGGGTGATCGACTAAGTAACAGTAACTTAAACCCGACCCCAAGTAAACTTTTCCTTGTTACTGCAACTTAAATCTCATGGAATTAATTTAGAAACAAAGAAACATATGACTATGAACTCTCATTTATTGATTTTATTCTAAAATATCAAGTTACAAGTAATCGTACAGCACTATAGTGAATCACACAACATGTGACAGTGATCTTTCATATATTCCTAAATAACATGTTACAAGTAAACATGCAGCAACAGTGCTTGCTGTTTATATGGGAGTATTGTGGGTATAGCAAGTTAAACTGGGTAGGAATGGCTGACTTTTTTATGGTATTTACTTTGAATGGATTATTATATTCAAAACCTTTTACTGTTTATAAGATATTTGCAGTAGACAGATATGAGTGTTGATTGATAGACAGGATTGCTGAGATAGTGGCTGCATCTACTTTCTACATCTCTTACTTCTGTTTAATTTGGAATTGGTGACTTTGTGATAGGCATGACTAGATGATAATGGTAGTCAATGTTGTCAAGATTGGTGTCAACAGGTTTTGCTATTGTAAACTTCTCTTCCTTTCAGAAAGTAGTTCTTGTGTAATGTTAGGATTCAAAGATTTTTGTTTTTTTCTTACCTGTTTTCAGCTGATGGTTAACTTCTCATAAAACCAAAGCTAACCTCTAAGTATCTAGATGAAATCTTAGGATTTGTATATTTTACTGTAAAGCATAAAACATATTTCCTGAGCCTAAATGTGTGGAAAAATAAAAAGTATATAGCATAAAAATGTATAAAAAGTTATTTTGTATAAGTTGTAAACATGTTTGAAATGGAAAATTAATTTTTTTTCGATATATAAACTATAGAAACTTTTCTTGCAAGTTGAATAAATAATGTGAGTTTTCCATAACAATATTACAAATTCAATGTAAATGATATATGCTGATGCACATTAAACTGCACATAGCAGAAGAATGCTCATCATATTTCTTTATCTAATATTAGTAAACATACTTGATCTCAAAAATAAAAACTCTGACATTTCCATTAATACTACAGTTGATGTAACAAAAATTAATAAATAATGATGAAAAATTAATTCTTGTAATTATCTTAGCAGGTATATGCAACTTAAATATGTAATTTTCTGGACCAGCTCTCTTCATCTCCAGTCTTAATTAACTTATCATTAGCTCTATGAACAATCACTAATAGTTATTTGGTATAAAATGTTCTGAATAACACTTAGATTTGTTTGCACATTACGTTTGTCAAGGCCATTTAGTAGCACTGTTTACATGCAGTACTTTTTTCTTACAAGGGTTTAAATTATTTGATGCAAATTTTGTCTCTTTTGTGGATGGTCTCCTATTGGGACAGCAGTAAGTTTACATGCTTACAACATGTAGATATGGCATTTGATTCATCACAGTCTATTGTGTAACAAGTAAACAAACTTTTGCGAACTTGTAAGAAATGATCTACGTACTGAAAGAAAAACCCACAACAATGAAAACAATCAGTGCAGTTATGAAATTGGATATTTTAATTCTCATAAGGTTACTCTTCTGTATAGATATATTAGTTAATTCGCCTGAGAATCTTGCATGCCTAAAATTAATGTAAAACACATGAACATGTACCAGTGCATGATGATGTATCAGTAGTAAAAGTTCATGTGTTTTGCATAATGACATATCATGCAGTAACATCGTCCATTAATAAGAATGTGACATTTCTTTCGCAAATTTTCCATGTGGAGTTGCACATTAAATTCCTCATTCTTTACCTTGGTACCATCATACAGTGATGTATTTGTTTGCCGAGACGTGTTGAAGTACTGTACTTCAACAATTTTACTTTGTGTTATCAACCTTTCAATACAAATTCACAAAGTGAAGTGAATTTTCATTTTTTTTTCTCAAAAAGTGAGAACAAATATTGCTTACAATGACCAACAGTATAGAAGTTTTTGCAAGTTGAGATCATGATGGCCATTAACCAATGTGTGGTGTGGTCATTACCTGGTACCTCTTGTATCCCTACCACACACTTCCTTTAGTTTTTCTCGTTGTATTTTCTCTCACCCTACTATTTTGATGAGGTGGCATACTGACTTTCACTGATAGCTATTCTTCAAATACTGCTGCACCTGTAACAGGTGGGAGTGTTCCTTTACTTATTCCTTCCTCACTTTTCTTCTACACTTGACCACACTAGGCTTCTAGTATTTGTAACAGGGTGTACTTACCCAAAACTCTCCATTGTACCAGGATAATGGAAAGCATTTTGATAACTTGCCCTGTTTCAGTCATCGCTCACTGTCAGATGGAGTGTTCTGCAAGACCACTGACATTTTATTTGTGGTATTTATATAATTTTTTACAGTCTGATCTATACCATACGTATTCCATGGAATATTATGTAAAAAGCCATCACCAGAGTTGTACATCTGCCTACTTCTCTAGCTTTTACAAATAGGTTTTGTGCTTACCCCTGGCACTACCTTCAGCAGAAAACCTTTTCATACTGAAGGACTAGTGGAGATTCAGACACATTCTCTAGATTTCCTCTTTGTGAATTCTCTTCCTCCTTTTTCTAGGGTTTTTTCTATGCTGAGATGTGGAACAGAGATACTTTTAGAGTGTAGTGCAGACCACCCAAACTTTACTCGGATACATCACAGTTTCTGAGTGGAGTTTAGACATGTATCTACCTTATAATGTTTCTGCCTTACCTGCTCCTGCATGCTCATGACCTCACACTATGTGCATGCAGAGTAAATATTTTTTTATTATCCAACTGTGATATATTACTCATTTACCCTACTTTAAGACTAGTAGAGTCTTATGGATGAGTATTGGTTTCATAGGTAAATTTATTAATTACGTTCACTGCAGTGCACCTGTAATTGGTATAAGTGTTTGACAGTTGAGGAGTTTACGGGTACTTTTCACATGTGCTATTCTCCCATGTATTTTACTTAGAAACTCTGATTGAAGAGGGAGCACACACAGTACTGTCTGAATGTGCCCTAATGTCACTATATATATATATATATATGTATGTATTGGCTTCTTTATGACTTGTGTCAGACAGTCATGTTCCTGCTCTGCCCATCCTTGATGCACCTTTCAGGTTTCTCACCTTTCCTAATCTTTTACTTGACCAAAGAATACACACTGAATGAGATTTGTCCTCCCTCAGGTGTAATCTTATGGAGCCCTCACCATAGGGTGTTACATCTAATGGAATTTCTTTTCATTTTCTCAAAAGAAGGTTAATGTAAATAACTTATGCATAAGTCTCTTCTCCATCTTGGTGTAGGATTCCAGATAATGTGTGTTTGGAAGTAAGTGATTCTATCAAAATTTAACATTTTCCTTAATTTAAAATGTTTTCAATTGATACTTGCCTCCATACATGCTTTTACCCTTCCACCATACTATTCCTACAGTGTATGTTGATTGTTTGCCTCATGAAATAATGAGGAATTTTGTATGTGAATGTAGAGTTGTGTTGAATTCCTATTGGGGGAAGGTTTTGCTGTATGATATGTCATCAAGAAGTAGTGAAAATTCACATTTCACGTGATGTTTAGGCGGGAGTATTCATAAGGCTAGTGGAATACAATTTTCTCAGGCAGAATAATATAACATCAGGAGGAAAATAGCTAATCTGTGTACAAAGGTGAGGATATCGATGGTAAATACATTTTGAGTTAAAGAAACTGTTAACCTTGCCGTGAAATAAAGGAAAATACATTTAATTTTGCAATAAGGGAAATTTATGAAGCCTTTTAAAATGTCTATATGGTGTTTTTGTACTTAAGCAGGTAATGTTTTTAATTTTCATTGCATGGATGAGATATTTAAATTGTGGTCTTCTTGGTTTTTTTTTAAAAACACCATAAAAGCAATAAAGCATTATAAAGTTGCCAGTGTTACTGAAGCCATGATATTGCTTTGTAATTTCATGTCTTTTGTTTTTCTGACTAAAGACATTTTTCATTTATTGCAAACTTTAGAGGAAAGAGTTATTTGAAGCGTGCTTTACATCATTTTGTAACAACATTAGAAACATTTTTAAAGTTTTTGCATATTCAATTTGGTTCTGTTTTTCAGCTTTCCACTTCCTGAGCAAAGCGACCATCGTTCTATCTCCTGGCTTTATGAAGAACTAGCTAAACTGTGGTCACCATGGCTTCCTAAACATGCTAGAAATACTATTAAAAAGTAGGCTTTTTTCTTGTAAGTTGTTTCCTATTTTCCGTTTTCCTTGTTTTTGAGGAAAAGAAATTATCTTAACTTCTGTCTTTGTGAAAGCATACACAAGTAAAGTATTGAATTTTTTTTTCCATAAATGTAGATGTAAAAATGAATAAAGTATATTTATAAAGTAGAATGTTGCAACTTTATTTTGTAAAAAGTTTGAAAAAGAAGCATATTGCAGACTTATGGCCAGGGTATAGTTGAGGGATTTTTTCTGTAAACTAAGTAAAAGTTTTGTCTATACTGGTTAGCAAGCCAAGCATAAGATACCAACATGTTTTTTTATGTGCAGGTTAGATGTTAAAATATAAGAAATTGGAAACAAGAAAATAACTTTGATCTGTGTAATCTACCAAGTTTATAAAAGTAATAGTTTTTGGTGTGTTCATTGTTTCAGTAGAATGCCTCTTTAAAAACTGTGATATTCTACATACTAAACAAGTGACATTACTACTAATAGTAACCATCAAAATTAAAAATATTATTTGAACGTTGAAACTTATAATTTTACAGTAGTCTGTCTTAGCCTTCTGATTGTGAGTATATACTGTGGTGCAGTAGTAGTGGTAGTAGTTAGTGATAAATATGCTAGGCATAGTCACATAATGAATTGATGTAAACAGAATATATTCATTATGACAAACTGTTGTGTGAGCAACTAAGTGATACGTTACAAACTGTTGTGTGAGCAACCAAGTGATACGTTACAAACTGTTGTGTGAGCAACCAAGTGATACGTTACAAACTGTTGTGTGAGCAACCAAGTGACACGTTACAAACTGTTGTGTGAGCAACCAAGTGATACGTTACAAACTGTTGTGTGAGCAACCAAGTGATACATTACAAACTGTTGTGTGAGCAATCAAGTGATACGTTACAAACTGTTGTGTGAGCAACCAAGTGATACGTTACAAACTGTTGTGTGAGCAACCAAGTGATACGTTACAAACTGTTGTGTGAGCAACCAAGTGACACGTTACAAACTGTTGTGTGAGCAACCAAGTGACACGTTACAAACTGTTGTGTGAGCAACCAAGTGACACGTTACAAACTGTTGTGTGAGCAACCAAGTGACACGTTACAAACTGTTGTGTGAGCAACCAAGTGACACGTTACAAAGTGTTGTGTGAGCAACCAAGTGAAATTGAGTTAAAATGTTGCTAACCTGATGTTACTTTGTCACCGTTAGGATAAAAATAGTGAAGAGCTAAATTTTTCTTTTTTATCTTAAACTCGGATTTTGAGTTTCTTCTGTTTGTTACAATTATACCTTCAAATCCACTTAATAAAACAATGCTTTAAATACCAGTAAAAGTTTGATAACATGCACATTAATCTGCTCAAAAACCTTAAATTCTTAAGGAATGGTGTATTGTCTAATATTGGAATAAGCTGTTGATAAATGTCGCATTGTACTTCAAATAAATTATTTTTATTAAACTCTTTCAGTAGTTTTTGAAATTTGTATAGGTAGCAACTGTGTGGTTTGTAAAGACAGATTCTGTCAGATCCTTTACAAGAACATTATGTGCAAGTTTGTTTTTTTTTCAACTTGGAACACTTGAAATGTTTCAAGTTTGTTTTAATGTTTGCATTATATTTCTTAAAAGTAATTCAACTTCTGCTATACATGTTTTATTTCTTTAGAGTGATTTAAAGCATTACTGAGAAATACAAAAATGTAAGTATTCAACATAAAATTGTATTTTCCTTTCTCTGCTGTTAGGGGTGCTTATTACTCTGTGAAAATAGACTCTGGGTTGAAGCTCATATCATTAAACATGAATTACTGCAACAGTCAAAATTGGTAAGTAACTAAAGTTAATCATTTACGTGAATTAGGTGGTCATAAATATGAAAGAAGTTAGTATTTAAAATCATAGTTGTTTCCATATACTTATTTCAAGAGAGAGTAACCTTTTTCTGTGGAAGACAATATAAATTGAGTCTTCTTGCATGATGTTTTTCTCTGTGTTTTTGTAGATAAACTCTTTTTTTTCCACAAAGTGTGCAGCAAATTACTAACCAAATAGAAAGCTGTAAGTTGTTGAAACTTTTTGATAAATACTTATTTGTGTTCTTTACTTCTTAGGTGGCTTTTATTGAATTCTACTGACCCAGCAGAAGAATTACAATGGTTGATTCAAGAACTGCAGACTGCAGAATTGCAGGGAGAAAAGGTGAAGAAAGTTTATTTTCATGCGACTTGTTGTTTCTATCAGTTTTAAGTGACAGTGATATAAGTACTCTGTTATGGTCTTCATTACATTAAGTTTTTATAACTAAATATCCATACTGCAGATGCGTATTGTAACCTTTTTACCATTACTACTATTTTTTTGTTGTTGCAAGCTGTATATTTAATGCTGTAATTTTTTATTTATTTATTTGAGAGAACTGTAGGTTTTAATGATGATGAAAAAATTGAAAAATTCAATAATGTAGGTGTGAGAAGATCCAAAGAATTTGAGAGATTGTGTAGTAAGATCAAGCGTAGGTTAAAAGTGTGAGGGTTAGAGAAGCATTAAGAAGACGGTTAAGTTGTATTTAGTTGGGGAAGTAAATCACTCAGTGTGTTTTCATTTTATCCAGAAAATGATAGAAACAGATTTGTTCCCTACATTAATTAGTGCAGTTAGGTATCACTTGTAGACTGCAAGTTCCACAGTATTCAAGCTTGTAACAAATGTTAAAGAATGAAAAAATGACTATTTACATGGTTTGATTTTTTAATTATTTTCACCAGATAATTAACTTAAAATAACCTGCCAGTGAAAAAGCAATATTAAATATCACATTTTTATTTTTAGTGCTATGTCCTGGGATAAAAATTTTAAGATACTGTTTTATGTTATCGAAATATTTTGTGAACATTAATTACAATACTCGTAGCTCTGTTACTATAATGCGGCAAATATATTTCTGTAATATTTAGTTTTTGTTTGTTGACAGAGCTTCATAACATAATGTATATCTTTTTCAGGTTTAAATTATTCACTGCAATATCTTAAGGTTTAGTACCCTTGAGATATTTTATTTTTTATTTCAAGGTTCACATCATTGGACACATTCCACCTGGGTCTGGAAATTGTATTCAAGTGTGGAGTCACAACTATTATCGTATCATTAATCGGTAAGTTATAAGTTATACTTAATAGTTGTATTAAATAGTGATCGTTAAGATAATCAATCTTTGGCTCAGTTACTTACATATATGCTTATATCAACTATCTTGAGAGGAATTTGAAATCTAGAATCTGTTAGTAATTTTAGTAATATCTGTGATAAATGAATAATGGGTTGTCTAGTTAATATGTGAGAAGTTTAAGACGCTTGTAATCAGTATTCATTTCCTGTTAATAGGTACTCGTGATGATATCAACCTTTTCGATTTTAGGGATTTAGTCTAGATCTTTTAATGAATGAATAGTAATATATGTATCAAATAACCTTTGATTGCATACATAGATTCAAAGGTAAAATATGAGTATTGTTTAATTGATGGGACATTGGAGAGCTAAAACAAATCGGTAAGTACTGGCTGTTATATATCTCAGTTCTTGAGAAGTTTGGTACAATTATATTAACTCATTAACTTTGACAACCAATCAGTGAGGATTATTTCCATTAATTCACAGGGAAATGGATAATTAGATTCAATCATGAAAGAATAAAATTTATGACAATTATGTTAGTTAATCAGTGGAGACAACTATACTAACCCAGATAATATGATCAATAATCAGTGGCTATTATTTCAGTTGACTTATAGGTAATTGGGGACTTAGATTCAATTATGAATGAATATCAGTTGATCTGTAATGAGTTTGAAATTATCATGATGAAGTAGTGGCTTTAATTTTTATTCTTTAATAGTTTTCTTTTCGGTCATAATTTACTGTGTCATGAAATAGTCAAAAACATTTCTATTTCAGATTTGAAAACACTGTGGCAGCTCAGTTTTTTGGTCACACTCACAATGATGAATTTGAAGTGTTTTATGATGAAGAAACACTGGATCGACCCACAAATATTGCATACATTGGCCCAAGCGTAACAACATATGGTGGAGGTAATCCTGCCTACAGAATATACAATGTGGATGGAAACTATCCCAGAAGTTCAAGGGTTGAGTACTTTCTCTTTATAATTTTGATACGGAAATTGAATGCCTAATATTAAATCTTGCAATTGTTGGTAGTTACTGAAAGTAAAGTCCTAAACAAATGAAAAGGTTATATATTTATATAAAACTATGTATGTATTTATTTTATAAGTGGGTTAAGTTGCAAAAAAAAAATATTTATTACTAACCAATGGCATTTTGTCAGATTAAAAGTATTTTTATGTTGGAAAATGTTCAAACTAACTATTTAAACACATTGACTAAAATGCTCTGTAACAATATTTAATTAGTAATATAAAAACAAATTATTTTATAAAATTATGTGTACTAGAAAAGTAAAATATTTCATGGAATGATTTTTAATGTTCTATCTTAAGCATCTGTAATTTTTATGAATGTTTTTCTCTTCAGTCTTTGTTAAACCAGAAATGCTCATTTTTATAAAGTAATGCTAATATATATATATTGAAGGACATTATTGTTTCATAAACTTTTATTTTGCTGGTGTGGCCTAAGGCTTCCCCAGAACATTCTTCATCCAGATTGAGGCCCTTTATCTATTGAATCTGTACATATTGAGTATGTTAACAGTGCTATGTTTTAAATGTTTGCTGTGATCCTTTGTGTGGGAATGCTTGGTCTAGTGTTTATTGCATCAACCTATGGATCAAAAGGCCCAGTGGCAGTGTTCAAGCTGTAATATATATGCTAGTAAGTCAATCACAATTTTAATTTAAGAGTCGCAGTGTAACTGGCAGGTGCTGCTAATTTATTAAATAACTTCTAGTCAGCAGCTCAAAATTTTGGATGGCTGAGCTGAACCTTGGGATCTCTGATCTGGCTATTTAGTTCATATGTTTTGTAAAATTCCATTCAAATTCTAAGTACCAATTACTTAAACTACTAGAGTTTATGTTCTTATTTTCTTAAGGCTGTGTTAGACCATGAAACATACTACCTAAATATAACTGAAGTAAACTTGACTGACAGACCAGTGTGGGAGAAGATGTATTCTGCACGACAAGCCTTCAGAATGAAAGCACTTTTCCCATCGGACTGGGATGATTTGATTCAGCGCTTTGAAGTAAACGATATTCTTTTCCAGAAGTTTTATAGGTATGTTTATAATTAAAATTTAAAGGAAAACATTTTGTCTTTTTCTCATTTTCATTACACATGTATTAGGAATTTTCAAGAGATGTGGAAAATGTAAGATAGCTTGGAAAACAAGTTTTATGATGAATGTATTATCATTTAAAATTCTCTAGATTTTACTATTCAAAGTGATAATGTATGTTTATAACTGCATTGGGACAAGATTAATGATATAATAATATAGGTTGGACAGTTGCTTTTATTAATTCCTTTTTCATTAGAAATATTTTAAAATGAGTGGCTTGTCATCTTAAAATTTAAACAATTACTAATTTAGTGCTTAAATCAGTCTTCACATTCAGGATATATGTAAGCATGGTTTAAAATGCCATTGAAGTTTACTGTAATTTAAATATTGTATTCTCAGATACTTCAACAAACTGAGTGACCTCAACAACAAGCCATGTGTTGGTGCATGTAAAGCAGAGATACTGTGTAACCTTAGGTCTGGGAGGTCCCATGACCCCACATTATGTAAAAGAACTGTATGAAAAGTGTGTACTTTAAGGTACTGAAGCAGATCTCACTTTCTTCAACAAAGCTAGAACTAAGCTGACCTGCTTAGAAGCCTAAGTTGTGTTTAATATATTTAATAAAAGCCAGACTATTTATATCTATAATATTAACAATGATGCATACTGAGTACTTGAAATAATTTTTCAAGAATGATTAGTGTCTTTGAGTTGTTTTTTTTTTATTAAGTTATTAAAATGTGAATTATTTATGAATAAAAACAGTCATATCGGAAAAACTGCGAGTCTCATCCAACTCAACTACTCTACCTTTGAGACTTGGCTTGGTTATTTTGATATGTTGTTTGGTTTTCTGGAATTTTTTAAAGTGTGTGTTATTAAGAATTCGATATGTTGCAGTAATTCAGTTAATATAAATGGATTTAACACATTTTGTCTTTTGTTTTAATTTAACAATACCATGTTCAGGTGATATGCTAAAATATTTGTTTTTATTATCAAAATTGTTGAATTAAAGACCTGTATTTCTTATTTTTTTTATTTCAAATCTGTGGTATGATTTGGTTTGAATATTAATCTTTGACAAAAAATATGCTGTAGATGATATGTAAGCAAGAAAAACTACTCTTAAATTACTTGCTGCAGGCAGCATATTATCCAATGTTGAATGTTTGTGGGAATTTTTTAATTATGTTGTTTAATCGCCTATTATAAATATTGTAGCATAATAGGAAACTTGTAATGTTTTTCATCTCATAAAGAGTTAGCTTAAAAGCTACCACATTTCAGTGGTCAGTTTTATATTGTCAGTTAATCTTTTATTATTTAGATGTACTTTATTGGTAATCATTGTTTTTAATTGAAATGTTCACACTATTTGTTAATTACACATAAGAAACTTTTGTTAGTTCTCATCAAATTGGTAATTTTATATTTTCATTTAATCAAACATTTATTTTGTAATACTGACCTTAAAATAATTTTGGTTGTGATAATTTCATGATATTTTCATTTCCAGGTCTTAACAAAACTGTATGAGATCATTTATTTTTGGCACTACATCAGTGTGACATAATTAAAACTTCCAGTCTTGTGAATTTTGATTCTTAATGTTTATGTTCTTATGTTTAATGAGAAAAAAAAATTTTGAAAGAGCAATTCTAGTTTATTATTTTGCTTAATAGTACTTTTGTTATGAGCATAAATATTGCAGATGCAAATCAGAGTTGTCATGTTATCCAATCATGTCATTTAGTAAGCAGTCCATGGCCAACGTTTTGTTCAGCATACACAATTCTATTAGAAGTATTATAAACAGTTATAATTGCCTCAAGACAAAAACAAAACATAATTAGACTTATTGTATTTTTACACTGTATCATTTATTCAATATCGTATGGCTTCCTGACTAGAAGAAGAAAAGTGGATAATAACATTTCAACCATGCTATATTTGCCATATTCATTATTCATGGTGCCTTTCACTCAATGTTTTTTTCAGAAACATTCTTTTGAACATAATGTATTAATTGTAACATGTTGGCTGGCATTTTCTGTCATAGTGAATAGATTCATAAAACCATAATGCAAATAACAACTCACTTTGGGTGATTATTTGTGCAGCTTAATGTGCTAAACAGTTCAAATCCATGGGTAAAGCAATTCAGTGCTCACCAAAAATATCTTATTGTGACTACTGAATGTGTGTGTGTGTTAAAACGTTATTCATACTGTTAATTACACTTGTCATAAGATATTGGTATTAGGTTTATCAAGGAGAAGAATGTGTAATATCACTAAAGGTTTTATTGGTTGTACAGAGTGAAATTTCTGTTTATTTTTCTAACAATGTTTATTTGGTATCATAAGGTGAGATACAAGTATATAATTGTATTTTGATTGCACTGTGTTTGCTGTACCCATTTGCCAGATTTGAAAAGGTATTCACTACATAACAGATCTTGATACTGTTGTTGGTGTAGATGTAGAATGTTTATAAAGGTAAGATTACCTGTAAGTTGTATATTAAGACAGCCTCAAAATAAATTGAAGATATAGCTTAACTTTAAGTTGTGGCTACTAAACTTGATGCTTTATTTGGTACTCTTCAGTGAGTTAGCTTTAAAACAACTGAAAATAATTACCAGTACTGTTTTATTGAAATATATACTTAGAGTATTAAAATTAAATTAATTTGCAGACTTTTGTATCTAACATCAGTTTAGGCTTTCAACTTTCCTCAAGTTCCATTATCAATATCATTTGCAACTTACAATAATATTTATTTTGCTTACAGATATGGAAAAGTGAACAAGGGTTTTTTTTTAGAGAAACTGTGGTCATTTTAAGATCTTAATATGAGAAAAATATCATTTGAAATATTGGCAAAATGTTTGAAATGCTTGACCTTAGCTTCCACTATTATGCACAGCTTGTTAGGCTGGTGCATCTCAGATACACGTTAGGTGGTGAAAAGTTTCTAAAATATTTTGTATTTATTTAATGATTAATAATAAAGCATGTTTGTTTATCTTATTTATTTTTTACTGTTTATCTATTTCCCAATGTTATTGCATTGGATAGAAATAATAAAATATATTATGCACATTTAAACCTTCTCGTGTTTCATTATTTAAACGTATTTAACAGCAACATTTTGCCAATAGTTGAAGAAAAATAATATTATAAAAAGTTTCTAACGTAGTTTTGTGAAATTAGACACAAATGATTTTTTTTTTTTTTTTTTTTTAGAAAACGCCAACAAATATATTTGAGAACTTTAGAAATGTGTACATGATGTGTTTGGGTTTGCATATTTTTTGCAATATCTATGGTGTTTTTAATTGCATTTTACTCATTACAGTGAAGTAAGGACTATTCTCCAGCGAAGGTTAAGTTCTCTTAGTTATTTTTTTTTGAAAAAAGAACACAAAAGATTTATAAGATTATCATTGGATCAATAGGATAAGAAGCTTCTGATTCCTTTGTGATGTATTCTGAAGATAATAGAAGAGAGGATAGAAAATTTGGAAATGACAGACTATGGTAGAATTAAGAAAGATTTGTTTTTGAAATACAATCCACCTGATCAGAAGTTCGAAATTAGGGATGGCTATAACTGGCCTGAACGTTTAGTTGGTGTTGTTATAACGTGCCATTCAAGTTGAAAGTATTAAAACTAGCGCAGTGTAGCATTTTATGGATGGCTTTAGGTTTATGGAGTTTTTTCACAATTAATGATTATTGTGTATGTTTTAAAGACAACATGTTAATTAGAAGCAGATAACTTGTTTTAAGCCATATACAATTGTATTACGAAATAAGTTATATTTCTTTCTTTTTTTTCGATTTAATCGTGTACGAGCAGTAGCCGATATCTGATATAAGGGTACTCTATCTTTTTACAGATTTATTTTTATTACATCTCAAATTAAGCAACGGAAATTGATAAGTAACTTTAAATTATGCGGAGAAACAAAAGAAGAGGCAAAGATATAATTAAATTGGAAAAAATGAGGCTTTCACGAAAATAAAACTTGTGAAATAAACGAACGGGTGAAATGTCGAACTGACTGACAAAAGATTAGATTCGTCAGATAATTACGTGATGCACTCGCACACGACTGAGTAAATCAAGTATTTCAAAGAAATTGATATATTTGATCCATTCTTTTAATCGATGTTAAATAATGGCAGTTAGGAAAATGCATACGATAAAAAAGGTATATTAGAATCGACAAATTTAGGAAATTCAAGTTCATTCAGAAGCTCTACCGAGCAAAAAAGGTAAGCTACCAGTTTCTTTATTTGTCCACTGAATTTATTCAACTCTAGAAAGCAGTCGTTATTTGACATCTGCTGCTACTTTAAATCGAGGTAATGTCATATTATTACGTCACTGATATAAAAGATATACAGTGTTTGGGATTGATAAAACTTTGTTACCTGTTTTGAATTATTAAACGTTAGGAATTAGACCGGGATTCATACTTTTGGGATCTGAATTCGGAAGATCGTTCTAATAATTTATAAAAAGTGCTATTTCTGCCGTAAACGCTATAAAATTAATTAATTAATTAGGAGACAGCCATTCAGTCCTTTTATTATATATAACTGATGTAATGATGATTCACTTCTTGAATTAAAAGCATCAAATACAAGAATAAATCTTATGCAATTGCGTAATTTGGAGTAAAAAAGAAAAACAGAGACCCGTAGGAACAATTCTATTAACTTTTAACTGATTCTGTAATTGAATTGGTATAAACCCGCACGCGTTTATTATTTGTTAACACTAGTTCATTTGAATAATTCACGAGTATAAATATTTTGTTTTAAAATTGATGAATAAGTAATTTGGTTCTTGATAAGAAAAAAAAAGAGAAAAAGTCATAGAACTAATAATACGTGTAGCTACTTTAATAAAATCGATAAAACTACAATTCATAAACTTAATATTGTTCACACAATAAAGGTTGTGGCTCAACTAAATGATGACCTAAAATTTGTCTCAACCATTATTGTTTCTATTTTATCCTAGTTTATCCTAGTATTGGGCGAAAGGCCTCGTCGTCACTGGATATAGCCGATACAGTGTACGAATTGCATTTTCTTCATATTTACGACATTTTTATTTTCATTCATAACTTCATATAATTTTATACACGCATGAACTCACGTGTATACCAAGAGACGAGAAAGCTTGATTTGAGATTAAGTTAACCATGATATTTTTTCTGTTCAATTATGCTTCTTTGAAACAGTTTGACGAGATGGCCGGGTGGGTTAAGGCGCTCGACTCGTAATCTGAGGGTCTCGGGTCCGAATTCCCGTCGCACCAAACGTGCTCGCCCTTTTAGCCATGGGGGCTTTATAATGTGCAGTAAAACCCAGTATTCGTTGGTAAAAGAGTAGCCTAAGAGTTGGTGGTGAGTGGTGATGACTCGCTGCCTTCCCTCTAACTTTACACTACTAAAGTAGGGACGGCTGTCGCAGATAGATAGTTTTGCGCGAAATTCAAAAACAAACAGTTCGACGAGTAAATATAGTACTGTCTTAGATTGACATTCCTCACGAGGAGAAAAGTAAATAACATGTTTTAGAATAGTTATTTGCCAGAGTAACTTACAAATGTTATCAGCATATGTTTATTTATCAACTATCGTGATAGAGATGAAATTTTGTATTTAATAAAAAAATGTTATTCCTAGATAACTTTGTATATTGCATCCAATAACAATAATATATTCGGTTTTGTGTAAATTAAGTGTATGACACCAGAATTATTATTATAAACAGGATCAAAAATATGACCAAATTGTGATTTAATGTTTTTAAGTTAAACATATCAGAACTTCAAAGCAGTTGAATATATCTTAAGTAATTCAATAATTCTAAAATATTAACACACATATCACTTTGACGTGATTAGAACAAATATCTTATTATTGTGAACGTTAATTCTGAAATTATATCTGTAGTGTACGAATATCATCGAATTTGTGATGATGAGAAACCTGCTAAAAGTAATGCATCTCCGGACGGTTGAATGTCGTTCTTACTGTTGATTTGATTGATGTTAGGTTCTATGAGTCCATAAATGTCTGGTTGAATGCAGCAGGCCAGTTGATAGTTTAAAGTCATTTTTTTTTTGCTCCTGCACGTTTTTTATATTTCGAGTTTAACGTAGCTTTTAGTAGTTTTTGTGTCAATTATGGATAATGTTTGTACAATGATTAAAATTCTTGGATAGATTTATCTTCACAAAATTACGGACTAGATTTTTTCCTTTCGGTACTTTTGAATGAAATAAATGTCATTTCTTCTGTTAGTGATTTTTTTTTATCTAAGTTTCTTAGTTTTGTTGGGATTGCACGAGCATGTACGATTAACAATGGCGTAATGTAGGTAAGTTTAGGCATATTGGAATTTAAACATATAAAACGGTACACATAGAAACGCTATAGACTTGCACTTCTCGTATAATCACCGTGGTGAAGTAATTTGTGTTGATGAGAAACCCACTTGAAGTAAAAATGTATCTCGACACTGTCCTAAGATACACTTCAATATGATCGAATGTTTTTATTGTCTTATTTCCATTGTTTGGTGTTACCTTTGCGCCGAGCGCAGCCTAGTTCGTGGTTAGCGTACCAGGCTGTGAAGCCGAAGTGCAGGGGTTCCGAATAGAAATCTTGCTTTAGTGTGGTACTGTGGGTTCTTTATAAAAATGACGTTTAAATGCTACTATGCGATCTCACAAGAGTAGTTCAAGAGTTGGCGGTGGGTTGTGTTTACTAGAGTGGCACTCAGTTGAGCTCATGCGCAGCACTGATTATATTCAGCTCTCAAAACAAATAAGAAAATGACTAACTTCGTCACCAATAGACACGGACTATTTTTTGGATGTTTGCTGTTGTGATTTTTTTATAGCATAACCACATCGGGCTATCTGCTGAACCCATCGAGGAGTATCGAATCCCTGATTTTAGCGTTGTATATTCGTAGGCATACTGCTGCTCTAGCGGAGGGGGGGCTTTTTAGCTGGACAATGAAAAATAATGTGCGTTTTCTTATACCAAACTCATATGTGCTACCTGCTGTGTCCACCAAGGGACATCGAACCCCTAATTTTATCGTTGTAAATTTGTAGACTTAACGCTGTCCCAGCGAGGGAGAACCTGAGAAATAATATTCTACATATGCCCACAAAGTTTCTTCAAAATCTAATCATTTTAGATTGAGTTATAGACTATAGAGCAAAAATGGAGCGAAAAATTGGTCTCTATATTAACAGATAAGGAGTTTTTCGATTTTTGTGTTCTTGCTGTGACTTTGACCTTCGAAAACTGAACACTTCATGTTCAAAAAGTATACCAACTTTTCTCCAAATCCATTCAGCTATTCTTGCTGACAAATACACATAGAGGTGGAAACAAAACCTTCGTCCAGCTTCTGTGGCGGAAGTAATTGTTATAAAATTAGTTATTTTTATTTGACTATGTGTAAATACTACTTATGGATGATACTTTATATAAGGGAAATATTTTAATTAGATATATTAACTTCTAATTACAATTACGGGAAGGCCAGGTGGGTTAAGGTATTTGATTCCTAATCTGAGGATTGTGGGTTCGAATCCCTGTCGCACGAAACATGCTCGCCCTTTCAGCCGTGACGATCAATCCCACTATTCGGTGGTAAAAGAGTAGCCCAAGAGTTGGCAGTGAATGGTGATGACTAGCTGCTTACCCCTAGTCTTACACTGCTAAATTAGGAACGACTAGCGCAGATAGCCGCGTGTAGCTTTGCACGAAATTCAAAAAACAAAACTAATAGTTACGTGAAACGATATTATTTTGTTTCCAGCGTATTTTAGGCAGTGTACACGTATTTACGATTTACCTTGTGTCACCATTGTAGAAATCCAAACATCTTTCCACTCTAGAAGTAAGGAAGAGCTCCAAAATACAATTATTTTGTTCCATTTATATTCTAATCATAAAGTGAAAGAACCACTAAGAAGTTTTAAGTTTTATCTCTGTATTGTGATTTAGATATTTTAGTAGAAAGGTAAATTGTATCTGTTCTGTGGGTTGAATAACATAACAACATGAGAGAAATTATATCTGTGTTATGATTTAGATAGCTTAACAATGAGAGAGAAACAACGTGTGTCTGGACGGCTTGATAATAAATTGCTGTTATATGTAATTAAACACACAGCTATACAAAGAGTTATTCATCCTCTTCTAATCACGGATATCTTGTGTCATTGAGGGGCGTGATTATAAAGAAAATTTCACAGGTCAGAGGTCATATCTCTAAGGGAATATTGCGCTAGTATTTTGAGAATATACAAAGACCATGGATGTTACATGTTGTCGTTAGCCATTGTAATGGTTTTTCACATATTTTTCATGGGTATAAATGGGCCTGTCGATTGCAGTGCAGATCACTCATCCAATTTTAAACGGACAAGCGTATAGAGAGGTTAACTATTAAATTTTTATAGCACCAAGGAATGAGATGTCTTGTGACCTGTCAGGGAATATCATAGAGTCCATAACATCTGCAGAAAACCTTATGTCACTGTGTATGTGCCACTGTGGAGAAACTAGAACTAATTTTACCTTAATTAACTTTTCGTGATCCACCAGCCAAAGTGTCACAAGTTAGATAATATCAACCTATATAGGGTATTAAAGCATAAATATTCTATTTCACACCTTATTCCCCTTGATGTCACTGTTGGCGCTCTTTTCTTAATGACTCGTAAGACAAAATAACACCAACAAAAAAAGATGCAATATTTTTGCTGAATGTATATTTAACCAAACAATACAGTATATAAACACCAAATTTTGATCAATATTTTTAAGTTTTTGAAACACAATAAAATTATATTGTCGTAATTTCAACATCTCTTCATCCCAGTTTTACTCCCGGTGCTTATTTATCCAATTTACAGAACACGAATACATACAAAGTATTACTTCTAATGCTTATTTATCCAATTTACAGAACACGAATACATACAAAGTATTACTTCTAATGCTTATTTATCCGAACTACATAATACAAATGCAACGTTTTGATTCTAATATTTATTTATCCAAATCACAGAATTATATATATATAAAGTTTGACTCCTAGTAGTTACTTATTCAACCCCAAGATAAACAACCAATTTACTTACAATGTTTATTTACTCAAACCGCAGACTATAAATACAACGTTTTATTCACAATGTTTATTATTAAACTTCCAGAATATAAATTCATTTTACATTCATAGATATGGACATTACGACAATTGAATTATTTACTGCGTGAAACAAAGTAGAAATCACAGTTTGATTAACAAAACAATATATATTTTTACTTATTTACTGTCTTTAAACTTTCCAATTTGGTGATTCGTTTCCGTGACTTATAAAATAAAAATCGGACGAACTGTTGTCCAATATTGTCCTTTGTGTCCCCCAGTTGGAAAGCGGAATGTCTGCGGACCTACAACGCTAGAAATCGTATTTCAATACCAGTGGTGGCCACAGCACAGATAGTCCATTGTGTAGATTTGTGTTTACTTGCAAACAAATTATTCTTTGCTGTTTTGTCAATGGAGGAGTTCTTTTCAGGACATTGATGGTGGGATTCCATTTTGTCTTAACTGATGGTGATATACTGGAAGGAATGTCGACAGAAACTTCGGGCTCTTCAGCACGTTGATTTTCTTCTAAAGAAGTCTTTTTTTTTTAAACTAATCATCCGGCTGTTTTCTCGCTGATGTATTTTTAAAAACGGTCAACGTGGATGATATTTGGCTTAGATAACCAACTCTTCTGGATTCTAGAAGTCGCATAATTGATTATAATGAATACAACATAGGGTCTCTCGTAAGATCTACTGAACATTGGAGATAGCTTTATCTTCTGGAGTGAATTATACGGCTATACCAAGCCACCACAATGAAATGCTTTCTTATCAGCAGATCATAGCGACTTTTCACCTTACCACTGTTTGATTTAAGTCTTCGTCAGGTAGAGTCATGTACGGCATCAATGTCTCTGCAAGTCTTTCCTAATGGACGGTCTTTAGGGTGTTGTCCTTTTAGTTAATTACCATCTCTTGATTAATTGCAAGATTGTATGTAATGACTTTATAGTTTTATTTCGTAAGGCAATGCAAATTGCTAGGAATGTCGCGATAGTTTCGCCAAATAAAGAATAATTTCGAACATAGAATAAAAAGTTTGTAAAAGTATAGAATGTAACAGCAAGAGTGTCACGCAAATTAAAGTATGTGGGTTAAGGTGTTGACAGTAAAAATTATGGAAAGTACTGTAATAAGGGATTTTATTCTATAGTTCCTGACAGTATATCGTCCTAAGCTGCTTTTATTTACTTCTTCCATTCTGAATAAACAGGAGTTTAAGTACTCCTCAGAGTTGTCCTGGTTATCTCCTTGAGAGAGTTGATGTTCCACTTGATCTGATAATCTTATACTTGATGAATTATCATTTAAGTATTTTATGTACAACATTATCGACTCAAGTTCCTCTGCTAAATTCCCTTAACAGTGTATTTCTAATTCAACTTAATTTAATTTGAATATCGTCATCCACTGTGGCATCTGTACATTAATGCATGTCAACTAATTCATCCTTTCACGTGAGGCATCTATATAGGATAAACGGATATTTCTCTCCACGTATTCAGCACATTCGACTAATTGTGTTTCCTGTTTTAACTGCTCATAAATTTTGGGACAACAATGGGACAACGATAGACTAATGGACTTACAAAAATAAATACAAAGGTTTAATTCTTGTGGTGGACACAGCAGATAGCTCAAAGTGGCTTTACTGTAAAGCAAACTTTTATTAAAAAACATTTATCCAGATAAATTATGGTAAACTGATAATCACGCTGTCCTTTATATATATATATATATATACGGTACACCAATATTTCTTTTCTTTAAATAATTATGAAGTATCCTATCAATGATAAAAATAGGAAAACTGTTCTTTCAGAAAAACTGTTTAATGTTATTAAATACTTCACGTAACACCTCATACGTGCTACGTATTTTAAAAGTACAATGAAATAATATTTATACCAATTTTATTTAAACAAGTTAGGAATAGTAAGGGTTATCTGCCCTAGCCATTCATAATTAAGCAGTGTAAGAGGAGAAGGAAAGCAGTTAGTCATCATCACCCACCACCAACACTGTAGCTACTCTTTTACCAGAGAAGAGTGGGATTGAGCGCATCTTTATAACGTCCCAATATGTGACAAGGATTCGAACCCGCGACCCTCAGATTGCGAGTCGAATGCCTTAACTACGTGTTCATGTTGGGCCTAAACAAAGTTTGTAAAACTAAAATAGAAGCTTGTATTTGCCTTTTTGGTGGTTACACCTCACATTTGAAGTGATTTTTATTTTTGTAGACTAAAGCTTATGATCTTCCCGAAGTTTTTCTGTAAATTTTACACTTCTGTGTTGAATCTTCAAATTTCAGAAAAACTGGGAAGCCTAATCAGAGTTTCCAAAGACGGAAAAGGTGTCATCATCATACCTATGATAGTAGAGATTGAAAGTTTTGAAGTAATTTTCTGAACATTGTCTTCCATAAAAAACATAAAAAATATTGACCAAAGATGGCGCCAATCTTGAACCTGTGTCAACACAGTCGATCTAATAAATCTTTCTTCAGGCTCAAGATTGGTGTTATTACACCTGATGTAATATAAAGTATATTGTAAATACCAATTTATTATAAATAAATTGTAAATATTATTTAATCATCAAAAATTAGTTAAAGAAAATTATCAAAAGGGTGTATCTTCAAATACGAATGAAATGGTCCTTGGTGTATGTGGTGAGGGAAACCTCCCAGAGAAAGTTCTGTTTTTTGAGCTAACTTCCTTTGGGATCTCAACATCTATCCATGTGTTTATTGTACGTGGCGATTTGTGAAGTGGAGGAGAAGATCCTGGTGATTGAGGGGTTCAACCCTAACACACCATTTTGACCTTGAATTTCTGTAAACGGGTGGCCTTTGGGTGGCCCTCCTTGGGTCATTCGGCTAGTCCACTTGGACTAGGGTCAACTAAGTACCAGTATTGCACGTTCTCAACAGGTGTTATGGATATTGTGTCTGATGTTGGTGTTTAGGTGTAGTGCTCACGAAATCCTAGCATTGCTGCAGTGTCCTTATTTGGCATTGTAATGCGTACCCTCCTAGGGCTCCATGGTGGGTGAAATCAGTGGATACCGAAATATTTTTCTTTATTATGTATCCTACAAATAAAAATAATAAAAAACAAAACATAGGTAAATGACCCGTCTTCAAGATTCTGAGGAGCAATCTTCAACTTCTTCAACACTTGTATCTCATTTTTGGACACTACATTTTCTTTCAATCGAATCTTTAGGTTAAATATTTCACTTTTTAATTAGAAGGGCTTGTTAACTCTCCTAAGTCAGTCAAAAAGCTTTGTTCTGGTGACATATTAGTGGAAACATTCACTCCTAAATGCAGTGAACTCCACTTGCATTCGAACGCCATTAGGGGTTTTACCCATTGAGGTTACTCCCGATGCTCCTTTGAATTCGTCACAAGGAGATGTTGTTGATAGGGATTTGATAAACATCCCCTAGTCAGAGATTCTTACTGGCTTCTCCATCCAAAGTGTTTCTGTAGTGAGGCATATCTTTGCTCGCAAAGATGAAATTATGATGCCGACCAAAGGCCTAATTTTGACGTTTACTTGTCACAATCAAGACAGGTTATCTTAATTGCAAACTACGGCCGTATATTCCGAACCCTTTCAGATGTTTCCAGTGTCAGCAGTTCGGTCACTTGGAAACATCATGTCGTCGTTCCTTGATGCGTGCTCCTTGAGGTGGCAAAGAACATGATGCCTATGAGTGTGAAATTTACCCTTATTGTGTTAATTACAGTGGCTCTCACCAAACTTACTTTCTTTAAAGATCTAGGTGGGTGGAAAAAGAGGTACAGCGTTTGAAAACAGTTCACAACATACCTTACCCTAAGGCTCGAATGTTACTGTCCACTACACTATCTCGGATATATTCTGCTGCACTTCGTTCCACCACTACAGTGGGAATACAGACAGATCTCTCCGTGGCTCCGAAAAAATCGTTCTCAAACATTGTGAAAAGTCTTTTGCTCTCCATCGTTAAGAAAGTTGATGAACCAACATCAACACCTATCCCTGTCACTACCATTCCTTTCAACAGATCTGTGGATCAATTTCCTTTGTTTCCAGATTCAGGCGTTTCTTCAGATTTATCTTATTTTCCAGCCTCAAGATGCAGAATGATCATTTGTTCATGTCCTCAGTCGCTGGAATCTTTTTCCAACGACAGAGACCTGCCCAATCGACCCAGAGCAGGATTTATGGAGTTCGATATACCTCCTTCAAATGAAAAAAAGACGTGATCAAAAACAAAAGGGCTCTCTACCCAATTCACCTATACGTAAGTGAAACTGGCCACTTTGATACAGTGGGATTGTCGAGGTTTACGTTCTGATCTGAATGACATAAAAAACTGATTGATTTTTATTATCCTGTAAGTCTTTTCTTACAGGAAACATTTCTGAGATATGTTGATACAGTTACCTTTAGATAGTTTTCCTTGTACAGAAATGACAGGTTGTGTGATGGGTGAGTACATGGAGGGGTGGCACTGTTGGTCGATTAGCATGCGCCCACCCTGTCTTTGTTACTCGATACACCCTTGGAGGCCATAGCCATCTGTGTTTCCTTGGGTTGCACCACCACTGTGTGTTCTCTTTACCTGTTACCTGTAGAGACTTATGATCAATTAGACCTTGCTGCTCTCATTGAACAGTTGCCCTCTCCTTTTTTAATCCTGGGGAACTATAATAGACATAAACCCGTCTGGTGAGGTAGATATTGATCAGAGGGGGAGCAGACCGAAAGATCAATAGCAGTGAAAGACTGACTAGGTGCATAAAAATAAGTATAGGAACCAGTAGTGAAGAGAGAAAGGTTGTGATCTGAGAGCATATGCTCTAGGGAGCGACCCCTCTGATCAATATCAGTACCTCACCAGACTGGTTGATAGTAACCCAAGAAGTAATGATTATTTTCCTATAATTTTGTGAGAGACTGGCCATGGTCGATGCCACCCAATCTGAGTGCCCCAGTGGAAGTTGGACCAAACCAACTGGCCCTCATTCATTGCTTTCGTGGAGCTTGATCCTGCCATCGACTGTAAACCATCGATAAACAATTGCATGGCAGCAGTGACTGACTGTATTACACAGACAGCTGCTTAATGCTTACCTAAAATCTTGACACGTTTTCCACGGTATCCGCGTCCTTGGTGGAATCCTGCCTGTTCATATGGCATGGAAGGCTCAAAAAGAGGCCTGGGATACCTTTCGTAGGTATCACACACTTTCAAACTGCATCGCTTATTAATGGGTCCATACACATAATCGGCAGGTAAGATGTCAAAACGAGAAATAATCTTGGATTAAATTCACAACCAGCATCTCTTCTACCACTTGTTCTAAAGTCAAAGAGTACAAGATTCGGAAGGTCAGTGGGCAGTATAATTCTGTTTTTTTTAGATCTTGTTCTGTGATGGCCAGAAAGTTGCTGATGCCCACAGCATCGCCAATACTCTCGGCAAAAGTTTTGGACAGGTGTCTAGCACTTCTGTTTCATCCTACACCTTCTAGCCATTAAAATTCGGAAAGAGGAATCAACTCTTCCCTTCTGGGCTGATTGTCGCTATTATTATAAAAATCCCTTTACAATGGTGGATCCGAAGCTGGCTTTTCATTGGTCTGACAGTACATTGGTTGGACCTGATAATATACACTACGAGACGCTGCGCAATCTTTCTCCTGCTGTTCTTCTGGTTTTATTTAAATGAACGTGGTAGGAGAATATTTTTCCCAATATGTGGCACCAAGCTATTGTCCTACCTTTCTCTAAGCCTTGGAAGGATCTCAAAATTCTTTCAAATTACCCTCCAATTGCTTTGACGAGCTGTCTCTGTGAGACCATAGAAAGAATGATTAATGTTCTTTTTGTCTGGTTCCTCGAATGAAACAACCTTCTCTCGTTCCCCAGTAAGGGTTATGATGATAGCACTCTACTGTGGACCGGCTGATTCGACTTGAAACGTCAATTAGAGAAACCTTTTTAAAGCGACATCTTTTGTCAGTATTCTTTGACCTTGATAAGGCTTATGATACTACGTGGAGGTATGTCATTTAGAAAAACCTCCACTTAAGTGGGTTGCGTAGCCATTTGTCTATTATTATTAAAAAAAATAATGGACAGGCAATTATAAGTTCGTGTTGGTTCGATACTTTCCTGTTCTTTCATACAGGAACTTGGAGTCCTTCAGGGCTGTGTCCTGAATGCCACACTTTTCAGCATAAAGATTAATGCCATTATGGGACAATTCCCTCTTACTCTTGAATCGTGCTCTGTGTTGACGACTTTCATATCTCATGTCAGTTTATTGAGTGGCAGCTATAGACTGCCCTCATTCGTTTGCTTAAGTGGTTTTAGTTCTTTTCTCTCTAAAACAGTTAGCATTCAGTATTGCTGGCAACTGGGTATTCACCGTGATCCTGAACTCCAAGTTTGTGAAGTTTTGCTTCCTTTTGACTCTAAGGCAAAGTTCTTGGAGCTTATCTTTGACCATAAACTGACCTTTATACAACAAACCAAGCAGCTACAAATCAATTGTACAAGGACACTGAACATCCCCCGTTTCTCTCTTTTACCTCTTGAGGAGCGGGTCGATATTTTATGCTAAAGATATAATGCGCTCTAATTCTATCAAAACTGAATTATGGGTCATTGGTCTATGGCTCTGCCAGGTCTTTGGCTTTGAAGATGCTGGACCCCATTCATCATCAGGGGTTTCTGCACTTCCCCTGTCCAGAGCTTCTACATAGAGTCTCATGAATCCTTTCTCTACTTATCCGCCATTTGCAACCCTCTTTACTTTATGCTTCAAACCTTGGATCCTTACCACATCATCCTATCTTTGGTTGTGTTTTCTTTCCTCAGTGGGACATGCTTTTTTCAGAATGGACGATCTACCATTGATCCTTTTAGCATTTGTACCCAGGCAGAGTTGGATGTATTGGGTATGTCCTTGTATGCTACTGTTATATTTACTGGTCAGCTCATCCCACCATGGCTAGTGGTAATCCCCACATGTGACTTTACTTTGAGTCATTTGAGAAAAGTGGATACTCCCGACTGGAAGTACTGCCTTTTATAAATGGGAATAAAAGGATGTTTCGAAATCAGATGACTCTGTGGGCTCTGCCATGGTTTGTTGTGGTTTGGTGGTTATGCACAGAATCTCCTCTACAGTTTTTGTGTTTACTGCCAAACGCACACAATTTCTCTTGCCATGGGTCACATAGAAGCTAAGCAGTACTCGAATAGAACTATTTATACCGACTTGCTTATAAAGAAGTCTTACTTATACAACAACTTAAACCCAAAATAAACCAATATAAAGGAACGCCATTATACCTATATTAATATTATAGATAAAATTATATATTCAAACATCTAACCCCGCCCTCTACATTGCGACATTCAGTTATACAACCCCTTCCAAACATGTGGTCAGCTTCCGGTCAGTTACCTCTTTCTTTGTGAACCTGACGATGACCGAAGAAGGTCGAAACGTTGTTCGCTCTTCTATTTAAAATATTTTCTGAAACCAAACGAGTCGTTTTTGCATATAAAATGATTGTATCTGAGGTTAAGAATACAAACAAGAAGTGTAGATTAAAAAAAACACGACAGAACATATATCGAAGAAAGACTTGTACAAGAAATGGTGTTCGGTTTGTTTTTAATTTCGCGCAAAGCTACTCGAGGGCTATCTGCGCTAGCCGTTCCTAATTTAGCAGTGTAAGACTAGAGGGAAGGCAGCTAGACATCACCGCTCACCGCCAACTCTTGGGCTACTCTTTTACTAACGAATAGTGGGATTGACGTAACATTATAGTGCCCCCAGGAACTGAAAGGGCGAGCATTTTTGGTGTGATAGGGATTAGAACCCGCGACCTTCGGATTACGAATCTAGTGCCTCATCCGCATGGCCATGCTGGGCCTAGAAATAGGGATTTAAAAGAAAGACAGAAAACCAGATATTTATATCGGAGTAAGAAAATGTAACTGATATAAATCTTTAGGTAAATTTACGATAAACTACAAAGTAAAAAGTAGTGCGATTGTGATAGAAGTATTACTATTAAAGTCTAAGTGAAAACGAATGTTATCACACAGCGAATATCGTATATTAGAAACAAAAACAATGTTTTCATCTTTGTCATAATAGCATTACTTCTTCGTTTGAAGCAATTTTGTCATTACATTATTTTGAGTCGATTACGTATCACTGGTTAGTGTACCGGTCTAACGTATCTGAGGTTCCATGGTTTGTGTTCCTTTATCGCAAAAAAAAAAAAGTCTTGTCCCGCTTTATGGGGCTGTGGATGCGTTATAAGAGTGACAATAAAACACCATAATTCGATCTGAAAAAAGTAATTGAAGAGTTGTCGATTGGTGTTGGGGACTAAATACTCCCCTTTTTGTAGCTTTTATCCCTCAAGAACCAAGGACAGGAAGCACAGATAGCTCTCGTGTAGTTTTGCACGAAATTCTACAAATAACATAGTTACGCTAATCGTGAAATTTCTTCTTCCTAGCCATGCTGTGAGTGGATATATATTGTTTTAAAATTTTTATATATAGAAGTATTGCTATTGTATTGTAGGAAGATAAGTAGTAAATCTACACGTATACGTTGAGATGTGATGTTTTTTTACCACATAAATACATGAACACACAGTTATAATACACGTGCCAATACAAGATTTCTATGTCATTGTTGATGCAAACATCGGTTTTACTGATGTTTGGAACGTAAACAGTGGATTATGGTAAACTGAGAGCGTGTGATGTAGTGCAATTAATCACGTTTCACTTTGTTTTGTGCTGTTGATAAAGTTGTAAGTCATTCGGTGCATAATATGAGAAATCTTTTCTAGTGACAAAGACTAGAACCCTCTAGATAGTATGTGGAGTGTTTTAGTGATAAGGACTAGGTCCATGTAGATAATATGGGGAATGTTTTAGTAATAAGAACTAGATCCATGTAGATAATATTGGTAATGTTTTAGTGATAAGGTCTAGATTCATGTAGATAATATGGAGAATGTGATAAGGACTAGATCCTTATACATAATATTAGAATTTTCTTGTGAAAAGGACTACATCCTCTGTGAGAACCAATAATATTCATACATATCTTAATGTTATTACTAATCATGTTTGCACACAGTGTTCCAATTTTAATCAAATAGACAAGGACTCTTCCCGAAAATTACTAGAATTGTGTAATCTAACATTAGTTCAAACTGCTTTTAACCAGATCTCCACGTAACCAAATACATTTGGTCTGAGTTACGGTTTTGTATTCGTTACCTGTCGGCATTTGAGAACTATTATGAACTATACTTTTCGAGTAAAGAGCTGTGATAAAACATAACAAATGTTCTGCAAGGCTGTTATAACTCGAAAGACTCTATCAACTACTAGGCATGGGTCTCAGTTAGTGATCAAGCAGTGAATATGTTATACCTGAGGCAAGATTGCCAATGAAACTTAAAATATTAACCCTATATTCTATCTTTAATGTACGGTTGTCTATGAAACTTATTACACTAATTAAATTTCCATTTAATCTCAACTTCAATGCAGCACATAACCATTTATAATCTGTCTTGAAACATTGAGTATCTTGAAATATTAAATCAATGCGTTAGCTCTTCTATTTTATCTGCAAATTTTAGTTTTCAGTTAACTTTATTAAAATACACTGTGTCTTCTACTTTTAATGTAAGTTGGAAACTTGTGAATCGTGTTACAAGTGTTAATTTCTGTGTATTCTACTTGCAAATTTGGAATATTCGTGAAATTTAGTACAATGCATAAGGTATTTTGTTTTACCTGTAAGTATAATGCGCCACCCAAAATTCATCTTCCCGTGAATCTTGTGAACGTATACTTGTTATTTTGTTTCTGTCTTCAAATCGTGTGTTCATGAATCTTGTAGAGGTTCCGCAGTGACACAGTGTTATGTGTGCGAACTCACAGTTAACAACCGGGTTTCGACCTGTGCAGCTTTGAGCTTAGTTCTAAACAAACAAAAAATTACTCTTATAGAAAATAAACAATATTTAGAGATTTATAAGAGTGTGTTTCATATACAATTTAATACATAACAAAAAGCATGGATTTCAAACAGGTTAGAAAGTATACGTTTCAGTGAAATCAGATTCATTTTTAGAAGGTAAATTACGATTCAGTTGAACCAAATTAATTCCTTTTACTGAATAAAAGAAAATATAATCTTTGTTATATTCTACTTTGTTTACTTTTCTATTTTTTTATTTTTTGTGCAGATGTGACGAAATTAGTGCCTGACCTTTCGACCAGTCATCAACTCTCCCTAACGACCAGGCGGACGACAATACAAAGTTTAGAAGAACTGTATTACGTGAACCAATGTCACGCAATACACGAAGTGTACAGTTTAGTGTTACGCACCTAGGTAAGCAATCGTTCCTATGGTAACGGAAAGTTGTTTGATCACATTAATTTGTCCAGATTCAGGCGTATTTGAGCTACTTTAAAGAGCATCTTGGAAAAGCCTAACAGATTATCCATTATTTTGTGTAGTGAAATAAGTATAATATGGAGATTTTATCAAATTTCCTGTATGTTTAACTCGTAAATCACCAATATACCAGTGACGAGTCTAAATTCTACCTCTTACCTATTTCACTGTCACTTTTGTAGATAAAAACCTAACCCATCACAGTCAGATTTATTTTTAGATACACAATAAAAAATACAGGTGACAACGTCTTAATCGTTTCTACACGTGGTATACAACTTCAAATTTCCATTGCAGCACTCTAGAGCGGACATTCGTACACCTAATCATGGCAGCAAGAGAGTTAATCTTTAAATACACAGAATTATTTGTATCATTTGTACCAAAGACAAGTTTTTCGCCATTTGTTTACTTGTCCCTATTTGCGATTCTGACTTATTTGCTATTTAACCTAAATTTTTAGTTTTCTAAGTACTTTTGCCTTAGTTTACATATTTGTTTTTTATGGTTGTTGACAGGAACTCGGTGAATGTTTACCTACTCTGTCTTCTACGAAGAAGGATCGATATACATTTCGAAAGCAAAATTATCGTTTCCTGGAAATGGGTTGGTGTTCATATTGAGAACTAAACCAGTCTAGGGCATAAAGATACTTTCAATACTAATGATGTACATGTTGCTGTTGGTTTGATTCGCTCAGGCAATTACCAACGAGCTTATCAGAGCAGGTAGTAGTCTGCTAAGCTGGGGTGTGCTGTCACAAGTAGCTCCCAAAAAGTCAATAATAAACAAAGGAAAAAAAAATCAAAATTATTGATAACGGGTTATAACAAGCATAACTGACATCGTAAGTGGTTAAATAATTCACACGCAAACGTTTTCACTATGCTGTACAGTCAGTCAATGGTGTTTGGGTATTTTATGCCCTGGAGGGTCAGGTTTTCTTTGACCTCTTCCTCCTCCCTGAACTTATTATCTTGGCTGTTTATGTTTGGTCCTTTTCAGGGCAATGTCCATGTATTTTGGCTCGTATACAGTTTTATTTATTTATTCTATTCACAGTATGTCAAGTTAGCTGGTGGCATTTTTTAAAAATACATAAATAAGTAAACTATAAATATTAATATACATATATATTTTAACGTTTTTAATTTGTTTATCTTTATATTTAAAATATATGTTAATTGGGGAGAAATGTTTAGGACTATCTTCATCATGTATGAGGTACCGGTCTAGTTCGCACATGAATTCGTTTTTCATCCAATTTTTATTAAAGTACCTTATTGTAATATGTAGGAGTCTATCTGGTATGGTTGGTATGTTCGAGTATTTATGTATGAATTTAGATGATATTGTTCTTGGGACTCTGTATGCAGTTGTGAGGAGTGTGTTTTGGATTGTTTGTAGTTTAGTTTTGATTATTTCAACAGAAGCGCCACCAGGCTTTTAACGTTAAGAAAGACTTGTTTCCTGCACGCGTATTTGAATTTTGGCATGCGCTGATTTCGGCAGTTCCGAATGTTTGTTTTTGTTTTGTTTGTTTTTTTTGGGAATTCGCACAAAGCTACTCGAGGGCTATCTGTGCTAGCCGTCCCTAATTTTGCAGTGTAAGACTAGAGGGAAGGCAGCTAGTCATCACCACCCACCGCCAACTCTTGGGCTACTCTTATTAACGAATAGTGGGATTGACCGTCACATTATACACCCCCACGGCTGGGAGGGCGAGCATGTTTAGCGCGACGCGGGCGCGAACCCGCGACCCTCGGATTACGAGTTCCGAATGTGTTCCCGCCGTGTTAACAGACGTTGGATGAACTAGGAATTTTTATATAACGGTTGCATTTGGAAGAATAACTTGGAATTATCTAATCGTTGTTTCTTCATACGGATTTAAACAGGACGTTTAACATTGATGATTAATCGCACAAAGTTTAAAGAAAATATAAAACGAGCCGAAGTAAATCCTAGATTAATATATATCTTTATCAATTACCTCAATGATATTGAAATCGTTGCTATAAAAATCACCGAAAAACGTCAGAACCATAAAACTAGCGTAGATTCTTAGTGTGCAGGGAAAAGTGGGATATTAGTCGACAATATCCAAGTGGTTGTCAATGTGTTAGCAGGATTAGTTGAATACCGTGAACGTGAATGCGTTGACAGATGGTGGTATTATGGATATTAATATGAATGAACTGGTTAACTAACTTGTTGACCAAACTATATTTCAGGTAAATGTGATAAAATCTTTGG